>JANFOE010001073.1:0-407146 GCA_025667525.1 Glebionis coronaria | reverse complement strand
TATATATATATATATATTATATATATATATATATATATATATATATATATATATATATATATATATATATATATATATATATATATATATATATATATATTATCTTTACATTATATATAATATGAGGGATTTGCCACGTCACTAATCATCACCCTAATCCACGTCAGCACGGCCCAACCCACGGACTAAGTTTTGGGCCGTTTTTTAATTAAGTACTATTTTTATTTTATAATTTTCGGATCTTTATGTTCTGGGCTTGAATCTCTTTACAAATCCTCGGAAACCTACTACTTTAATCGAACCCTATAAAACCACAAATAAAACTTCAAAGCGAACACTCATAAAAACCGATTGATAGAACCAAACAGCATCATCACAAAAATTATGAATTGATATTATCATAGCCTTATTGGATAGATGATGATCTTGAAAATTTGATATTGAAATCATCAAACCTGTATTTATATCACAACATTATTGCTGATATCGTGATGTGTATCTTCAAATTAGGTATTTTCTTTCTGTGCTATCTTTTGTTCTCTTGATTATTAGGTACGCACAAAACAACCAAACAAAAAACCATCATTCGTATTAAAACCCTAAACAATCAAAGTTTTAACTCAAATTATGATACGATTTGAATTTGATTTTATGGATTTTGATATTTCAATTTTAATCGATGTTCAAGAAACTTGATTTGGAGAAAAGTTTATTACAGGTTTAGGTAGGTAACCTTAATATCAAAACGATAATATCATGGATAATCGATTTCTCTTAGTTTAAAGAAGCTCAAGTAAGAAGCTTGATTTTGATGGACTTATCGTGACCGGTGGGGATAACTTACATATGAATGTTTTCCTGCTATGAGTGCTATCATAATCTTTGAGATCTTTTAGTTTGCATATCGATAATTTAATTACATCATATACGTTTTGATTTAGGTCTTAGGTTTTATTTGAGGTTAAGGCAAACGAAGCTATCCCTTTTTGAGGTTTTGATGTGATTAGTATTTGGTTTTATTTGAGGTTTTTGTAGGTGATTGCGATGATCTGATTTTGATGTTGTAGATATAGGGATTAATTCTCTATGAGGAGATTTAGGTTTTACGTTTTATTTGAGGCTTTATATCGATTAGTTTTAGGTTTTACTTAAGGTTTGTAGGTGATTGCGATGATCTTATTTTGAATTAGTTTGAATACTTAGATTTAGGTTTTATAGTCGATGCTTCGGTTTTGGAGAAGAACGACTGTGTATTCGACATAGAGTTTGAGTTGTGATCAATTTTAGGTTTTATTTGATGTTTTCTGTAGGTGATTGCTATCGTGTGATTTCGAATTATTAGATTTAGGTTTTATTGCTCATGATTCGGTTTCGGAGAAAAATGATTGTGTACACAACTTTGGGTTATGTTTTGGAAGTGGCATCACTGAAGTATGTGGACGGTGTGAATGTTGTAAAGGTTAGCTTAGAGAACAAGGTCCAATAAATTTTGATTAGATTTAGGTGTTAAAAAGATCAATTAAGCGACACTGTTTATTAAATTAAATCTTGGAGACGTTTGATATGTATTCATAAAGTAGGTTTTAGGTTCACCCTATCGCTTGCTGCATTATAAGGGTGCAACCTGAACACTTTGAGTAAAGAGATTCCGGTTGACAACATCGTTTTTAAAGAAAAATTATTATGTCTGGCCTTGCCCTTTCGACCTTTACTAAAGATTTCGCGTTTTAACACAGCCTATTTTGACATGTTACCAACCTACCTAACCCGCTGCCCATCTTGCTATATTTTATTGTGTTCAGGGAGCTTTGGATGGCGGACTTTACATCCCCCACAGTGAAAAGTGGTTTGCGGGATTTAACCTGGATGGTAAGGAGCTTGATGCTAAGATTCACAGCAAGTATATTTATGGTGGACATATTGCTGCTACTTAAGGGTGGGTTTACTGTATATCAGTGTTGGTCTTTGATGTGTCTTCATAATACTTTGTAAAACAAAGGAGTGTTACCCATGTCGTTAAAATCAAATGTCAAAACACATCAGAAACTCGGTTTTCACATCAGTATAAGCCACATCCATAATCTAAAGTATACTACTGTTAGATTTTCTTATCAAGGACACTCCTTTATGTTCTTTTTAACGCTATCTTTCATGCGATTCAATTTATTATTTTTATGGGTAACACTTTGTATCAGTTCATCCAGTTTAGTGCTATATTTATCACATGAGGAAAAGATAACATCTTGGCACGACCACCACATCCTCACATTTATGGAAGGTGTTTGGCATTGCTTTGGTATTCACAGACCTGATCCTTATTTGTCACTGTTTAATACCAAAACTAATATACCAAAACACTCTTGGATAGGTGATACCTTTCAGATTCTTTGTAGTTATTATAAACATTGCAATATTCTTGATAGGAGTTGCGGAGTACTTGACTTATTTTAGTTAGGAGCTTTAAACCGCAGTCAATCCACTAATCCAAATATGACTTTTATGTGACAAAAGAGCTTATTCTAATCTTCATAATTCATAATTCCTGGTTGTAGAGAAGGTGTAAGCTGCGTCAAAAGATACACGTCTGTATAACATGTCAACAAGTATAACAATAGATAATTTCAAAGTAAAAGCTGAAATAATATATATTTGAACTTATGAAGTAATAACAAATTTTCAAGTTTAATAATGGTGACAACGGGTAAGCAAGTAGTTGTAGACGCGAACTTTATATGCTTTGGTCTGATTACAGTTGAGTAAGGAAACAAAAGGCGAAATATTGCTAAAAATTTAGTAAAAAGATGTTTAGGACATGTACCTTTAAGTTGGATCCCCCCGCTAACAATTGTTGATTCAGAGGCATATGTGACGAACAAAGAAGGATAAATTTTTGTCAAGCAGATATCCAAGCCACCAAGGCAAGGACTCCCTGAATTCCAAAACAAAGTTACATGTATTGGAAGCTTTAACATAGTAACATTGTGAAGGTTTTGGGATGTTGCATTCAAGGAAAGAAAATGATGTTGATTTATGAGTACCAAATAAAAAGGTTGAACTCATTTTTATTTGGCCCGTAATTCTAATAATTGTATAAGATTAGAAACTTAAATCATTACATACTTCGTATTAGTTAATAGTCAATCCAAAGTTTTGTAGCAGATAATAATGCAACAACCAGGAGCAAGTAGATTTTGGATTTTGAAGTTCTTAGATTTTGTCATTGGTATTTTAGCACAGATCAATATGGAGAAGGTGGTTGTACCTGCATATACCTACTCGTCCATCGGTATCATGGTATTTTTTGCACCTTAAAAGAAGTCAATGAAACAGAATTCCTTGAAGGATGCATCTAAAACCTGATCTCCGAAGATACCAAATGTAAGAAATCACAATTCTTTTTTTTGTTTTTTCTGCTGTTCTTGACTTTGTAACGTATCTGAATATCTAAATTTGTTGTTTGATTATTCAGTTGATGGATCACTTGATCTTCGTGGTCGAGTATGAGGTATCTATTTTGGCTGACTTTAAAACAAGAAGATTTTAAGGCAGATGCATCCATCAGGTACCAATACTATTTGACACAGATCATTTACACACGTATATTTCTAAACAAACAAAGCTCTTTATAATGTTGAATTCAGTGGTGGCTATTGATGATATTTTTGCTAAAGTGGATGCATTTATGGTCGATCTAGGCCTTTAAAATGTAGTGATTAAAAGTAGTATATGCCAGTTGTGGTTGTTGCAAGGGTTGTTTTTGAAAGGGTATTATGGATTGTTCTTTTAAGGTATTCCTTTTCTTTTTAGTGTTTTGTATAGGAGTGCTTTTGTAGCAATTCAAAATTGTGAAAATAGTTCTTCCTGGTGGTGCTTTTGAAGTTGATGAGACTGCTTTTATACATAGTCTCATCTTCCAAATAGGGCTTAAAATGCATTAAATATCATCAAAATACCCATATATATGCTTGTGTTTGTTGCTTGTGTATTTTAGGTACGGGTATTGAGAAAATGACAAAAGATCACAAGAATCATTCAAAAACGAACACGGGAAACGAAGCCGCACAATGAACCAAGCCCTAATGAAGACTTACCCAAGATTTACCCTTGAAGATTTGAAGAATTATGAAGAAGGGTCCTCCAATATTGAAGAATTGACACTTTATACCCTTGTATCCTCATAATTACAAGTCTGGTCCCTAAAGTTTGTCAAAATTAATGTAACACCCCACTTGGATAAGTGGACCGTTACGTGTATTTATGGCGTGTCATCAAAGCATAAGGTAAATGTCCTAAAACATTAACTGACCATAAAGGAATACCGGAATCAAACATCGGTAATCCAAACATAAGCCCAAAACATGAAAAGTAAAATACTGAAGGAAAGGACTAAACAATGTCCAAATAAGCAGAATAATGTAAGAAATGCATAAAGTAAGAAGTCTGGATAGCTTCCATCCAAATGCACATGCTCTCAGAATCCTAAGAGCGTCCTGGTGTACCTGCCGTTAGAACATGAAAGGAACTACGGCTGAGCATAACGCTCAGTGAACGGATATAAAGCATGATAAGAATATACTGAATGAAACAGGCGATAGAATAATGAAGCTGTAAGACTGATATGTAACATGTGGTAGAACTCTGCATAAAATCTGAGCAACCTGGTTCATATATACTGATACTGAAATATAACTAGTAATTCTGAAAACATGCATTTACTGTATTTTATTTGCCAGAGCTTATATAGGTCACGTGCTGTAACAACCGTGCATGAATAACTGGAGGGGTGACCTCATCATGCTATAGAGGGGTGACCTCTAAATAACTGTGCTGGGTGGAGGGATCAACTCCAATGTGAAGGATGTAGAGCACACACCACATTCACCCTGATAACTTGTAACACATATAAGCCTAGGATGCATCCATACGCCCCACTAATAATACTGATAAAATGGCCAAGCTGAGCTGAGTGGGACAATGCAGGATATCACTCTCCTGCATGTGAGTCACGACACCGGTGCCTCTAGTGCCGTGGTTACGGTACCTCCGTAACTAGTACATAAACTGGTCGTGCTTGTATATAATGCTCAGGCAATTTATTTAGTTATTAACATGATTACGGATAAGCTTAAACATATACCGGGGAAAACATTTGGCTGAAGACGGGGAATCCTAATCATGCATAAAAAGGAAGTCCTTATTGAAAGGACGGAAATCCGTACCTCGTGTCCAGTAATGAGATAAGAGTGAAAGTTGAAGGATCTACTCCGACTTCACGGATACTACAAAAATAAGGGACATGAAATGAGTTGTCTGATTACTGTTTACTGTTTATTATTTTTGTGTGTTCTCATATTATTTTACTGTTGCGTATAAACCGATTAAACTAATTGTCTGGTGTATTTTCTGATAATTTGACTGTTCTTTAATTATATACTGAATAGTGTAAATCCTGTATTTCTGATTGTATATTGTTATGTATCTTGATTAGTGTATTTCACTATATGCCAGTATTATAATACTGTAATAAGTAACCGGCTAGAATAGGAAGTTTTTCCGAAATAGAAAGTTTCTAAAATTAGAAGTTTCTTAAAATAGGAAGGTTTCTTTAATTAGTTTCAAACCTGAAAATAAATCATTTAATATTTGTCATACCTTTTTATCCATAAAACTAGTTTAACATTATTTATTTAATATATATTTAAATTAAATAATATTTATAACGCGTATAATTTAAGGTATAAGAACTTATATAATTAAATGATTTAATAAATATAACACGTTCTTCTAGACTTCTTGTCGTAAAACAAACCCGCCAATCCCGAGTCAAAGACTCCCGAGACACTTTGTTTCGGGTCGACCGCGAACCAACACCCCCACAGCCCGACGGCTGTGGACCTGCTGCCCAAAACCCATAGCAGCCACCGACTTTGAGTCGGTTGCTACTGTCTTGCTCTATGTACCCGCTGCCCTGCATATCTTTTTCCCATTGTTATCATATTCTTTCCCACTGTTATTATGTGTTTCCCACTGTTGGACAGTCCCAAACACCCCCTGCTGGCGACTAGACCCAAACACCCCTATTGGGCTGCTGTTGTTGTTCGAATAGCCAAACACCCCCTGTTGGGTTTCTGTTTAGCGGCTGGTCAGAATAAGACACCACCGAGACTATAAAGCTCTCGGCTGTACACATCAAAACCCACCAAGAGTAAATAAACTCTCAGTTTTCGTGACTGATCCCCCAAAACTCGACTCCTTAAATGTTTATTACTTGTTTTTTTTATTAATTATAACCCTTGTGTTCTTAACACAAAACCATGACTCTATGATTTCGCAAAGGATATGAAAGATTGATTACCTTGATTGTGATACGAGATAAACGATGATCACTAATTGAATAGATGATGAAAAATCAAAATCTCCTTTTTCTTTGTTTTGTTCTAACCGTCGGCCACACCAAAGAAAACGCAGCAACCCTATTTTTTTTTTAAGATATGTTAAATGAAAAAAATACGTGTCTTTGTTCTGGTTGTAAATTTCTAAACGGGCTGGGCCCTATAGCCCATCTCCTTTTCCTTTGTTTCTTTAATATCCAGCCCACACATATAATGTGTGTGTGTCTTTTATTTTTCGACATTTTTAACTAACGCGTAACTTGTATTTAGTTCTCGTGTTTTAAATTTCTGAAGCGTAAACTCTTTTCCGTAAATAAATCATACATACGTAATGTTTACTGAAATTTAATAATTATTTCCTGAATTATTACGATCTTGTAATATTTGACTGAAACTGAGCCTGCGTATTTACTAAAGACTGCGTATTTAATATTCAAAAAATTTTAAATACGGGTTTTACAATTCTTCCCCTCTAAAAAAAAATAATTCGTCCTCGAATTAAGAACACGATTAAACCGGGTTTTACAATTCTTCCCCTCTAAAAGGAGAAATTCGTCCTCGAATTAAAGGTAAAAAGCTGGTGGAGTTATAAAAGCTGAAGGGACATATATGCTGAAAGAGCATGAAGGCTGAAAAGACATATAAGCTGAAGGACCATTCGTCCTTGATTTAGATCATACTGCTGCTGAAAGGTATAACGTGACATGACTGGCGTGACATGACTGAAAGGACATAACTGGATTTATTTTAAGTAAAAGGAAAGAGAGGTCCGGATGGACTCCTCCGTTTCGAGTGGCTTCCCGCTCGAAACGATTCCTTCAAAGGTCTAAACATAATGAACAATTCTTGGTCTTGATGACCCTGTCCTGATGATACTGAATAGTTTCCGGTTCCATACTTAAGATGGATTTCCTAAACCTGATCGAATGGACAAGCCATAGCATGAAAAGGTACGTACAATTATCCTGAGGAGATAACAATTATATCTCTGGCAGGCTGTTTGAAAATATATAGGGACGAACTACGTGAACAATTGTGAACGTGCTACGCGAGCAATTGTGAACGTGGTTCGCGATCATAAAAGGAACGATGTGCATGAAATATATCATGAATGTGATACGTGAATCATACTGTGAACGTGATACTAGAACATATCATGAACGTATGCTGACTGAGGAATGAATGCCAAACGATACGGCCTGAGGTGTGCAACGTTTGCCTGGTTATGGAATAGCTGTCCTAAACTTGAATCTGGTTTCTCAAGCTTTCTGTAACTGTATTCGGTAATAAACTGTGAAACGCGTATCGCGAGATGGAATACGAACTTGAGCGTGGATAATGTTATGAACGCTAACGTGAGCTTAATTCACGAGATAGCATTAAACATGAACTGAAACAACATAATACTGCTAATGAGACGTAAACGTGAAAGTGGAAATAAACATGAACGTAAAGTGGACGTAAACATACACGTGATTGTGAATATGAATTCTGTTTGATATGACGGTCGATGGAATGCCTTGAAATCATACAATTTACTTATAAATTTTCTGCAGGTCCGCTACTACGTAATCCTTCCGGATGAAAGGAAACGCGTAGGTTGATTACATGGTCGACAATCACTTCAATAGTGTTATACTTTTTCTGAGTCTGTGGTAAACTGATAATAATCTCCAAGGAGTCTTGTCTCCTTCCGGTCCAGAATTTCTACTGTTAGTAATAACTCGATAGTATGACGGCGTTATATCTTAAACTTGTTGGAATGGAAGGCATTAGATATGAACATAGATGTCTCAACGCGTTATACTGTTTCTATCAAAATTCCGCCTGGAATTTTGGTACATTCTGGTGGAATTTCGTTCATAGGCGTCAGTCGGGACCATCAGGTGATGGCCTTCACCTTCACAGCATTATTTGAAACTTCTTTCTGCTAAGGTAGAATGCTCAGAAATGCCACCTTGTTCAATTGGAATTCATATCTGGAAAGCTGTATATAAAATTTTCTCCTATCGAAGATTCTGTACAACTGTGAGAAGATGATTCTCGTGTTCTTCTCAAAAAATTTAGCAGATCAGAATGTGATCAATGAATATACTGACGATTTTGTCTGCGAAGTCGTAAAAGAAAATTTATTCATAAATTTCATACTATAGCTGGGGCATTAGGAAGCCCAGTCGTATAAGTCAAAATTTTAGAGAGACTGTAACGTGTTCAACATCAGTCTGGAAACATCATGTTCTTCTCTCACCACTGCTGGTGTCATGATCGCGAATTGTTCTGGAACTATTTAAGATATCGTAGCAGGTCAGGTAAACCTTCTATACGTGGAATGAATATCGATTAAGAATGGTGATCTGGTAAATTTGTCGATGGTCGATATATGATCTCACGTTACCGGCCTTCTTAATAGACAGAAACGGTGCACTTTCTGGTGGTGCGTTGGGTGAATAAGGCCTCGTTCTGGTAACTCTTGCAGCTAATGCTGCAACTCTTTTAACTCAGCTGAAGTCCTGCGATAAAGAGTTCTAAAAATAGTTTCTGTCCTTGAGACATGCTCGATGTTACTCTCTGCTTCATGTTTAGGAAGGAATTTCTGGAAAACCTTCTGGAATGACATTTGGGAGCTTGGGATAATCTGATGATCATGAGTTTAAGGAATTTCAGAAGTCGCATCATAAATGGTGACTAGAAGTCTTCGCAATTATAAGATAATAATTCACGTGCTTGTAAAGCTGAAACAATTGGTACTGATTTTTCTGGCAGAAATAAAATGAATATGTTCAGGAGTTGATAAGACGGATCTTTTCTTAAACTAGAAGGAACATCTTTATAATTAAAGGTGATACTGTGGAGTCTTTCCTGGCTGGGAAGTAGGTAATACCTGGTTTAAGATAAAGTTGACATATGAATACGTGAAGTAAACGTGGCAGATTTTACTGAATTTATGTCGCCTGTAACTACACGGAACGAACACTGCATGTCTAATCTGGACAATACTCCTGTGGTGGTGACTGAGTCTTTAATGGTTTGATTTATGCATGGCATGACAAAACGGGTATACTCCCTTGGAGGGTACCCTGAATTTCTGAGGGCCTGGTTTAGCAAACATATAGAGTTATGAGTTCTGACTCGTACCTTGAGAAGATATTCGTATGACGTGCACCATGACTGGTGTCATGATGTGTGTCTTCCGAAATGATACCTGAGACCCATGTATGATGTCTTGATATGTGTTCTAGTGGGTGAATCTGGACAAGGCTGAAAATTTTGGTAACTATTAGGATTGGCGGACCGATGAGACTACTGACCTCTGTATTTCTGGTCACGTTCGTCCTGGAGTTCCGATGGTTACTGACTGATTAATTATAATCACAGTGGTTGTCACTACTGCTTTGTCTGTCAATTTATGACGGTCATTATCATGACCGTGATCCTTGTAAATATTCTGCTGAGTGGTCGGCTGGGTTTCGGTTCCCACTCTTCTGAATGAAAGGTTAGCTGAGTGAAGTGTGACATCCAGCTGATAAGGTAAAGCATGAAATGGAATGGTAGTGTCTGATGGTTCAAATTTATCCTTGCCCGAAATTTCAAACTTATAGTTTTCGTCCTTGTTCTGCAGAGTCTTCATAGTATGAACGACATCAGCATCTTGAGAGATCTCCAAAGTATCAGCAGCACCAGCATTTGTGAGGTCTTCAAAGTGTTAGCAGCATCGGCATCTGGTAAAATCTTCAACTCACAAGCAGCATCAACACCTGGTAGAATATCGACAAGTGGAAACGCCTGAGATGATTGAGGATCGATTAGCAATATACATGGGGTACGGTATATGAAGTACACCTGAATACTGCACATGAATTACAAAATGGATACTGCATATGGAGCATATCTGAGACACTGTACATGGGGTACATAGGGTATACTGTACATGGCACTGGTGTAAATTTTATGGGATGATCGATACTGGTGTCGCTTGTCTGAAATTATCAAAGAAATAAATTGATTTAAACGGTACTAAACTGAACTGAAACGGTTAACATGATAGGCTAACAATTTCTACGTCGACTTATTGCTGGTTGTTTGTAGGCTGAGAAGTATGATATAATCGAAGTTCCAACAGTGGTCAACATGAAGTATGATTAATGAAGGCCAATCATGATTTATCATGAAAACAGGTTTTACTGAAATTCTTTTTGTGTCTAAGCATGGAGACATTTATCATTCTGCTGAACATAAAACACTTGTACGGAGACATGAAACTGAAACAGCGTGGAAGCGACATCAACTTGAGATTGTGCGAACTGGATTGTTATAAAGACTATAAGAGTATGATCAACTGACGTGGATGGCTATGGGTCAATCCACAGGATTCAAGGAACAAAACATGTGACTAAGTATGGGCGATTCTGGTTCGATCCATACTTGTCAAAATTTTCTGAGAACTGTCATTTATAGAAGTTTATAATCTGGGCCTAAATATGGTTGGCTGAGGTCCAAACCATACTTGTCAAAGTTTATGAAATGTCTTGATATGACAAAGGTGAACAACCGTGGATCGGTTCATAAGAAATCATTCGACTGAATAGTATGAAATTTGACCTGAAAATGGTGAACATTTTTGGCTGATTCACCCAGTAATATTTGACTGGAAACATGAATCTGACATGAGTAAGGGTAAACGCATATGGTCAGTTCATCTATACCAAAATCTGAACGACAAGGGTGAACGCCTATGGGTCGGTTCACCAAACAAAATTCGAATGAAAACACATGCGACTAAATATGGCCAGTCCTGTACCAACCTTTTACTTAGTCAAACTTTAAGAAAACTGACTCATAAATGAAGAAAACTGACTGAACAATCCATGAGGAACATGAAAGATAACAACGCCAAAATCTAGGAAGTTCCTGGTGACTACCAACTAGTCACAGGTCAAGTTTTAGAGCCTACAAGTCGAACCTTGCGCTCTGATACCATAATTGTAACACCCCACTTGGATAAGTGGACCGTTACGTGTATTTATGGCGTGTCATCAAAGCATAAGGTAAATGTCCTAAAACATTAACTGACCATAAAGGAATACCGGAATCAAACATCGGTAATCCAAACATAAGCCCAAAACATGAAAAGTAAAATACTGAAGGAAAGGACTAAACAATGTCCAAATAAGCAGAATAATGTAAGAAATGCATAAAGTAAGAAGTCTGGATAGCTTCCATCCAAATGCACATGCTCTCAGAATCCTAAGAGCGTCCTGGTGTACCTGCCGTTAGAACATGAAAGGAACTACGGCTGAGCATAACGCTCAGTGAACGGATATAAAGCATGATAAGAATATACTGAATGAAACAGGCGATAGAATAATGAAGCTGTAAGACTGATATGTAACATGTGGTAGAACTCTGCATAAAATCTGAGCAACCTGGTTCATATATACTGATACTGAAATATAACTAGTAATTCTGAAAACATGCATTTACTGTATTTTATTTGCCAGAGCTTATATAGGTCACGTGCTGTAACAACCGTGCATGAATAACTGGAGGGGTGACCTCGTCATGCTATAGAGGGGTGACCTCTAAATAACTGTGCTGGGTGGAGGGATCAGCTCCAATGTGAAGGATGTAGAGCACACACCACATTCACCCTGATAACTTGTAACACATATAAGCCTAGGATGCATCCATACGCCCCACTAATAATACTGATAAAATGGCCAAGCTGAGCTGAGTGGGACGATGCAGGATATCACTCTCCTGCATGTGAGTCACGACACCGGTGCCTCTAGTGCCGTGGTTACGGTACCTCCGTAACTAGTACATAAACTGGTCGTGCTTGTATATAATGCTCAGGCAATTTATTTAGTTATTAACATGATTACGGATAAGCTTAAACATATACCGGGGAAAACATTTGGCTGAAGACGGGGAATCCTAATCATGCATAAAAAGGAAGTCCTTATTGAAAGGACGGAAATCCGTACCTCGTGTCCAGTAATGAGATAAGAGTGAAAGTTGAAGGATCTACTCCGACTTCACGGATACTACAAAAATAAGGGACATGAAATGAGTTGTCTGATTACTGTTTACTGTTTATTATTTTTGTGTGTTCTCATATTATTTTACTGTTGCGTATAAACCGATTAAACTAATTGTCTGGTGTATTTTCTGATAATTTGACTGTTCTTTAATTATATACTGAATAGTGTAAATCCTGTATTTCTGATTGTATATTGTTATGTATCTTGATTAGTGTATTTCACTATATGCCAGTATTATAATACTGTAATAAGTAACCGGCTAGAATAGGAAGTTTTTCCGAAATAGAAAGTTTCTAAAATTAGAAGTTTCTTAAAATAGGAAGGTTTCTTTAATTAGTTTCAAACCTGAAAATAAATCATTTAATATTTGTCATACCTTTTAATCCATAAAACTAGTTTAACATTATTTATTTAATATATATTTAAATTAAATAATATTTATAACGCGTATAATTTAAGGTATAAGAACTTATATAATTAAATGATTTAATAAATATAACACGTTCTTCTAGACTTCTTGTCGTAAAACAAACCCGCCAATCCCGAGTCAAAGACTCCCGAGACACTTTGTTTCGGGTCGACCGCGAACCAACACCCCCACAGCCCGACGGCTGTGGACCTGCTGCCCAAAACCTACAGCAGCCACCGACTTTGAGTCGGTTGCTACTGTCTTGCTCTATGTACCCGCTGCCCTGCATATCTTTTTCCCATTGTTATCATATTCTTTCCCACTGTTATTATGTGTTTCCCACTGTTGGACAGTCCCAAACACCCCCTGCTGGCGACTAGACCCAAACACCCCTATTGGGCTGCTGTTGTTGTTCGAATAGCCAAACACCCCCTGTTGGGTTTCTGTTTAGCGGCTGGTCAGAATAAGACACCACCGAGACTATAAAGCTCTCGGCTGTACACATCAAAACCCACCGAGAGTAAATAAACTCTCGGTTTTCGTGACTGATCCCCCAAAACTCGACTCCTTAAATGTTTATTACTTGTTTTTTTTATTAATTATAACCCTTGTGTTCTTAACACAAAACCATGACTCTATGATTTCGCAAAGGATATGAAAGATTGATTACCTTGATTGTGATACGAGATAAACGATGATCACTAATTGAATAGATGATGAAAAATCAAAATCTCCTTTTTCTTTGTTTTGTTCTAACCGTCGGCCACACCAAAGAAAACGCAGCAACCCTATTTTTTTTTTAAGATATGTTAAATGAAAAAAATACGTGTCTTTGTTCTGGTTGTAAATTTCTAAACGGGCTGGGCCCTATAGCCCATCTCCTTTTCCTTTGTTTCTTTAATATCCAGCCCACACATATAATGTGTGTGTGTCTTTTATTTTTCGACATTTTTAACTAACGCGTAACTTGTATTTAGTTCTCGTGTTTTAAATTTCTGAAGCGTAAACTCTTTTCCGTAAATAAATCATACATACGTAATGTTTACTGAAATTTAATAATTATTTCCTGAATTATTACGATCTTGTAATATTTGACTGAAACTGAGCCTGCGTATTTACTAAAGACTGCGTATTTAATATTCAAAAAATTTTAAATACGGGTTTTACAATTACAAAAAGGGCCCTCCACTTTGAAGAATTGGCAAGTTTAGCCCCTCAACAAAGCTAATTTGTCAACCAAATATCCTCCACAAAGTCAAATATATCATGAGGTCTTTCAAAGTACAAGAAATTACAAGTTTGGTCCTTTGAAAATTCCAAAATTACAAAAAGGACCCTTAACTTTCAACATTTGGCAAGAATGGTCCCTCAATCATCAAGACTTGGCAATTTCAGTCCTCCAAAATGCTCAACATACAAGTCAAGACCATTATCCATCATCAAAATGCCAAATCAGCCCTTGAAGAATTCAAAAATGGCAAGAAATACCCCTGAAAATACTTTGGAAAAGTATTTGGGGCAAAAGTGTGAAAACTGAAAGTTTAAATACAAAGGAAATTCAGTTTTGAGCAAGTATTTACAAAGTAGCAAGTTAATGAAAGATGAAGGATTAAAACTGGCCAGACAACATTATAACCTAGACCACTCATGGGCTGCCACGTGCCCCACTCAATCTTTTCCACCAATCACACCACTCCCTGCCTCCACCTCAGCCTTCCATTCACCAGGTTTTTAATTAATTAAAACCTTGGCGCCTTAACACCTTTTTAAATATTAATCACCCTTAAAATGGATTAAACCATGTGTTCATCAGCTCAAGAACACAATTAGGCATTCCTTAATCATTATGAATTAAAGGCTAATTTTTTCTAGAACAATGATTAAGGGTCCTATAATCACAACCCAACCTTAAAACATGCCACATCATCATCCCCTTTGTCACATGCTACCTCCCCTGCCCCACCCTTCACGTCCAAACAAAAACAAGCCAGTAAATCCAACGTTTGAGAAACATGCTTACTTTCTAAGCTTCATATACACCATTGGATGCACTCACACATGCCAGTTGCCACTAAACAACAAGAAAAGTCACATGATTCTCCAAGATATTCAAACTTTATAAGGGCAATTTTGGAAGTTCAAGCATTAGGGTTTAGCATTTTTACCTGTTCTTAGCTCACTTGTAGGGCTATATATAAAGCCATAGGGTCTCAATGAGACGTTTGCTTTTGATTTTTCCCTTGTTCAACTTCTGTAAATCCCATTTCAGTTTAATGAAATTGTGTTTGAAGCATTGAAGAAAAGTCATTGGCCAATCTTTATTATTGCTTATTATTGTTATATGCTGTTAGTTTAGAAGTTAAAAACCTGTTTTCACTTGGAGGTTTCAAAAGTTTGCAATTTTCCTCATTCTTGATATTTTGCAAAGTACTTGTTCCAATCTTGGAATTCTTGGGTTATAGGGCTGATCATAGCATCCTAATTGAGTTGATTAAGGTGTGGTGAGGCTTATAACTTGGGGATAATCAAGTGTGGGGTAACAAGGTTGCATTAATCAAGATTTTTCAAGTTTCTGTTTTATACTCTTGTGCTTTAACCTTGTTCAATCTTAGCAGGCTTTGTTGTGGAAGCTTGTGCTTGTTCTTGCTAGCACATAAGCTCAAAATTCATGGGTGTGGATATACATCCATGAGGTTTGCATACTTAATCCTAAAATCTGCTTAAATTCATGATTTTTGGTGATATTTGTATGTGACTTGTGATCTTGTGAATTTTGTGGCTTGTTCTTGCTTGAATCTGTTAATCTTACCTGTTTTAGTGTTAATTGTTGCTTGGGTAGTCTTGAATCTCACTTTTACTTTGAAAAATTTGATTTGGAAAAGATAAAGGGGTGTTTGGGTCTACCTGTTTGAGTTGATTTTGTGTCATTGTGTTAAGGGAAGTTTGTGTTTATGCTTTGTATCTGATAAATACCTTGTTGAGAGTGTTTTACTGCAAGTTTTTGGGTTTGAAGCCTTGAATCAAACAATCTGCTATATAGACTTTGATATTGCCTGTTTTGACCTAGGATTTTGGGAACACTTAGTGTGTATGCATGCTTAGGGATAAAAGTGGCTTAAACAAAGTTATTATAACCTGTTTGAGAGATTTGAGGTGTTGAATCTGGCTTAAGTGTCAAATACATCAGCAAAGTAGAAAACTGAATGTGTTAGTGTTCATCAGTAACTTTCATTGGCTTGAATCTTGCTTAATTCTTTGAACCATTGCATGAAACCTGTTTAGAATTGCTTATTGGAGTTTATAATAGCTTGTGTATGCATTTGGTTGAATTTGGCTGATTGATTATTGCTAAAACTGCTTATTTGTGCTCAACTGCTTAAGTGTTCATGTCTGTATCATATCTGGTGATTGATTGATTAAACTGTATCAATTGGGTGTTAGTGATTGTGTTATTTTGATTGTATTTGACTCCTTTTGATCCAAAGATCATTTGGGTGCCTTTGTGTAATCTGAATCTCCAAAAAAGTCACTAAAGAGAAAAAGTCAAACAAGTCAAGCAGTGGAAAAGTTTTCCACTGCTCAACACTCAAAACTAGCCCCTACTAGTGTTAATTTGTCATCAGCTTATCAATAAGCTATTCTAGCTTATATAGACTTGCAACAACTTATTTTTTGTTATAGGTCTTCATTATTTGACCCATTTAAGTAGACTGGAGCTTATTGGACTTTGACTTTGACTTTTTACTAGAAAACCAACTTATTTGACTTTTACATAAGTGCTTATTTGCTTTTTCCAGCTTATTGAGTCAGCTTATTTGAAAACTCTTTGTTGATTTTGCTTAATTAAGTCATTTCAAAGCTTTTGGAACTTGAATCAGCACTTGGGGTGGCCTAGAACTTAAAAACGACTATTTTGTCATTTTGTGTAGATTGCTTATTGCATTTTCAGGCTTATTCCTTGGGCTTATTTCAAATTTCTTTTTGCAGAAGTCTTTATTAGGTCAAAAGAAGCTTGTGTGTCAAATTTTAGCTTATGGCATTGGCTTATAGCTTAATGGGC
The DNA here is from genome assembly GCA_025667525.1 of Glebionis coronaria. Lineage (NCBI taxonomy): Eukaryota > Viridiplantae > Streptophyta > Magnoliopsida > Asterales > Asteraceae > Glebionis > Glebionis coronaria. Next base: position 390,244 of record JANFOE010001073.1, on the reverse strand, counting down.
CAAAAAGCCCATTAAGAATAAGCTGCTTGTTATAAGCTAGCTTATTTCACACTTTCAGCTTTTGGGCCTTTGGAAAAAGTTGTTTAAAATCAAATTTTGAGTCAACATGTGCTTTTTGGGCTTATTTTGAACACTTTTTTATATTGGGCCCGAATTTGGCCCAATAAGCTACTGTTTTGGGTTTAGCCCATTTCTAGGCCCAATAGGGGTATTTAGGTAATTTCACTTTCATTTCTGAGTTATTTAGGTTAAATTAAGCTAGTTTGCAAGTTTTTAGAAATTTTTATGATTTTTGGATTTTTAATATTATTTTATTATTAAAAATTAAAAGTCTGATTTTCTAAGTTTTTATATTTTTCCTAGGTTCCAAACACTTAATTAGGATTTTTGCAACTTTCCAAATATTTTTAGAGTCTTTTAATTATTTTCTAGAATTAATTTAAGTTTTAGTTGATTTTAGTAGTTTTTAATTGTTTAAAAGTAGTTTTTAGTTGTTTTAAAATTTTGAAAAATACTTTTTAGCTTAATTAGAGTATTTTTGAGGTTTGCAAACTTTAAAATCTTGTTTAGGGCTTTTTAATAATTAATTTTGATTTTTAGGGCTTTAATTAGCATTAAAAAGTCATTATCTAATTAATTAAAAGGTTTTAGCAAGTTTGGTTTTTTTTTGTAAACTCTTAGAATATTATTATGGATTTTTGGTACTTTTTAGGAATTTTTAGGTTAGAATTTTAATTTTAGCACTTTTTACGGTTTTACGTGTACACCTTTTTCGACTTAGTTTAAACCGTCTTCGTAACCGTCATTCTCTTCTAATCTCATTTCTATTTTTCTTTCTCAAAAATATAATCACCAATCTAATCCAAATCATTACACACATAACACACTAGCCTCCTTGAGAACGAACTCATTTTAGGGTCATTTACACACGGTTTTCCTAAATCGTCGTGCTTACCCTATTTGTTGCTCTTTTCCTAAAGGGTATACAAAAACTCAACTATCAGAAGTCAACAGGAATGTGAGTTGTATGAGATGCGCATTGATGTAGCCTTTTTACACACCTTTAGGATAAGGAGGCAAAATAGTGGAAAGTATTAAGTGTCGGTTTAGGAAAACCAAGCACTAATGACCAATGGTGAAAGTTCGTTTCCCAAGGAGGCTAGTGTGTTGTGTAGAGAAATGATTAGCTTTGTGATTATATGATTATGAGAAAGAAAATAGAAAGGGGATAAGAAGAGAATGACGTTTACGATGACGATTTAAACTAAGACGAAGAGGTCGTACACGTAAAACCGTAAAAGCACCAAAATTAAAAATTTACTTTAAAAATTCCTAAAAAATTGCAATAAATCCTAAATAATGTATTAAGAGTTTACAAAAAATCAAAAATCACCCAAACCTTTTATTTAATTAAATAATGATTTTTTAATGCTAATTAAAGCCCTAAAAATCAATTTAGTTAACAAAAAGCCCAAAATGAGTTTTATCACTTTGTAAACCTCTAAATAATTATAAAAATTAATCTAAGAACAATAAAAATATTCTAAAAGTTGTAAAATTCCTAACTTCATGTATTTAACCTAAGAAAAATATAAAAACTCGAAAAATCAAAATTTTAATTTTTAATAGTAAAATAATAATAAAATAATAATAAAATAATATTAAAAATCCAAAATTTATAAAAAATTCTAAAAACTTGCAAACTAGCTTAATTTAACCTAAATAAACAGAACATGAAGTTGAAATTACAAAATACCCCTAATGGGCCTTCAAATGGGCCAAAAGTCCAAACAGTCACCTTAATGGGCCAAAATAAGCCCAATAAGAAAAAAGTTGTCCAATTGAGCCCAAAAGCTCCTATCTGACTCAAAATTTGATTTTAAACACAACTTTTCAAAGGCCCAAAAGCTGAATATGTGAAATAAGCTGACTTATACCAAACAACTTATTCTTAATGGGCTTTTTGGCCCATTAAGCTATAAGCTGATGCCATAAGCTCAATATAGACACACAAGCTTATTTTGAGTTTCTTAAGACTTCTGTAAAAAGAAATTTTAAATAAGCCAAAGGAATAAGCCTGAAAATGCAAAAAACAATCTACAGAAAACGACAAAATAGTCGTTTTTGAGTTCTAGGCTATCCCAAGAGCTGATTCAAATTGCAAAAGCTTTTAAATGACTTAACTAAGCTTAATAAAAAAAATTTCAAATAAGTTCACTCAATAAGCTGGAAGAAGCAAATAAGCACTTATGAAAAAGTCAAATAAGTTGGTTTTCTAGCAAAAAGTCAAAGTCAAAGTCTAATATGCTCCAGTTCAATCAAATGGGTCAAATAATGAAGATCTATCACAAAAAATAAGTTGTTGCAGGTCTGGATAAGCCAAAATGGCTTATTGATAAGCTAACTGCAAATTAACACTAGCCGAGGCTAGTTTTGGGTGTTGAGCAGTGGAAACTTTTTCCATTGCTTGACTTGTTGACTTTTTTGTCTTTAGTGACTTTTTTGGAGATTCAAGTTACACAAAGGCACCCAAATGATCAGTGAATCATAAGGAGTCAATAACAACAAAGAAATCACAATCAACAACAGCCAATTAGTACAGTTAATTCAATCAATCACCAGATATGCACCAGACTTAGAACAATAAGTAGTTATGGTTCAATAAGCACTTATAGCACAATTCAGCCAGCCAAACTTAACCAAATGCATACACAAGCAATATTAAACTTAAATAAGCAAGTCTAAACAGGTTTCATGCACTGATTCAAAGTATTTAGCAAGATTCAAGCACTTAAAGTTACTGATGAACTATGAACATGCAGTTTTTTCACTTTGCTGATGCAATTGACCAACAATCTAGATTCAAACACTCAAATCTCTAAGATATGTTATGATAACAATGATTTAACAGCTTATATCCCTGAACATGCATATACTCTAAGTATTCCCAAATTTTTAGGTCAAAAACAGTCAAACTCAACAACTTATAGCACAATCTTTGATTTCAAGGTTCAAGCCCAAAAACTTGCAGCAAATTGCACTCAACCAAGTCAAGAACAGATAACAAGCATAAACACAAACTTCTAACCACTCAATAACACACAATGATTCAAAACAGGTAATCCCAAACACCCTTTTAACTTTTCAAATCAAGATTTTTCAAATCAAAAGTGAATTTTAAGACCACCCAAGCCCAAATTAACTCAATAACATATATATTAAGCAGATTTAAGCAAGATTAAGCAACAAAATCAGCAAGAACACAAGTCACACACAAATATCACCAAAAATCAAGATTTTAACAGATTTTAGGATTAAGTATGCAAACCTCATGGATGTACCCACGAATTTTGAGCTTATGTACTAGCAATAACAAGTACAAGCTTCCACAACAAAGCCTGCTAAGATTCAACAAGGTTAGAAGCAAAATATCAAAAACAGTAAGGTTGAAAAGCCTTGATTAATGAAACTCTTGTACTCCACACTTGATTATCCCCAAGTTATAGGCTTCACCACACCTTGATAACTCAATATCAGGATGCTATGATCAGCTTTATAGCCCAAGAATTCCAAGATGAACCAAGAAACTTAGCAAAATATCAAGCTTGAAGGAAAATGTGCAAACTTTTGAACACTCCTTAAAAACAGGTTTTGAGATTTAAGATAAGCAAACAAGTAACAATAATAAGCAGTAAACAACAATGGCACTTGAGTTTTCTTTAAAGATTCAAACACATTTCATTCAACTGAAAATGGATTTATAGAATATTGAACAAAAGAAAATTCAAGAGCAAAGTGCAAATGATGCACCTTAAGGCCTTTATATAGGCTACAAACTAACTACTGAATGCATAAAAACGTGTAACCCTAACTATGGAAGTTCCAAATTTGCCCTTGTGAAGTTTGAATATAAGCTTGATCATGTGATTTTTCTTGACAGTTTGTTGTAGCTGGCATGTGAAAAGTGCATCCAATGGCTTGTATCAAGCTTAAAAAGTAAGCTTCAATCCTGAACGTTGGATGTCTGGTGGTTTTTGGCAATATTCTTCAACCTTTGTAGCAGGGGAATCTCTTGTGGGGCTGCTGAGTGAGGTGGCAAGTGTTTTTAAGGTTGGGTTATGACTAAAACATCATTAATCATTAATCTTGATAGTATGGAAACTTAATTTTTGCTTAAACAAAAATCTCTAATTCTTGTTCTTGAGTGAATAGTAGGGTGTTTGATCCGGATTAGGGGTGATTAACTTTCAAATTAGTGTTAAGGCGCCAAGATTATTTAAGTAATAAACCTCGTGAGTGGATGGGTGAGGTGGAGAAATGGGTGAAGCTGATTGGTGGAGAGAGTGAGTGGGGCACGTGTCACCCCCTCACAGGTTAAGGTAAGTATCTTGTCTGCCATGATTCACCCCCTATGTTTCATAAACTTGTCACTTTGTAAATAATAGCACAAAATCCGGATTCCTTTGTTGTTGAAGTTTCACTTTTCACACTTTTGCCCCAAAAAGTTTTGTAAAATGATTTGAGGGGTATTTCTTGCCAATTCTTGATTCTTGAAGGACTGATTTGGTATTTTCTTCAAGGATAATGGTCTTGAATTCTATGATTGACATTTTGGAGGACTGAAATTGCCAAATCATGATTAATGAGGGACCATTTTTGCCAAGTCTTCAAAGTCAAGGGTCCTTTTGGTAATTTTGATATTTTCAAAGGACCAATTTTGTAATTCTTGTAACTTGGAGTCCTTCTTGGTATGTTTGACTTTGAGGAGGATAAATATTGACATTTTAGTTTTGTTAAGGGACTAAAATTTCAAATTCTTCAAAGTGGAGGGCCCTTTTTGCAATTTTGACAAACCTTAGGGACCAATCTTGTAAATATGAAGATACAAGGGTATAAAGTGTCAATTCTTCAATATTGGAGGACCCTTCTTCATAAATCTTCGAATCTACAAGGTTTTTCTTGGGAAAAATCTTCATTAGGGCTTGGTTCAATGTGCGGCTTCGTTTCCCGTGTTCGTTTTTGCATGATTCTTGTGATCTTTTGTCATTTTCTCAATATCCGTACCTAAAATACACAAGAAACAAACACAAGCATATATATGGGTATTTTTATGATATTTAATGCATTTTAAGCCCTTTTTGGACGATGAGACTATGTATAAAAGCAGTCTCATCACTCCCCCATACTAAACCATTGTCGTGCCCTCACGCAATGCTAGACTAAAGTATCGTAGCACCTCCAAAATTCATTTTATTCACTTTATTGAACGTTAAACTAGCTACACTACTACTATTTTACTACTACTTGCGTTTTAGACATAATGTATGATTTTCATCGCAAAATGGGACGTTTAGGTTCATAGAATAAGAACACGTGAATGCTTCGTCAGAAATAATTTCATCGTCCTTGATTTTCACCCCAATTCCATGCCAAGAGTGCAACAAGATTATTGTCATTATACGTTAGTAATGCTAACACTACTCATATGCCCTAATCACGTACTTATCCTCCCAATTCCTATATTGTATCTCTTATATTTTATTATGTCTTGAATGTTTCACGAGGATACATTGTTTGACTTATGCGATAATAGAGATTTAGGTCTAAAATAGAGTCCTAACGGTGTAACCAAGACCATCAAATCAATAACCCTCCTAATAGACAATGATGTCAAAAAAATAAGTCAACAAGAAGGATCGATAAACACGGTTTTATAACGGTTTTGAACATGAGACTTATTACCAAGACTTTTATACACACCCTAACGGAAGGGCCTTATTATCTTTGGTTTACCTCCATCTTTTATTCAACTTCGCCATGAAGCTTTTATTATGACTTTGGTCTTGCCTTGCCTTTTATTATCCACCTCGTCGGTAGTTTTATTAGCCAAAGATTTATATCCTCACGCTAAGGCGAATTTTGGATCTTTAAAGCTTCAAAGATTAAGGCTTGATTCACTTTCAATTTTGCATAGATTTTTCAGCCTTGTGGGGCTTCAAATTGTTTGTTTGATTTAGGTGAGCACTTGAAATCTTATTATTGGGTGAAGCTTTCGATTATTCGGGTGCCAATACTTCAAAACCGTGACGCTGGCGATACCTTAATGTCTTCCCAATTTAATTACACGGAAGCTACTAGAAAAGACTAGAAACCCAACAATCAAGACTAAACCGCTAAGTCAATAATTATTAAGCAAAAAATATTTACAAGCGAAGGGAGAATAAGCAAACAACGAGAACACATGAGTTTTTGAAAGAATATGAGTACTCTACGTTTAGCATAGTAACTTATAATTAACTGTAACACTCTCATTTTTCGTATCGGTACAGCGGAAGGGTCTTTCAGAGTGTTACGGGATAGCACAATAACTCCAATCATAGACAACACATAAAAATGGTTGTACAAGGTTTAACAAACATTCATTCGATAAAAAGTTTCAAAAGTGTACAACAGGTCCCAAATTATACAGGTCATTAAGTTTACAAAACATAGATCGAATGAACATTTTTAATATTAAGTGTGGGCCATCAGAGTCGATCTCCATCCGGATTACCTTCAAGCACCTGAGATAGAAAACATGCAAAAATCATATCAGCGAATGCCGAGTGAATTCATAGAGTTTAATGAAAACCGTTATATAAAACAATCATTTACAATCATTTAAAATCAGAACACAAGTATAATATCGGAAGTAAGTCCACATATTGCTAGTCAGGCAATATATAAATCAAGCATACATCTGAAACCGTCCATGAGACCGTAGTCTCTATATTACCATGATAGGTAATATATTCATCGTAATAGCGTCGTCATCGTTTATTATTTATGTCTTATAGCATACGTTGTATATTGTATAGGATTATTATTAGCCGCATGACATTGTTACCTTACTGTGAAAACAGCGGGCCGCGAACCCGACAAACAATTTGCCCATCTAAGTTAGCGTGTCGTCACAAAAATCACGCTATGGAATCTTCTCATACATAAATTCGCTTACCAATCAGTGTGGTACGACGGGGATCAACCGTCAAGGCGCGAACTGGGGTGATCGTCCCCAAATAGTACTATCAAATGCATAAGCGTCTACCAAATCCCGGTAGTTCACAATTCATGCTAATGGGACTTTAAGTGACATAACCTAACTACTAATAATCCTTTTAGTCTCGAATATAGGGTCATAGCATCATTCGGGTCCATATCATTAAGCATACAATCGGGACTACTTGTGTTCTATTTTTATAAAAATCTAGCATGTTATCTCCCTCGCGGGTTTACAAATCATTTTATAAAACATTTAAAAGAGTGCGAGGCTATGAACTCACGTTGTTAATGAAAGGCGGATTATCGGCTACGGGCGTGCTTCGGTCACGGAAACCTATATAAATAATAATCGGTCTTAGACTCGGTCCAATGACTTTTATCAAAATAACAATATACATATATGTGATTTTTGTACATATGATGATGATCAAGTGGGTTTATAAATCCTCGTTTACTCATTTTAGTGTTTACGTTTTGGTAACGTCTTACTAGTTCACTAGTTTTATCGATTTTACCTATTTTAAGTTCATTAAGTCTTTTATAAGTTCTTTTACTTGTTTTTACCCATTTTATACCTATATGATCAGTATATATATCTTTCATGTTGGGCCCAAATGGGTTAAGCCCAATAAGCTCTTTTTACAAGTATTTATCTTATTAAGTCCAATTATTAGTCTAATAGGTTTAGTTAGCTCGTAAATGTCCGTAATTCTTATAGTTCGGGTTTTATCGGTTTTTACTTGTATTAGTTACTTATACATCAGTATATAACTTTTATAAACTTTACATTAGACGGGTTTGGTCGTCTAAGTTTTATTTGGCGAAAAACGTTAATTTCACGGCGATAGCCGAAAAAGTCGTAAAAATCAAGTTTATAGTTTTTATTATTTATAAATATTATTTTATCACCATTTATATAATTTACCCATTTAATTAACCTTTTATACATTTATATAAATAAGTTTTATAAGTTAGTGGGTTTATATTTTACATTTTATACATTATAAAGTGAGTGCTTATATAATAATAATAAACATTATTTCCAAAATCTGATTTTTAACTTCATATTCACCATTTTTATCATATCTAGAGTTCTACAATGACTTAGAAGCTCATTTTTGGATGACAACTTATTCATAATGTGTGCTACATATAACTTAGTTATAGCTACTGCCCATTTTGAGTCTAAGTTGCCTTAACAGTCCCTACAAAACTGCTTATTCAGATTACACCACCTAACTTGTTTTGATCATATCTCACTCATTATTTTGATTCCATTGCATGGCCAACTCTCACATGTGTATAACATCATCTACTTACTGTAAATGGATCAAACCATGCAATTTTATCAGTTCATCTTTTAGTTATCTACTGTTTTTATACAGCCAACTAATTAGTCAAGATTTTAGCTTCATTTCTTATGGTTATCATCATTTTTAAGCATGTTTATCAACACTTGATCCCCACACAACATTTTTATCATCATATATACATCATATACATATACAAAATGAAAGAAAATACATTTGTTCTTTACAAAATAATAAGAGAAAAATGTAGAGGATGATCTTCTTTACCAATCCAAGTGGATTTCTTGTTTTAGGAAGACAAGAACTTGATGAACACAACAAGTATCTCCAAGACCATCAAATATCAAGAACATAGGTTGGAAAATCAGCCCTAGGACACAAGCAAATCACCTCCAAAGTTGTTTATATGGCCACCAAATGATCAAGGCTTCAAGGAAACACCTTAATAGGACTAGTAAACATGTGGTTTGTGGCTAGAAAAGATCAATGATGGTGTTTGTTGCTTTATTTGGGATGGCAAGGAGGGAGAGATTGAGAGAGTTTTAGAGTGGATTGCATGGAAGGAAATGGTAGAAATGAAACCATTTGCTAGTTTTGTGTTAAAGTGGAAATGGTTAGCTTAAGGTGTAAGCACAAGCTTACACTTGTGTAAACTTGCTAACTTGATGCCACCTATGTGTGGTGGTGTCAATATTGCCGTCCCATATAAGCTAGTGGGGTGGGGCAAAGTGTTTTGTCCCATCTCACTAGTTTACGGGTATTTCTCGATTCTAGTTTTCTCGATTTGCGTGCCCTCTGGTCGTTTTACGAAAAACGTTTTTATAAATTAAGAATCACCGTCACAAAACGAATCCAATAAAAATTGTCTCATAAAAAACGGAGTTCAAAAACGTAAATACGTAATCCTAAGGTTCCCGGTTTAGTCGTAAAAGACGCCAAATTATGCACGTAAGCCCAAATTTAAATCCGTAAATTGTGAGTTCGTCAACCAACACAAAAATAAGTTTCAAAATATTATACGAGAAAATATTTCACTACCTGAAAATGTTAGACTTGTCACAGCTTTTCCTCCTAAAAGGGATCAACGTCCTCGTTATCCATTTCATTTGGATGTCCGTTTCTTAATGAAATCGAAGAGGTGCGGATATTTCTTCCACATTTCATCCTCTCGTTCCCAAGTATACTCCGGTCCATGCTTTGAATTCCATCGGATCTTGACAATAGGTATTCGACTTTTTTTCAGTTGCTTTACCTCACGGTTCATAACTTCTACGGGCTCTTCGATAAAATGCAACTTCCCATCTATTTGAACCTTACCTAACGGAATTTTCTCATCACTCACTGCTAGACATTTCTTCAGATTAGATACATGGAATGTGTTGTGAACACCATGAAGTTCTGGGGGTAACTCTAGTTTGTAAGCCACCGGACCTACTCTAGATAAAATCTTAAAGGGTCCAATATAACGGGGATTCAATTTTCCTCGTTTTCCAAATCTTATAACGCCTTTCCATGGCGATACTTTCAACATTACTCGGTCACCCACTTCAAACTCCATTGGCTTCCGCCGCACATCCGCGTAACTTTTCTGTCTACTACGGGCAGTCAACAACCTCTTCTTAATCTGAACTATCATCTCCGTAGTCTCCCGGATCAATTCCGGTCCCGTGAGCTGGGTATCCCCAACTTCACTCCAACATACAGGAGATCTACACTTCCTACCATACAAAGCTTCAAACGGTGCAACCTTAATACTAGAATGGTAACTATTGTTATACGAAAACTCTGCTAACGACAAATGTTTATCCCAATTCTTACCAAAGTCTAACACACAAGCTCTCAACATATCTTCCAGTGTTTGTATCGTCCTTTCACTCTGCCCATCAGTCTGGGGGTGATAAGCAGTGCTCATATCGAGATTCGTTCCCAAAGATCTTTGGAGAGATTTCCAAAAATTCGATGCGAATCTAGGATCTCGATCTGAAATGATCGATACAGGCACTCCATGCTTGCATACAACATTATCAAGGTATATTCGAGTCAGCTTCTCCAGTGAGAACTGCTCCTTAACCGGAATGAAGTGTGCTGATTTGGTCAGTCTATCGACAATAACCCAAATCGAATTGTTTCCAGATGATGTTCTAGGAAGCTTGGTGATAAAGTCCATTGTAATTCGCTCCCACTTCCATTCAAGAATCTTTGGTTGTTGAAGTAGTCCTGATGGCTTTTGATGTTCCGCTTTAACTCTAGCACAAGTCAAGCATTGAAGAACATACATAGCTATGTCAGCTTTCATATTCGGCCACCAATACAAATTCTTCAAATCATGGTACATCTTATCAGATCCCGGATGAATGGAATACTTAGATTTATGGGATTCTAACATAATCAAATCTCTTAAGCCTCCATACTTAGGTATCCACATACGACCTCTTAAACATTTCACTCCATCAGCTCTAACCTCTAAAGGATCTCCTTCTCCTCGGAACCCTTTATTAACAAAATTCTCCTTCTTACAATCTTCTATTTGCACATTTCTAATTTGCTCAGGCAAATTCTTGTACACGGTCAAGACTAGAGAACGCACCCTGATAGGCTCTCTATCTTTCCTACTCAACGCATCAGCAACAACATTGGCTTTTCCTGGGTGATATTTTATATCACAATCATAATCACTTAACAACTCTATCCATCTTCGTTGCCTCATGTTCAATTCCTTCTGGTCGAGAATATACTGTAGGCTTTTGTGATCGGTGAATACCGTACACTTGGTGCCATACAGATAATGTCTCCATAACCTAAGAGCAAAGACCACCGCTCCTAGCTCAAGATCATGAGTAGCATAATTCTCCTCATTCTTCCTTAATTGCCTAGAAGCATAAGCTATCACTTTCTCTCTCTGCATCAAAATAGCTCCATAACCTCTAATAGATGCATCACAATACACTACAAAATCTTCACTCCCGTCGGGTAATGATAAGATTGGCGCACTACATAATTTTTGCTTCAATGTCTGAAATGCTCCATCTTCATCACTTCCCCAAACGAAAGGTTTATTCTTCTGAGTAAGCTTAGTCAAGGGTTTAGCTATCAAAGAAAATTCTTTAATGAATCGCCTATAATAGCCAGCCAATCCTAAGAACTGTCGCACTTCCGTTGGCGTTGTCGGTGCAGACCAATTCTTAATAGCTTCAACCTTTGCAGGATCAACATGAATTCCATCTCTGTTAATTACATGACCAAGAAATTGCACAGAATCCAACCAGAAATCACACTTTGAAAACTTAGCATACAACCTTTCATCCTTCAACAACTTCAAAACAATCCTCAAATGTTCTCTATGTTCATCTTCATTCTTAGAATAGATTAGAATATCGTCAATAAACACAATCACAAATTTATCCAAGTAGGGCTTGCACACTCGATTCATTAAATCCATGAAAACCGCAGGTGCGTTAGTTAACCCAAATGGCATTACTTGAAATTCATAGTGTCCATAACGAGTTCTAAATGCAGTTATAGGAATATCTTCTTCACGGACGCGAAGTTGGTGATATCCTGACCGCAAATCTATCTTAGAATACACACTAGATCCTTGTAGTTGATCAAACAAATCATCAATCCTAGGTAAAGGATATCGATTTTTAATTGTCAACTTATTCAGTTCCCTATAATCAATGCACATACGAAAAGATCCATCCTTCTTTTTAACGAACAAGACTGGAGCTCCCCAAGGCGACGAGCTCGGTCGAATAAAACCTTTATCAGACAACTCCTTAAGTTGCTCAGATAACTCCTTTAATTCAGAAGGGGCTAATCGGTAAGGCGCACGTGCCACCGGTGCAGCACCAGGAATTAAATCGATTCGAAACTCTACTTGCCTTATCGGTGGAAGTCCGGGTAAATCTTTAGGAAATACCTCAGGAAATTCACAAATAATAGGTACATCTTCCAATCGTTTCTCCCTAGACTCATTCCTGGTCACTTGAGCTAAGAATAACTCACAACCGTTCTTGATGTACTTTTGGACTTTAATACATGAAACGATTTTCAAACGGGATTCACCTCGACTACCATCAATTACTAACGTCCTATTCCTAAGAGGAATCTTAACCTTCTTCTCTCCACATAAAATAGTAGCATTATTCAACGACAACCATTCCATACCAATAATAATATCGAAACTACCTAATTCTATCAACATCAAATCAATCGGAAAGGAATGGTTCAAGAGATTTAGAGAGCATCCTTCTAATAGCTTATTAGTTTTCACTAATTTACCATCAGCCAATTCCACCTCGTAACTGGTACTTATCTCAACAGGTTCAATATCAATAAGGGCACTAAATTTAGTGGATACAAAGCTCCTATCGGCACCTGAATCGAATAAAGCAACAGCATAATGATTGTTGAGTAAAAACGTACCGGTAACGACATTCGGATCCTCTTTCTTCACCTCAATTGTTCCAAGTTGGTAGATACCACCCTGGGGGTTTCTTCCAGGTACAATCGCTTTCAACTTGGGGCATTCCGATTTCCTATGACCTTCTTCACTACAGTTGAAGCAAATGGTTCCCTTCTTACACCTTTCAACCTTGTGTCCAAGCTTTCCGCAATTTCGGCACTTCCAGCAGTCGCCAGGATGCCTCTTGTTGCCACACTTAGGACATCTATCATCGTTGCGCGGTGCATTGTTGGTAAGAGCATTTGCATTCCCCTTTCTCTTGTTCTGACGGCGATTGAAATTCTTCCTATTATCACCTCTATCTACACGCTCACCGTCTCCCTTTCTTTTCTCACCAACATGGGCTTCATCTTCCTTATCCTGAATTATCTGTCCAATGAGTTGGTAAGCCATTCGAACAGCATCATCAATGGTCAGTGGTTTCGATGATGTCACGTCCCCCCCGGATATTCCTGGTCAACCCTTTCACATATTGCTCAATTCGGATCTCTTCGGGTTCAACCAATCGAGGACATAGCAAGGCCAACTCATGGAATCGATTCGTGTAACTATCAATGTCCACACCTTTCATTCTCAAATAAATCAACTCCTGTTCTAACCTAATAATCACACTACGAGGACAAAACTCCAAAGTCATCCACTTCTTGATTTCAGCCCAAGGAGTAGCATTAGCAGCATCAAGACCCATGAAAGCAATTCTCCCGTTCCACCAAGTCAACGCACGACCTTTAAGAGTAGCCATAGCAAAAGTCACCTTATCTTCCTCCTTACACTTACTAATCCTAAACACCGATTCAATCTTCTCGATCCACTGGCTTAGTCCTACAGCACCTTTAGTTCCATTAAAAGGTAGAGGTTCACACTTCATGAACGTCACATAAGTACAACCACCAACTTCAGGTGCATTCGTTCCAAGTCCTCCTACATTTCCTCCAGCATTAGCATTCACATTATTAGCATTCACATTCACATTTGTACCGCCAATTCCACTACCGCCAGCTCCACTACCGCCAGCTCCACTACCGCCAGCTCCACTACCGCCAGCTTCATTTCTAGCATTTGCCATAAATTCTGTCATAGATGCGGTAACTTGCTCCGTAATAATCCTACGTACATCATCCTCAGTCACAGCCTTCTTGGGCGGCATAGTTCTATAATTCCATAATTTCAAAGCATTAAGCATTCATCCAACAAAGGATTCATATAATATGGATCGAATTCATAATCAAGATACAAATAAGGCACAATATGGAATTCAAGACAAGATACATATTTCATTCGATCTGAAACAAAAGTATTGTCTTAGTACATCCATATCAAAGTTCTAGCACTATATACACTCAAAATTCGTGCCAAGTCTACTACTAACAAGTCGGTTCAGTCAAAGCTACAAACACAAAAGATATAAAGGTCACTACTAAATACAGACTGGTCTACTGAGAACCGCCAGATGGTCCATCATCCATCGTCTTCTGAATCTTCGTCGGACGATCACTAGACACATCTTCAGCTGGGCGCTTACGGATTACTCCTCTTTCAACCATGTCAGCATAAAATCTACTGTTCCAACCCACGGATATATTCAACTCCTTTTCGGCTTTCTCACGCATCGCACGAGCTACACTCAACTGAATCTCCATAGAATTCACCTTTCTCTTCATAGCAGCATATTCACCACTTTCCAACACCGATAACCTCCTAAAAGCCTCATTCAAACCACGTTCTACATCACTCAAATCCAAACTAAGCAATTCCCGCTCTTTCTCACCAACCTTAGTCTTCGAATCCAAATAAGCAACCTGAGTCTGAACAACACCTAATCCAACCTCTGTCACACAACTCTTAACACGGGAAGCATCTAGATCACGGCTCAAGGCCCATGGTGCAAGACCATCAATATGAGTAGCCTCTCGAGCACTAGACGACTCTCCTATCTCACGTCTACGAGTATCAATACCGTCAGTACCGTCAGGTGCATCGTCATCCTCATCCTCCTCTGATTCAGAATCAGATTCAGACGATTCAGACATTTCATCCCTAGGTAACTCATCCTCAGAATCAGACAAACAAACTGGTAGGGGCAAAGGCTCGCCCTCTGGAACATCATACGGATAAATAAGCTCAGCTTCCTCATCGTCATCAACCTCAACATCTATACCTACATCTTCCTCGACTTCCTCGTCGTCAATCTCATCATCTAACTCATCTAACCCAATCTCATCATTGTTCTCAATATCAGCATTCTCAATATCCACGTCCTCAATATCCACATTCTCAATCTCCACATTCTCATTACCCACATTCTCAATCTCATTCTCTACTAAGTCAACCTGAGGGGCAATCTGATCTCCTAGTCCTAACTCGGGCTCGGGATCCTCAAATGGTTCCTCCTCATCATCAATATCAAAATCTACTAAGTCTAAATAAGGATCATCTTCTATATTAGGTTCGGGAATAGCATGGTTTTCTACAGGAATATTAGGGTCAGCCATGACAATCTACATATATATATATTTATCTCGTATTAGGATAACATACTAGTTAAACAATTACATAATGAAATCACGATATATACATATATATAAATTATATTATATATATCAAAATATATATCTTCTCGATAGGGCTTGTTGGTAACGTCGGAGATCTCTGGCACCGTTATAGTCAAAAGATTTTTCAAATATTTTCTCAAATGTTCATTGTCAAAAGATTTTGAAAAGTTTTGTTCAAAACCTTGGTTTTTAAAATCTTTTGTTCTCTACAACGAGAGCTCTGATACCAAACTGTAACACTCTCATTTTTCGTATCGGTACAGCGGAAGGGTCTTTCAGAGTGTTACGGGATAGCACAATAACTCCAATCATAGACAACACATAAAAATGGTTGTACAAGGTTTAACAAACATTCATTCGATAAAAAGTTTCAAAAGTGTACAACAGGTCCCAAATTATACAGGTCATTAAGTTTACAAAACATAGATCGAATGAACATTTTTAATATTAAGTGTGGGCCATCAGAGTCGATCTCCATCCGGATTACCTTCAAGCACCTGAGATAGAAAACATGCAAAAATCATATCAGCGAATGCCGAGTGAATTCATAGAGTTTAATGAAAACCGTTATATAAAACAATCATTTACAATCATTTAAAATCAGAACACAAGTATAATATCGGAAGTAAGTCCACATATTGCTAGTCAGGCAATATATAAATCAAGCATACATCTGAAACCGTCCATGAGACCGTAGTCTCTATATTACCATGATAGGTAATATATTCATCGTAATAGCGTCGTCATCGTTTATTATTTATGTCTTATAGCATACGTTGTATATTGTATAGGATTATTATTAGCCGCATGACATTGTTACCTTACTGTGAAAACAGCGGGCCGCGAACCCGACAAACAATTTGCCCATCTAAGTTAGCGTGTCGTCACAAAAATCACGCTATGGAATCTTCTCATACATAAATTTGCTTACCAATCATTGTGGTACGACGGGGATCAACCGTCAAGGCGCGAACTGGGGTGATCGTCCCAAAATAGTACTATCAAATGCATAAGCGTCTACCAAATCCCGGTAGTTCACAATTCATGCTAATGGGACTTTAAGTGACATAACCTAACTACTAATAATCCTTTTAGTCTCGAATATAGGGTCATAGCATCATTCGGGTCCATATCATTAAGCATACAATCGGGACTACTTGTGTTCTATTTTTATAAAAATCTAGCATGTTATCTCCCTCGCGGGTTTACAAATCATTTTATAAAACATTTAAAAGAGTGCGAGGCTATGAACTCACGTTGTTAATGAAAGGCGGATTATCGGCTACGGGCGTGCTTCAGTCACGGAAACCTATATAAATAATAATCGGTCTTAGACTCGGTCCAATGACTTTTATCAAAATAACAATATACATATATGTGATTTTTGTACATATGATGATGATCAAGTGGGTTTATAAATCCTCGTTTACTCATTTTAGTGTTTACGTTTTGGTAACGTCTTACTAGTTCACTAGTTTTATCGATTTTACCTATTTTAAGTTCATTAAGTCTTTTATAAGTTCTTTTACTTGTTTTTACCCATTTTATACCTATATGATCAGTATATATATCTTTCATGTTGGGCCCAAATGGGTTAAGCCCAATAAGCTCTTTTTACAAGTATTTATCTTATTAAGTCCAATTATTAGTCTAATAGGTTTAGTTAGCTCGTAAATGTCCGTAATTCTTATAGTTCGGGTTTTATCGGTTTTTACTTGTATTAGTTACTTATACATCAGTATATAACTTTTATAAACTTTACATTAGACGGGTTTGGTCGTCTAAGTTTTATTTGGCGAAAAACGTTAATTTCACGGCGATAGCCGAAAAAGTCGTAAAAATCAAGTTTTTAGTTTTTATTATTTATAAATATTATTTTATCACCATTTATATAATTTACCCATTTAATTAACCTTTTATATATTTATATAAATAAGTTTTATAAGTTAGTGGGTTTATATTTTACATTTTATACATTATAAAGTGAGTGCTTATATAATAATAATAAACATTATTTCCAAAATCTGATTTTTAACTTCATATTCACCATTTTTATCATATCTAGAGTTCTACAATGACTTAGAAGCTCATTTTTGGATGAAAACTTCTTCATAATGTGTGCTACATATAACTTAGTTATAGCTACTGCCCATTTTGAGTCTAAGTTGCCTTAACAGTCCCTACAAAACTGCTTATTCCGATTACACCACCTAACTTGTTTTGATCATATCTCACTCATTATTTTGATTCCATTGCATGGCCAACTCTCACATGTGTATAACATCATCTACTTACTGTAAATGGATCAAACCATGCAATTTTATCAGTTCATCTTTTAGTTATCTACTGTTTTTATACAGCCAACTAATTAGTCAAGATTTTAGCTTCATTTCTTATGGTTATCATCATTTTTAAGCATGTTTATCAACACTTGATCCCCACACAACATTTTTATCATCATATATACATCATATACATATAAAAAATGAAAGAAAATACATTTGTTCTTTACAAAATAATAAGAGAAAAATGTAGAGGATGATCTTCTTTACCAATCCAAGTGGATTTCTTGTTTTAGGAAGACAAGAACTTGATGAACACAACAAGTATCTCCAAGACCATCAAATATCAAGAACATAGGTTGGAAAATCAGCCCTAGGACACAAGCAAATCACCTCCAAAGTTGTTTATATGGCCACCAAATGATCAAGGCTTCAAGGAAACACCTTAATAGGACTAGTAAACATGTGGTTTGTGGCTAGAAAAGATCAATGATGGTGTTTGTTGCTTTATTTGGGACGACAAGGAGGGAGAGATTGAGAGAGTTTTAGAGTGGATTGCATGGAAGGAAATGGTAGAAATGAAACCATTTGCTAGTTTTGTGTTAAAGTGGAAATGGTTAGCTTAAGGTGTAAGCACAAGCTTACACTTGTGTAAACTTGCTAACTTGATGCCACCTATGTGTGGTGGTGTCAATATTGCCGTCCCATATAAGCTAGTGGGGTGGGGCAAAGTGTTTTGTCTCATCTCACTAGTTTACGGGTATTTCTCGATTCTAGTTTTCTCTATTTGCGTGCCCTCGGGTCGTTTTACGAAAAACGTTTTTATAAATTATGAATCACCGTCACAAAACGAATCCAATAAAAATTGTCTCATCAAAAACGGAGTTCAAAAACGTAAATACGTAATCCTAAGGTTTCCGGTTTAGTCGTAAAAGACGCCAAATTATGCACGTAAGCCCAAATTTAAATCCGTAAATTGTGAGTTCGTCAACCAACACAAAAATAAGTTTCAAAATATTATACGAGAAAATATTTCACTACCTGAAAATGTTAGACTTGTCACATTAACCCTATCATTTCTCGTCCTCATTTAAGACACTTAGCCTAAGGTGAAGTTAAGGAATCAAAGCTAAGTGCTCAACACGCATGGTCGAGTCAAAAATTACTCTTATTCTCGCCATCGGAAAACCTACATTCGTGTCTTCAAACACTTATAAAACATGAGAAAAATTTTAAAATTTGGCCATTTTTAGCCTTATTTTGCAACAAAACGATAAACAAAAAGATAAAGTTTGGAAAGCGTGAAGGTTTGGCAAGGCAAGTATCTATTCACCCCCATACTAAAGTTAAACATTATCCTCAACGTTTCGAGTCTAGGGGTGAAAACACCCCCATACTAGAGACGTAGTCGAATGCCTAATCTAGCATGGAAAGGGTGTAACCGTTAAATTTAAAGCCGTTTATGAAGTGTGCGATAAACCTAAGGTTAGAACATCAAAGGATATATCATGGATATTGAGAAAGTCTTCAAAGCAAACGATCGAGTGCTCCCATAAAACGAACACGAGAGGCTCCAATCGTGAAGATAATGATCATCTAAAATCCACAATTCACAAACAACCACGGAACAAAGGTTGGAAGGGCACAAATCCCCACACGTTGCTACATTAGAAAGAGATAATATGTACATAGGATAAGCATGGGACTCACCCATGAGGCACCTCGTTTTTTATTACCGTGTCATGAGCTTGACTCGATCCCCTCAATACTAATTATCATTGGGGAAGGTGATTTGGTCGAGGTAGTTCAAGGATGGAACTTCCCTGCCAAAGTAGTGCTTCAACCTATGTCCATTCACCTTGAAATTGGGGCCATCATTTTGAGCTAGCTCGATGGTCCCATATGGAAAAACTTGAGTCACGGTGAATGGACCAGACCAACGGGATTTCAAATTACCGGAAAAGATTTTCAAATGAGAATTAAAAAGCAAAACTTGATCCCCAATGTTAAAAACCCGGTTTTTAATTTTAGAATCATGCAACTTTTTAGTCTTTTCTTTATAAATCAATGAATTTTCATAAGCAATATCCTTTAATTCATCCAATTCATTTAGTTGCATTTTCCGGTGTTTTCCCGCGGTCTCCATGTCATCATTACAATGCTTTAGGGCCCAATAAGCCTTGTGTTCCAATTCAATTGGCAAGTGACAATTTTTTCCATACACAAGCTTATAGGGAGTGCACCCAATGGGCGTCTTATGAGCGGTCCTAAAAGCCCATAAAGCATCGTCCAACTTATCCGACCAATATTGTTGGTTTTCCCCAAAGGATCTCTCCAAGATCCTCTTCAACGCTCGGTTTGAAACCTCGACTTGCCCACTCGTTTGTGGGTGATAAGCCGTAGAAAGCCGATGTGTAACCCCATATTTCCTTAGGACCCTTTCGAATTGGTAGTTACAAAAATGGGTTCCACGATCGCTTATGATCGCACGAGGGGTTCCAAACCGAGAAAACAAGCATTTCAAAAACTTTACTACCACACGAGCATCATTGGTGGCCAAAGCATTTGTAACACCCCATTTTGATAAATGGAATGTCACACGTAATTATGGCGTGTCATCAAAGCATACAAGGATAAATGTCTGAAACATTACATGACCATAGGGATAACCGGAATCAAACCTCGGTTCCCAAACATAAAGCCCAAAACATAATAAGGTAAAAGAAATGAATGAAAGACTAAGCAATCATAAGTATATGAAGGGAAAAAGGAAAAGAAGTCTCTAGCAGCTTCCATCCTATGCACGTCCTCCAAATGCTCGAGTCTTTCCTAGGGTACCTGCCGTTTTGGGACATGGAAAGGAAAGTAACGGCTGAGCAAAACGCTCAGTGCAAGGATATAGACATAGTATGAATGACTAAACATAATAAAGACTTAATAGCAGCGGAAATGTATAAGTCCTGGAAAACCTGGAACACGTTCATAAAACTGGTTTTATAGTTTAAAAAGCCTTATGTTTCTCTTATGAAAAACTGTTTAACGTATTTTACCATTAGCCAATATAGGTCATGAAAATCCACCGTACATGAATACTTGGAGGGGTGACCTCATCATGCAAATTAGAGGGGCTGCCTCTAATTTAATATACTGGTTTTGGGTAGGAGGGATCAGCTCCTTGTGAAGGATGCAAGGCACACACCACATTCACCATGAAATCCTGACTGAAAACATGTAACTAGGATGCACCCATACGCCCCACATGATAAATATAATATAAATGTCCAAAAGCTGAAGGGACGCCACGAGTAATCACTCCGCCGTGGTGAAGTCATAACATCAGTGCCTCTAATGTTATGGTTATGGTACCTCCATAACTAGGTGAAACTGGTCATGCATGTATTTGGCTTTAGGTATTCTAATTAAACATAAGCAATTCAAAAACATATAAAACAAATACTGGGAAAACAGTTGGCTGCATACGGGGAATACTAATAAGGAAAGAATGTCCATACTGAAAGGACGAGAATCCGTACCTTATGTCCAGTGAACGAAGAAGACGAACTGAGAGGAATCCTACTTCCGTATCACTAATGCTACATAAATACATACATGAATAAGTATCTGCTTACTAATACGTAACTGATTTTATGTCATGTCTTAGCTTATTTTATATGTTTATATCATGTTTTACTGTTTAAAGCCTTAAACTGTGTTTATCTTATATTCTGTCTATTCTGATTAAGTATTTCTGGTATTTCATGTATTATTATACTTACTATGCAATAATAAGTAACTTTCTAAAAATAGCAGGTTTCCTAAAATAGACAGTTTCCAAAAATAGAAAGTTTCCTAAAATAGAAAGTTACCAAAAATAGAAAGTTTCCAAAAATAGAAAGTTCCCAAAAATAGCAAGTTTCCAAAAATAGAAAGTTTCCAAAAATAGAAAGTTTCCAAAAATAGAATTACTGCTTAAAATAGATAAGTTTCTAAAAATAGAAAGTTTCCATAAATAGATCAGCTGCCTTAACTAAATAAGTTTCTATAAATAGATTAGCTGCCTGAAATAAATAAGTTTCTAAAAATAGAAAGTTTCCATAAATAGATCAGCTGCCTTAATTAAATAAGTTTCCATAAATAGATTAGCTGCCTGAAATAAATAAGTTTCTAAAAATAGAAAGTTTCCATAAATAGATCAGCTGCCTTAATTAAATAAGTTTCCATAAATACATTAGCTGCCTGAAACAAATAAGTTTCTAAAAATAGAAAGTTTCCATAAATAGATTAGTTGCCTTATTTAAATATGTTTCTAAAAATAGAAAGTTTCTATAATTAGAATATAAGCTGGTTAAATAAGCTAAGTATATAAGCCTAAGTGTTTTCATGATTATTTCTAAGTCATAATGATATAATGTATAGTTTATTAATTATTTTATGTAATTAAAATAAACTATAGGTTAAAATATTTAATTAAAGTATATCATGTTTTTAATTAAATAAAGTTAAATACTTAGGTTAAAACATGTATTATTATTTATTAATAATATAACCTAAGTCATGTTAATTAATTAATTATAACCATGGTTTTTAAATAATTAATTAATTATAAGTCTAAAAATATAAAATACTTAGGTTAATAATTTCATGATTTTAATAATTAATATAACCTAAGTCATGTTATTAAATTAATCATGTCATGTTTATTAATTTAATTTTAACATATGATTACAAAAAAATAATAATCTTAACATACACCGTGAACCGGATCTTGACTAAGGACCATGAACCGGACATGAAATCGACACCATACCCCGAACCACTTCGGGGTTCCCCTTGTCTTGCTGCTGCCGTGGGACCCACACCAACCAACCGGGACCATATGGTCTCGGTGGTGGTCGAGTAGCCAAATCGAGACCCCCTTGGGGTTCGGTTTAGGCGCCGGCTAAAACAAAACACCACTAAACCATCCTTTTTTATTTCTCCAAAAGCCATTTTCATGTTAGATCTATGTTTTAATTAGGTTTTAAAAAAAACACATCATGTTCTTAATTATTTAATAGATCAAATCAAAAAGAAAAGGATTAAAAGAATTACCGAATGCGTGGATCTAAACAAGGATGAACAAACATGAACACTTGCACCAAAACCAAGATCAAAGATCAAATAAACGCCCCCTTGGTGTGTTTATGGGTGGCAGCCAAAAAGGAAAAGAAGAAGAAGGAAGAACTTTTTAGGTTTTTGTAAAAATCTTCTGTAAAGTGAAAAATGAGTAGTGACTTTTCCTTTTACTCTTCTTTAGTAAAAAGTGATGGGCTAAGCCCATCTTCCCTCGCTAATTTCGTGGTATGGGGCCCACATGGGGTAACCCATACATTTCCCGAGTCTAAATATTATAGTGTGTTCCCGTGTGTTCTCGTGTTCGTATTTTACGTGTTTTAATTAGTTATCGATCGTGACTTAATATATTTATTCGTGTTCGCAATAAAATATATATACGTAATTAATATTAGTTCGTGATTTAATTACGTTCATGATTTCATGATCGCATGTTCGTGATTAATTATTGTTTAAATAATTATTGCGTGTTCGTGCGTAATAAATACTTATCGTGTTCTAACACGTACGTAATACGTAAAATCCTAACACGTAAACGTAATCGTACTATAAAAGGAAAGTTTTAATCTAGTACGTACGATCTTAAGGGTACTATTCATGGTAAAAGCATGCGGGTTTTACAACTCTTCCCCCCTAAAAAGAATAATTCGTCCCCGAATTATAGATAAAGTAACTGAAAGAGAAACATACTAATACTAGGTTTTACCCTAGCATAAAATAATTTCGTTGTTCTGATCTTTTCGACTTGACTATTGGTAGAAAATGCGACTCAATTGTCTTTTGGTGAACAAGAGAATGGTTTGGTAGATTATCTATTTTAAACTAATAGCAAATAAATGTAAATGTCGTTGAGTAAAATAAGAACTTTAAAGATTAAATTAAAAATAACGAGTTAAAAATAAATGAATGAAAACTTGAAGACAAAATTAGAGAAAATACTTGAACACTTAATAAATCTAAAACTTGGAAACTTTGTAAAAACAAGAAAATAAACCCTAATCGGAATATGATCGGAATACAGCCAAATCAGAATATCTAAAATGCCACAATCGGAATGTTTGGTCGGAAACAGGCCAGATCGGAATGTCAACAACACACCCAATCGGAATACTGCAATCGGAAAAAGGGAATAAGAAGGTGGTCGGAATAATCGAAAATAAGCCAATCGGAATGTGCCAAAGATCTAGTCAAATCGAAATGTCAAACAATCTCCTCAATCGGAATATTAAAAACCCTATTCCGATTAGGTGATCGGAATAGGGAGGTGTAAATCGGAAAGCTGAAAACCCTTTTCAGATCAAACGATCGGAATAAAGGGGGACCAAATCGGAATACAGAGAGCCAATCGGAAAGCCTAATCGGAAAAGGGTTTACCCTTTTCCGATTAATATGGGATTCGAAAATAAGCAAAGTAATAAGCTATTTTGATAAGCTAATCACTAAAACTTAAACGAATCTATAGTAAAAAGGACTCAATAAGCACAAATAACAACTTATCCAATCTTAAAACTAGCAAATTTTAAATCAAACTATAAAAAGATGAACTTTTTAAGAAAACTTTTAAAAAGTAAATAAGCTAAACATATAAACAAGCCAATAAGCACAAAGATCTTAAAGCTTATTCGTATGAAAACTTAAGTAGGCATAAAAAGATTAACTTTTAGGCACGAAAACATTAAGAACAACACGGATCAAATAGATTTCGCACCAAAAGTAAACTAAAATCAAAGAAAGGTAGAAAGAGATGAAAGATTAAAAGCTTAACTTGAACTTGATTAATGAAATCCAAATACAAAAGGTTTAATCTTGAAAGATTAAAAGAAAGAAAAGATGAAAACTTAGTGAGAGAAAGTTGAGAACTTTCTCTCTCTAAAACTAGAAAGAAAAATGAAAAATGAAACAAACTACTAAAAAACTAACCAACCCTCCTAATGTGTATTAGGAGGGTATTTATAGGGAAAAATGGGAAGGTGTGCATGTGTTGCCTCTTCTTTCTTTCTTCTCGACTCGATTTAAATCTTTTGTCTTCCTCGACGTCGTCTCGGGATTTGTCGATATATATTGAACTTGTCTTGTAATTTTCTTCTTCTATTAGACTTGAGTTCTTCGACTTCATTAAACTTCCATCTTTAGACTTTTTCTTCGATAAATCTTCAGAATAGGCCTTGGACTTCCGTTCTTTTTGCACTCTTGATCTTTTGACTTCGTCTTTTCTCGTTTTCTTCGATAAAAGCCCGTGAAAGCCCGTGTTTTCTTCCTTTTTCATCTTTTGGTCCTAAAACACAATAAAAACACAAACCACGCATAATTCCGACTTTTACGACATAAAATACACGTTTTGGTCTTGTTATTATTGGAAATAAGTGGTAAAAGGATAAGTGTTTTCACACTTATTAAATCCCCTACACTTGACCATTGCAATGCCCTCATGCAATGCATTAATTTTAAAGCACGGTTTACATTTTCCATCATAAATAACCCACCTTGGCCTTTATTAAATACTAAACATAAAAAGATAGAAACAAGTAAAGAAATTAAAGACTTACATTGGGTCTTGGCTGCCATGAAAGTTTATCATCCTCAAGTTTCACGTTCCCCATACCAAGCTTAAAAACGAGATCATTGTTATTATAAGTTAGCAAACTAACACGAATTCATGTGGGCCAATTATTCACTTAGACTCCCTTATTCCTAGGTGTATCTCTTATATTTTATTTTTGTCTTGAATGATCACGAGGATGCATTTCTTGACTTATTTCGATAGTTATTTAGGCCGAAAATAAAGTGAACGATTTAATCAATAGTTAGCTAAAGGACAAAATCTTTTAAAACAGCTTCTCGGGACCTCATAAAGTTCATATCTTGGCATAACTCGCTTCACGATTTGAGACCTTTCTCGGACCGATATTTGGTAGCGACTTCATACTTCGAATCTTTGAGAGACGTTCTTGAAATTATGGTCTTCTCTTCATAATGGGAATTTCTTCACTTGAAGTTTTGAGAGATTCTTCATATTTGGACCACGACTTCTTCATTTTTCTCCAATCTTTATTTTAGACTTTGATATACAACGATCCGCCTCCTTTTAGGACTTGGATCTATTTATCCTCATACCTTGTTAGGGCCTTTTTGGATAGACTTCTCCATGATCTTTTGGGGAGTATTTGCTTTTCGTCGTGTGTCTCGATCCTTCATATCGATTTTCGATAAATGATTCTTCACATCACTTTTGGATCTTTAGCAACAAAATGTAGCCCTCATGCCTTGTTAGGGCCTTTTCAGACTCGCCAATCTTCGCATCCCGCTTCAATAATTTATGCCTTGGCTATGAACTCTAATCCGTACCGAGCAACTTTTAAACGATCTTGGGCTAGAAGCTAAGTAACTTTTAAATCGTACAACCTTATTTATTGCAGATAAATTTATTAACAAGCGATGGGAGAATAGGCTCATAATTAACTCACATAAATTCACGAAAGAATACCAAACTTATAATTGACTCTATCATCTCTCGTCCTCCACAGTTTAAAATCTCAAAGAATGAGACTCGTGGATGCTTAGCCTATTAAATCAAAGTTTTGGGTTTTCGAGTCGCCTATAGGATCTTGCAAATTCTTAGACTTTTTCAAGTTTAGAAATCGCATTTTAAAGTTCCCTTGATAAACGACTCTCTAGGATCAATTATAGGAACTTGCGAAAAGTTCTTGTTCTTAACCCGTGAGAGTTAAGACTTTCGCGTAGCTCCCTATATAAAAGCCTAGCAAAACTTGACTTGAACACGTTAAGGATACTAGCTAGAGTAAACTTAGATAAGTAAACTCGGGTTGAGTCAAAATATTCACGACTTTGAAAAATTTTAAAACCACTTTATTAAACTTTATTTAAGCAAGGAAAGAAAATAACCATAACAAAGGAAAATACAACTATACAACTAGGCCAAAATAGATTAAAAATTTTGAAAAATGTCGAAAAATCAAATTTTCCGGTTAAAATGAGGGCAAATTCATGGAAAAGACCACTTACTTCAATAGAAGTCCCCCCTACACTTGAGATAAACATTGTCCTCAATGTTTAAGCATGTGTGAGTAAACTCCCCTACACTTAGTACATTGTGCACGTTGTTTAAATCTTGCTAAGGAAAGGACAACTATAGTGATTTCAATGTGAACATATAAGATATGAAATATTAAATCACGAGAGTTTTGGATAGAACTGGGAAGATGGGAGCACGGGATCACGGTTCGTCAAATGTCATCAAGGGTGGATCTTTGAAGCTTTAATCCCTGCAGAGAATAAGAAACAAGACAACAAACACATACGGGGCTCCCCCTACACTTATTATGAAAGCAGTAAAGGATAGATCACGGGTTGCCTCCCGAGAAGCGCTTGTTTTTGTTCACCGAGTCACGAGCCTGACTCGACCCAACTTTAGTTCATGGGAAACGTGGTGAGGGATGGAATCATCTCATGAGAGATGTCCTCACCAAAGTACAGCTTCAAACGCTGGCCATTCACCTTAAAATTAGGCCCATTTGGCTGAGAAAGCTCAATGGTGCCATATGGAAAGACTTTGGTGACGGTGAATGGACCAGACCAGCGGCTCTTCAACTTGCCAGAGAAGATCTTCAACCGAGAGTTAAAAAGTAAGACTTGATCACCAACGTGGAACTCTCGGTTCTTAATCCTTGCGTCATGAATGATCTTGGTTTTCTCCTTGTAGATCAGTGAGTTCTCGTAAGCTTCATTCCTCAGTTCGTTGAGCTCGTTGAGTTGAATCTTGCGAAGATCACCGACTTTGTTGATGTCGAAGTTAGCCCACTTCAAGGCCCAGTACGCCTTATGTTCCAGCTTGATGGGGAGGTGGCATGCTTTCCCGTACACAAGACGATACGGTGTACAACCAATCGGGGTCTTATAAGATGTACGGAAAGCCCACAGAGCATCATCTAACTTATCGGCCCACGCGGCACGATGCTCTCCCACAGTACGTTCCAGAATTCGCTTTAATCCACGGTTGGAAATCTCGGCTTGACCATTGGTTTGGGGATGATAGGCGGTGGAAAGACGATGTAACACCGTACTTAGCCATGACTCTTGCAAATTGATCATTTCAAAAATGAGTCCCGCGGTCACTGATGATAGCACAAGGAACACCAAATCGAGCAAAGAGCTGCTTCAAAAAGTTCACAACCACCCTCGCATCGTTCGTAGGAAGAGCCTTACCTTTAACCCATTTGGAGACGTAGTCAACGGCTACGAGGATGTACTTGTTCCCTTTGGATGATGGAAATGGCCCCATAAAGTCGATGCCTCATACGTCAAAGATTTCATATTCTTGTATGAAATTTTGAGGCATCTCATCTTTATGTATGATCTTGCCTTGGCGTTGGCAAGCATCACAATGCTTAACCATTTCGTGAGCGTCACGATAAATGGTGGGCCAATAGAATCCAGAGTCAAACACTTTCTTAGCGGTGTAGTTGGGACCAAAGTAACCACCGGTGGGTCCTTTATGGCAAGCATCAAGGATTTGCAAAGCTGTCGGTCCATCAACACATCGACGAATGATCAGATCAGCACATTGTTTGAATAGATAAGGGTCATCCCAGAAGTAAGTCTTAACATCTTTAAAGAACTTCTTCTTTTCTTGGGACGTTAACCCTTTGATGAGAATACCACCCGCTAAGTAATTTGCAATGTCCGCAAACCACGGGGTGTCATCAAGATTGGAGTGAATAGACATCAAGGTCTCAAGGGGAAAAGAGTCATTGATCTCTTGGTTCGGATGATCCCCTTGATATGGGTCCTCAAGTCTACTCAGATGATCCGCTGCTAGGTTTTCGGCTCCCTTTTTGTCTCGAATTTCAATGTTGAATTCTTAAAGGAGTAAAACCCAGCGAAGAAGTCTTGGCTTAGAGTCATGCTTAGTCATCAAGTACTTCAACACGGAATGGTCCGTGTATATGATGGTGGTGGATAAAACAAGATAGGGGCGAAATTTTTCAAAAGCATAGACCACAGCTAAAAGCTCTTTTTCGGTTGTCGTATAATGCAATTGAGCCCCCGTCATTGTTTTGCTAGCATAGTGGATTGGTTGGAAGTGTTTATTCACTCTTTGGCCCAAAACCGCACAAATAGCAAAGTCGCTAGCATCGCACATCAATTCAAAGGGTAGCTCCCAATTAGGGGTAACCAAGACCGGTACCTTAGTTATGTAAAAATGTAAATCTTTCTTATGTTTTTAGAGAGAGAAAGAGATGGTGGATTTCACACTTTTAGAGAGAGAAAGTTAAGAGAACTATGTGTAAATTATGAAACCACACACCCTCTCCATCAAAGGTGAGGGTTTATATACCTAAGCCCATGAGATGGGATTGGGTTTACATTAGGCCGCCGGCCCATACATTTCATGGGCTCGGTTTTGGGCTTTGTTTAATAAATGTAAATAACTAAACTACGAGCTATAACATGGACTATTGTTGGAGTGACCGATCCTTTCTAATACGAAAAACGTATTTCCAACAATCTCCCCCTAAGGGAGGTCACTCCAACAAGGGCGTTACCCGAGTTACAATAATGAAATAAACCTAGCATACTATGCTTGTCTTGAGCTCGTAGTCTTCGTCTTTCTTTTCTTTTTCTTTTCTGGTGAACATGCTGATGTGATCTTTGATATCAATCCTTAGCATTAATCTCTTGCCTTGATCTTGTGCATCCATCACTTGTGATCTTCGCCTCCTCGTGACACCATGTCCCACATACTTATACCTTCGTAATTCTTGAAAGCTTCAGAGTTTGATACAGCGGAAGACTTAAATTTTAGGCTTTCTTGAATTAGATGAGGTATTAAGTGCATAAAGTATAAGCATGCGGGGACGACTTCTACTCGGATTCCGCAACGCCACCGTCTTCAAATGCCGCAACATAAGTAGACACGAACGAAATGGCTTTGAACATTTCATTCTAAATCGGTATCATTTTACTTCCGGTCGGTGAAGACCGTTGGACGATATTAGATATCGTACCCGTGACGGATAGTTTCAATTAAGTAACTTCCTGACAGGATTTTGCGGGTAAACCCGTTCTCTTTATTCGACCGTCCAAAGCTGACTGCGAACATAAAGAGTGAATCATTTGGATAATAATATCCGCATGATTTGAAGCCGTCAATTCATGTTCCTGGAACAAGTGAAATTCAATTAAGCACCGCACCATCGTTGCTTTCCAGTTGTCACAAGCTTGATTCGTATAGAATCTTGCAAGTTACCTACCAAGTGCTGTTTGAGGTTAACACTAGAAGGATTTCCACTCATCACTGTGAATACTAAGGTATCACTCTGAGTGTTCTGGCAAGATCACTAAGATATTGCATAGAGGCCTGGAACGTGTTTAAATTCAGTTAAGAATTAAATAGCTGTTGCTTTCCAGTTATCACAAGTTTGATTCATAAAGAATCGCACAAGTCACCTACCATGAGATTTTTGATACTCGCTCAAGAAGGATTTCCATCTTCATTGTAAATACTTTCGTATTACTCGGATGTTCAGGCAAGATCATGAAGATTTTGCGTAGGACTCTTAAAATCTTTCTTACTTTTCACAGTGTGTGAAGAAGCAAGGAAATATGAAAGTGTGTCCTAATGAGATATTTGATGATCTCAAATGGCTCTAGACTCGATCGTGCACTTTGGATTTTCGTGATCGGAGGCTGGAGAGGAGTGCCACCATTTCAATACCAATTTATTCGGAGTGAATAAATCGATAGATAACGTGTTGATCTCCGTGTGATTAAAACAAATATCTTTTGAGAGATATCTGAGTTAGCTAGGATGGGTTATGCATTGCATCACTGGGTCCATGATGTCTATCTTCAATATCGAGAATCATTAAAATGATCTCAATAGCATATGTGTTGACTCGGTTTCTGCCTAAAGTTGTAAGAGGGCTTCTTTCTTTACACCCTTTATCTTTACAATTCTTTTTCATTCTTCAACCCCTTCAATGCTTACAAATACGTCATAATTAGCACCTTGTTGTGATTGTTCTAGTGCTAACTTAAGTACTTGGTCGGCATTCAGCTACGTTCACAATCTTTCTCCATCTTTCCTAAGGACTACTATTTCTAGCTATGGAATGTCCTTGGGAAGATTCCTCCGGTTCTGGAAGAATCATAGGACTTAACCTATCCTACCATCCTTATGTCATCACAATCTTCATCGTCGTGAAATAAATGGGTTTTGGGTAAGTATATGTCACCATGAAAATCCATTTTGATATAGCAAATCCGTTTTGCTCCCCCTTAACATATGCCACGATATTCGAAAACATTTCGCATATGTCGGGATGAGCCAACACATTAAGTCAAACCATTTGTGATAATATCCCATATTAAATCACATTTTCTCCCCCATATTAAAAATATTAACCCAATCGATGTTTTTAATATCAATTGATTTAATGAAGTTTTAACAAAGGTTTTGGGAAGAAAAATGAAAGTCCATTTTATCTTCATGATATCAAATGTATGAGATATGATACCGATTTGTAACATGATCACATATTCACCATAGTAGAAAAGAATTGACAAGGTTGGACCTGATAAATGAGAACATCATATGATAAGATCAAATGGTTCTTGTCAGCATATGTTGGTCGCCTCGTCACGTCTGAAGTCATATCTTGACACCACATGTACGATTGGTATTGTTGTCTTGACACCAGTTAGTGAGCTTGGCACGTTCGACATCGAAGATTCTGAATGCTTGACAATTGCTCCCCCTCAATTGTTGACCCGTGTTCTATTGAAAGAGCTGTAGTCATTGGTTGAGTAGTCGCATCGTCGAGTATGTAGATACCAATTGTAGATTGCTATGGTTGTAGAGATGATAGCTTCATAAAAACAAGACTTCTCTTGTTTTAACAAATAAATGCACTGAGGCGTACATAAATTTGTGTTAGACCAAGTTATAAAGTAAACATGATCCCTTACAAGGTTTTAAAGTAAACCTTGCCCGAAAAAATTAATTCCCGTTGTGAGCCAAAGCTTTCATAAGAAATACTTGACTTTTAATATGAAAATCGGGTTGCAGTCAGAAATAACTACAAGCCATTAGGGCATGTTTTATGAAATATTTACAACTTTTGTACGAACTCTATTTATGGCGGCGTGTCGATATTAATCAACATTTCTAAGGCCGTAAATATTATCGTACCAAAAGACATGCCTTTGAAAAATAAAGTAAAAATATTTTTGGATTTTTATGAATTTTTTAATTTTTATGGTTTTTATATGGTTTTATATTTTTGTATTTTGCTTTTATGGATAATAATATAAACAATATAAACAGATGATCACCAAGGATACGGAGAATAGTTTTACCACCACTATTCTTTCGCTTCATCTGCCAGTTCCTTTAGAGTCTCAGGCGAGAAAGTTCTCATTCCTAGCTTGTCGGCCAAAAATTCAATTCGAGCGCGATCTAAAGCCTTTGTGAAAATATCCGCCAATTGATACTCAGATCAGACAAAGTAAAGCTCGATTACTCCATTTTCCACTTCCTCCTTGATGAAGTGGTAGCGAATGTCAATATGCTTCGACCGAGAGAATTGAACGTTGTTGCAGCATAAGGCAATTGCACTCTTGTTGTCACAGTACATCGGAATTTTGTTGAAACCTAGACCATAGTCGGTTAATTGCGATCTCATCCAAAGAATTTGAGCACAGCAACCGGACATAGCTATGTATTCTGCTTCCGTACTTGAAATTGCAGCACTTTTCTGCCTTTTCGATGCCCAACTGATTAGTCGATCTCCTAGGAGTTGCAAAGTTCCACTCGTGCTACGCCTTGTATCTTGACAACTCGCGTGATCCGCATCTGCATAAGCCATTAGTGCAATAGAAGAGTCCTTCGAATACCAAAGTCCCCGATTAATGGTTCCTTTAAGATATCGAAAGATCCTTTTAACAGTAGCTAAGTGTAACTCGGTAGGCCTAGTTTGATACCGAGCACACATACATATAGCAATATGAAGATCAGGTCGACTAGCTGTGATATACAAAGAGTACCGATCATTCCATGATAAAGTGTCGGATCAACGGCAACTCCATGTGGATCTGCATCAAGCTTAGTTCGTTCCACCATTGGAGTATCCACGGGGTCGCAAGATTCCATCTTATATATCTTAAGCGATTCAAGGGCATACTTGGATTGATTGATAAAGATGCCTCTGGGACTCTGAGATATCTGAAGACCTAAGAAGAATGATACCTTGCCCATCATTGACATCTTAAACTTGGAAGACACGAGTGTCCCAAACTCATCCGATAAGGTTTGGGTCGAGGCTGCAAATATAATATCATCAACATATATTTGTACCATAATCATATCTTTACCTCGTTTCTGAATGAACAGCGTGGGATCCACCTTGCCTTTAACGAAGCCTTGTGTAATGAGGAATTGTGACAATAGATCATACCATGCGCGTGGAGCTTGCTTCAACCCATAGAGAGCCTTCTTAAGCTTGTACACATGATTAGGATAATTAGGATTCACAAAACCATCCGGTTGTTGAACATAGACCTCTTCCTTAAGTTCACCATTAAGAAATGCCGTCTTCACATCCATCTGATAGACGATCATATTCATATGGGCTGCATAAGCGAGGAATAGTCGAATAGCTTCCAAACGGGCAACAGGTGCAAAGGATTCCATAAAGTCGATGCCTAATAATTGCTTGTATCCACGAGCTACTAGTCGAGCTTTGTTCTTCAATATTCCGCCTAACTCATCGAGTTTCACCTTGTAAACCCATTTCAAAGTGAGTAACTGCACTTGATCCGGGCATGGGACAAGTTCCCATACTTCAAGACGTATAAATTCATTAAGTTCTTCTTGCATAGCTTCTATCCAACATGATTGAGTAAAAGCTTGTTGCCATGTCTTAGGTTCAACTTCAGTGAGAAAAGCATCAAAGTGACAAAACATTGCATTTTCTTGTAACTGACTTCGTGTGGATACCAGACGATTAGGGTCACCAATAATAGAATCTATAGGATGATCCTTTGTCCACTTGCTGTCATGTTCACGAATTCGTGGATTGGAGTAAACCGTACTAGGAGCTTCCTCTGAGGTGGACGACCCGATCTGATTAGGGTCAGGAATAGGTACACCAAAGAATGGAAGTTCACGCATTTGAGTGAATTCCAAATCGTGATCATCATCATCCTCTTCATCATCAATAGGCATGACATGGGTAGTTGAAACAGGTGTTGGTTGAGAATTACTTGTTGTAGGTATATCTTGACCAATTGTAGGTGCAGATTGCTAGAGCGACAACTTCGGTTATCGGAGCTATTACCTCAGGTTTTGGAGCAACAATACTTGGAGGAGTAAAGAATTCATCAAAGAACGGTTGAAACAACGTATCCCATTCAGTCCTAGAAGGTGGTGTAAATGATGATGAAGTAGGGTTGTTTGGGACAAGACCAGAGCTAATTACCGGGTCCCATTTCATGAAGTGTGGGTTTAGAGCTGCTTTGCTCAGAAGCCATTGCTGTCACCTCATCAAAATCAACATTCATAGTTTTGAGGATCTTGCGAGAGTTACGGTTGTAGATTCGGCATGCCTTCTTTGCGGGGGCGTAACCAATGAAAATACCAATATCAGCCTTTGGTTGAAGTTTTCCCAAATTGTCACCATCATTATTTGGATAGCAAAGAGAACCAAATCCATGAAGATATGATAAATCTGGTACTTTTCCATGGAGAAGCTCATAAGGTGTTTTACCATGGAGTTTACGAATTAGTGAACGGTTTTGGGTGTACACTGCTGTAGATACTGCTTCTGCCCATAAAAACAATGGAGCCTTTGCGTAAATTAACATCGTTCGAGCAGCTTCCATAAGTGTGCGATTTCGCCTTTCAACGACACCATTTTTTTGTGGAGTGCGAGCAACGGATGTTTCATGAGAAATGCCAACTTCTTCATAATAATCACGCAAAATTTGATTCACAAATTCGGTTCCATTATCTGTACGAATGCGTCGGACAGTAGTGTTGAGATGCACTTGAATCATCTTGAGAAATCCGATGATGAATTTAGGTGCCTCATTTTTTGCTTTAATAAATTTCACCCATGTAAACCGAGAGTACTCATCGATAATGACGAGGATGTACTTTTTGCCACTACGACTTTCAACACGCATTGGCTCACAAAGATCCATATGCAACAGATAAAGTTTCTCTTGGTTGGTGTCTTCAGTCTTGGGTTTGTAAGACTTCTTAGTGATTTTCCCCATTTTACACGCGGAACACAAATGATCCTTGTGAAATGATAGTTTAGGAAGACCACGAACAAGTTCGTTTTTCACCAAATGATTAATAGCGTCAAAGTTAAGATGAGATAACCGTCGATGCCATAACCATGACTTAGTCTTCGATGCTTTGGAGAGAAGACATACGGGAGAAGCGGCCATCATGTCTTGTAGAGACAAAGTATACAAATTATTCCCTCGAGTACCTTTCAATAAATCAACCCCTTCCAAATTACGAATGAAGCAGGTATGCTCTCGAAAAGCGACTTCTAGGTTTGCATCACAAAATTGTCCCATAGAAAATAAGTTGTGACCGAGACCTTCCACATAATACACTCTTGAAATTATAACATTCCCAATATGATATTCACCATAACCCATTATCTTTTCAATATGATCATCTCCATATCGAACCGTACCAAGAAACTTGCTGACAAAATTTCTGAGCTGAGACCGATCTCCGGTCATATGCTTGGAGCAACCAGAGTCCAAATACCAGAGAACAATTTGGACCACCTGTTTTCAACAACAACAGTAGACAATGCATTGGAAACTATTGGTTCCGGAGTGTTAGCAGATACAGATATAGAATTATCAGAATTGCTAACATTTTTGAGACCCTTAGATTTCCTGCGTTTTCTAATGATAGTTTTAGCACTAACAGGTTTTACTGTTCCAACTTTCTTAGGTTTTGGATTATTCGCGGGCACTACAGTGGGAGTAGACCTATTTAAAGGGCACTTAGTTCCTACAGTAGTGTCGGTGTTCCTAGTTAAAGGACACGCTTGTGTTTTGGTATCCTTGGTACTCCTAGTTAAAGGGCACGCTTTCTTCGCTTTAGTGGGAGTGATCCTAGTTAAAGGGCACGTATTTCCTACTATAGTGAAAGTTCTACTAGTGGGGCGCCACATCCAGCCAACTTGGGTTAACACTTTCCCAGTCAGTTTCCATTCTAATCCATTTTTCCGGGCATACATCTCATTCACATGGTCAATAAGGCAAGAATCATGACGACTAGAAAACATACATTCATTGCAATTCCAACATTTCAAATTAGAATTCACACTAGGCTTAGAACGCTGCACAACCGCAGAGCCTTTAGGTTTAGCTACATGATTCTTTTTATTCAAAACATAAATAACATTCCTAGGATGGGCTTCTACTGTCTTCTTCACTTGACTACTAGATGGGGGCAAGATCCTATCATTCTTCTTGTTTCTTTTAAGCTTAGATCTTTGAGCCTTAGTAGTGGTGCTTACTCCTGTAGAAGGCAACACAGGAATATTAGAAGCTGGTTTTGATTCCGCCTTATCTTTAGTGACCAAAGTTTGAGATGGTGTAGTCCTAGGGCCCTTGTTAAGTGGTGTGACGGCTATAAGGTTCCTTTTGATTGCACTAGAGGACGATGCTGAGACAGTGGTTGCGTTATCCACAACATTCTTACCTTTTAGAGTACGAAGTGTTTCCTTTAACTCAGCCAAGACCAGATTCTTGTCACAAATTTGTTCCCTCAAATCAGATATTTCCACCGACTTTCGATTCAATTGTTCAATCAATGATTGATTATGTGCAGTGGTATCAACACATGCGGGCTTTACTGAATCGAAGAGTCGTGTATTTTTCTGTTTTAAGTTATCAACTTTGGACAAAATCTTGGAAACTCGATTATCTAGATCAAGTTTAAAATTCTCAGCGGCCTCAAGTACATTCACACAGTTAAGCTCCTTAGATTTCTCTATTTCTATCGGCAAAGATGTAGCAACTTTGTCACTTGGCTGACGCTGCTTTGATTATAAATTCAATCGAAAATTCTTTTCAAAGTTTGCATCATCGATATTAACACCTTCGAATGACGTTTCAAAGATTTCTTGAATAAATTGTTGCTTGCATTCAAGCGAAATACAATGTGTTTGAATCTCATCAAAACGTTTTGAAAGCGAAGAATATGAATCTTGAAGCTTTAAAAATTCAGCGTCAGATTCGTGACAAGTACTATCTACCACAGTATCCACAGATTCAACATTATGCACAATAGAATCATCATCAACACTTTTATTCACACAGACGGAAACTATATCATGAGACATCACTTGCTTCAGAAGCTGATCATTTTGGTGTGAAACCCGTTCTATTTCAATTAAACTGTTTTCAAAAGCATATTCCATTTCATTGAAAACACGTCTAGCTTCTACTATTTCCAAAAACAAATCTTGATCAAGATTACTAAGACAAGCCTTAACATTGTCTACAAACGGAACAATTTCATTTCGGAATGCAGCTCTAGTGTGCTCAAAGTTCCATTCACCTTCCGTTATGGCCGAAGCCGTCGTACGTTCCAAAATGACCTTGTCAAAATCGGCTAAGTGTTGGTGAACCGCATTTAAGTTAATGGACGCCTTGCTTACCGGTGGAATTAACTTTGTTAAATCCGTTTTGACAAGTGTAGGAGACGTACTAGGAAGGTTTTCATTTGACAATCTTTGGGGCACAAGAACTGTCAAATCTGCTAATTCCTTTTGTAAGCGAATGCGTGTCTTTTTCAAAAATTGATCTTTGTTATGTTGATCATAATCAATTATATGGAATTTTGAAAGCATTTTAGAAT
This sequence comes from Glebionis coronaria, assembly GCA_025667525.1. Classification (NCBI taxonomy): domain Eukaryota; kingdom Viridiplantae; phylum Streptophyta; class Magnoliopsida; order Asterales; family Asteraceae; genus Glebionis; species Glebionis coronaria. Next base: position 352,565 of record JANFOE010001073.1, on the reverse strand, counting down.
GAGTTTCATCCGCAAGTGATTGTGTCTCCTCAGTACTACGAACAAAAGGTGCTTCTTTCGATTTGCCAATTATGGTCATATCATAAAGACCGGGAATATATTCCTGAGCTTGTTTTGCATAACCGGGATTAGGTGGTAAATCTTGAAGACGTTTAAGTTCGAGTTCTTTAAATGATTTAGTTAAAAGATGAACCTTTTCTGTGGAAGCGTATTGTTTTAAAAGCTGTTTTTCCTTGAATTTAAGAAGTTTGGTAGCATTAATTTCTGATTCAACCTTTTTAGACTCGAGAGTTTCGAAATCCATTTTAAGTTTCTGAAAATCATTGACAACCGACTCCTTTTCTTTTAATTCATTAGAAAGATTAGCTTTTAATGATTCTATTTCTTTCAAGTGTTCAATCTTTTCAAAACGAAACTGGTCAAATTCAGAACATGTTATTTTCTTTGCTTGAGGGACCATTTCAAAAGTTTTGACCTTTTCTTTATGCAACGCAAGCTCAGCAGTTAGGGTGGAATTGGTATCTACGGATTGTCTGAGGGCCATATGCATTTGATCAATAATATGTTTAGGCACAATGACCAAATCATGTTGAGCATAAGATTCCATACCCGTCATAGCATTTGGTTGAGGTTCACTCAAATGTGTAGGGTTGGGTACCACATCATTTGAGTTACTAGTTCCCGAATGCTGTTCGAGGTTGTCATTTTCATGCCCTACATGATGTTGGTTAGCATCAATATTATTAGATGTGGTTGGTACCTCACTGACGACATCAGAACCGTAGTGAGAGAGATTAGCAACAAGAGCATCTTGGGCAGAGTGAATGTCATCACAATCCGAATCATATGCGTCAAGATCATCATCTTGATAAGCTACATTAGAAGTGGAAACGACTGCAATGCCTTCAGTATCTGTTGCCCCTGGGTCTGCAAGAAATGCTAACTCCTCTGAATCCAAGATCTTCCCCTTAGACTGAGCATCAACCAAATACATCTTCTCACGAAACCATGCATCATCCCTTCTCCTCCTTGGTTGAGTGCATTCCCTAGCCATATGACCTTGTCCTCGGCAATTGTAGCAAGTCACAACCTTTTTAGGACCAATAGGACTTCCATTTCCACTAGCTTGAGAAATCACAGCTTGATTGTTCCCAGTCCTTGTAGGAGGTCCATATGAATTTTGCCTTCCCTGAATAGGTTGCACCGTCACTTGACCATCTTGAACAGTGGCTTGTTGTCGAGGATTTGAAGAGGTGCGGAGCTGATTGTTTGTTGGTGGAAATCCTCTAGTTGCAACAAGTTTTGACAAGTAAGCAGTGAGATGGTTTAGTACATCAGCTGGCGTATCATTTGGGGTAAAGACCGGTGCTTGGATTGGTGGAAGTTCATTAGAGTAGAAAGCTTGTGCTGGTTGTGCTTCAATAGGAAAGTATCCTTGCTGAGGGGTATAGCCCATTGGAGAAGTGTTGGCTTGTGATGGTGATGTCTGATATGGTGGTTGCTGTGGAAAAGATGGTTGATGAACACTTTGTTGATATGCTTGCTGTGGCATCATTGGTGGTTGATAAGATAGTTGTTGTGGTTGCTGATAGGTGTGTGGTGGTGGCTGCTGCAAGTATGATGGTTGTTGATAAGTATAGGCCATGTTTTGTTGAGAAGCATACATTGCAAGTGGATCATGAACTTGAGGTGTAGACAACCAAGCCTCGATCACATGGCATTCGTGTTGTTGAAGAAAAGCTTGAAGTTGATCCACATTGGTGTTATGCAAGTCCTTAGCCAATTTAACATCCGTCACGTATTTTTTCCATTCTGGAGGAAGAGTGTTCAAATACTTGGTGTTCAATTGAAAGGTAGGAATTGCCATGCCATAGATATTAAGCTCATTCAACAATAGGGTAAATCTCAGATAGTAATCATTGAGAGTCTCCCCTGGCACATAGGCAAACTTATCAAAAGTATCATAAAGCTTACACTCTCGTTCTTGTTTAGTTAACGAGGTGCCTTGCATGAGAACACGAATTCTATCCCATAACTCTTTGGCAACTTTATGTTTGCTGACGAGTTTATAGACATCTGGAGGAAGGGCTTGGAGAATGATGTTTGTAGCATACTTATCACATTTATCTTGAATCTTCATATCTCCAGTCAATTCACCCGTTGTGCGAGGACGAGTAGTTGTACCTTCCGTCACAGTACCATAATCTAATGGTCCATTGAGCACCGATGCCCAAATGAGATGTCCATTCTCTTTGTTCAACATGTAAAGTTCCATTCGGGAAGTCCAATCCTCGTACATAGACTTCTCCAACATTGGTGGACGATTATCCGTACCCGAGAGCACTTATCCGTAAGAGATGTGTACTCCATTTCGATAAGTTAAGATTTACAAACTTGATCGATCAATGAAAGAAAGTAAATGTGTTTTTTGTAGTGTGTTAAAACCGAGAAATAATGTTAAAATCCCCTAAATTATGTTCTCAATAAACCAGAAATTCCAAGATGAAATTGCACACGTTAAAAATTTTCAAAAACACGTTTTTGAAAAAATGTTGGATCGTACTCAGATCGCACTCGTGGATCGTACCCAACGATCGCACTCTGATCGCAACGAGGGATCACACTCACTATGATCGTACCCAACGATCGTGCTCTGATCGCAACGAGTGATCGCACTCACTATGATCGTACTCAACGATCGTGCTCTGATCGCAACGAGTGATCGCACTCACTATGATCACACTCAAATCGGACTCCCAGATCGTATTGCGATCGTACTCCCCTATCCTAGTCAGTGATCGTATTCTGATCGTAGCCTTGATCGGACTAAGCTATCGTATTGAAGAGATCGCACTCTGATCGGATTGATGGATCGTACTAAGGATCGTAGTGAGCAATCAAAGTCAAGATCGTAACTTGGATCGTACTAATGATCGCAGTTAGATCGTAACAACAGATCGTGACGATGGATCGCAAGTAGAAACCCCCAGGGTCTATGCAAACATAAAGTCAAATCATACTGGATACCAACTTACCTTTTTTCTCGGACAGTACACGAACACAAACAATTCAAGATTCTAAGCCAAAAAATGAATCAAACAACCAAAAATTTTGTGTTTTTAACCCAAATAACAATACCAAATCACTATAACAAGTAATAAGATGAAGTAAATCAAGATTAACCCATAAAAACACACAAAAAAAAAAAATTTGGTTCGTGTGAAAATAGATCAAAAATGGCGAGAGAATCAAGAACACAAACACAAGAACTAAACAATCATCCCATGGCTCTTGATACCATTTGTAGAAATGTAAATCTTTCTTATGTTTTTAGAGAGAGAAAGATATGGTGGATTTCACACTTTTAGAGAGAGAAAGTTAAGAGAACTATGTGTAAATTATGAAACCACACACCCTCTCCATCAAAGGTGAGGGTTTATATACCCAAGCCCATGAGATGGGCTTGGGTTTACATTAGGCCGCCGGCCCATACATTTCATGGGCTCAGTTTTGGGCTTTGTTTAATAAATGTCAATAACTAAACTACGAGCTATAACATGGACTATTGAAATTGTGTATAATGTAGTTCGTTTTTCTCAGTTCTTGCTAATTGAAAGTCCTAACAATATCGGGTTTTTAACTGTTTTTGGTTGTTAATATTTTTTGGGTATTCTATTTGCTAATTCAAACAATGACTTGCAAAATTGAAAAATATTATCTACTTATATGTAAAACAACGTGCAATTACCAAGTATTTATTTCAAGTAAAATTCAAAATGTAAATTTTACAACTAAAAGGACTAAAAATGTAAATTCTATGAAAAGTAAATGCTAAAAATGTAAATCTAACAAGTACAAGGACTGAAATGGTAAAACAGTTAACTAAGAGGATCAAAAATGTAAACTATGTAACAAACTAACCAATTTTTAACAAATTCCAAAACTACTTAACTGAATTTTAACAAATTTCAAACTTTAAGGACCTGTTAATTGAAAACCCTAAAAACTATCAAGTTTAGCCAAGTTTAAAACCATTTTAATACAAGAAGGACTTAAGTGCAATTTTGAAAAGTTTTTGAGCAAAAACGGGTTCTAAACACAAATAAGCTCGTTTGAGCTTATTTCTCAACCAAAATTGTTCAAACCACTTGCAAAATGCTTAAAATCAAAAATAACCTAGACCTGTAAAAGGAAATTTGCTAAAAATGACTAATAAGCTGATAAGCACTTTCCAATAAGCTCAAAATAGCTCTACAAGAATCTAGACATGTACAACTGGATTTTTGTACTGAAATTGATTAATGAGCTCAAAACATTAACGGGAAATCAAGTCCTATCAAAAATCATCCAGTGATAAGCTTGAAAATTGAATTAAGCTGAAATTGGCTTATGTTGACCAAGCGTTGACCAAGTTTTTTTTTCAAAAAGCTGAAAATCTCAAAAATCAACCACCAACACTAACTAATTGATTTTGTAAAGAAAATTGACAAGTTTATGAAAAGAATTAAGAGATATGAAAAAGCAGTTTGGATTTTACAGAAACTTGCTTTTGCTTATGTGTTTAGAATTTTGCTTATTTCTACTTGATTAATGAAAACTGTACAAAAAGCTTATGGAATATGAAACTTCATAATATGACCTACAAATGAGAACTGGTTTGGTAGAATTTCATCAAGAAATGAACAAATGCAAGGAAAATGAAATTGACAACTTTTTTAGAACAAAACTGACTGAAATAGACCCAAACTTTTTACAATGCCAATTGCCTTTTTGACCTTAGTCTTGACTTGAAAAAGGCTTAAAACCTTTTGTAATGACGTTGTGACTGGAAATGAACATTAATTTGCCAAAGATCAACACTTAAATTTCGGATATAAGCTAATGCCAAACACTTCTTTAACTGATCTTTATGAAAATTTGTAAAGACTTTTTAAGCACCAGTCAAAGCTGAGTAAAAACCTTTAGCAAACTAAACTCAGTGATCAAAATGAGATGTGTGAAAGCTATTTTCAAGTACTTGAAACAACTAGAACTCAATTAGAATAGCAAAGCTAAAAGTGACTGAATAAGGCTATAAACTAGAACACATATCAAATCAATAAGCAGAAAGGCTACACTTAAGCTACAAACTAACTAGAATCAAGTTAAGATCAGTCTAAACAAGTTTTATCATGCATTCAACAAAGATTTAAGCTAGGAATTAAGCATGCATTTTGACCATTAAGTGTAACCAAAACAAGTAGCTTTTGCACCTTGTGAAGTATCCTTTGAGCAGTAGAGGAGTGCTGAACTCTCTAGTCTAGTGCTAACCACCACCTTAGCACTAGATTCAATTATCTACAATCAACCAAACAGCTACACATCAACAAGAATCATCATAATGGCTTGAATTCATCACAAATGCAATGAACTTGAACTGAAATCAATCAAATAGCTACAATCTTCCTTCAAAGTCAGTTATGATCAAGGAATGATCATAACAAACTCAATTCAGCAACAAAAGTATCCAAGATGCAAGGAATGAACAATGTAGAAGGTAAAGAAGATTTGGCGGGAAAAATAGAATTTGAATTTTATTAATGGAGAATTTGTTACAAGGCTGTTAAGTTGTTACAAACCTACTAACTAACTCAAGAGTGTGTCAAACTCTTGAGTAGTTTAGCTAAAAACTGAAAATGGTGAAAGGAAAAGTAAATGTGTGTGTTTTCACACTTACAACTACACAACTAAAATGAAGACTAAACAGGCTATTTATAGACTTGGGAAGAAGATCAGTTAGGGTTGGTGACGTGTTGGAACCAATCCCAGGTCTCCACGTGTCCAAATTCTGCTTAATTGATTTTGTAGTTATGAACTCAAATTGGGGTTTCTTTGTTGAGTTGTTTTCAGGTTAATTGATCATGACCAATGAACTCGTCTTGTGATTTTGAGCAATTTTGATGTTTATAACTTTCCATGAAATTGCCTCTAGCTCCAAATCGATCCTGGAAATCTTTGATAGTTTGAAGATGACACGTGTCAAGTTATAACTGGCTGAAATGGATGCACACGGATCACACTGTTGTGATTTGTTAATTAATGAAGGCGACGCTAGTGGGTAATAAATGCCATGATGTGGCAATCCATGTCTTTCATTTACTGGCTTCTCATTTGACAATAGTTATTCACATGGATCACTCTTGCAATAATTTCCAAAATTGGCAGAATTAGTCCCTAGACTTTGGCAGATTGTATATTTGAGCTTGTAACTTCATTTCTTTGGCATATTTGGTCCTTCAAACTTCATTCTTGAACAAAATTGGTCCTTTGACTGATTTGACTTGAGAGTTGACCAAATTTGACTATGATCTTGACTTTTACAATATTTACACTTTGGTCCTTCATCTTTGGTAGATTGTCAAGATAGGTCCTCGCACTTCAAAGTCTTGTCACTTTTGATCCTTCTTTGTCTTTTTCATCAAATTAAGCTTGATTATTCCTTGTTTGCTTGAAAATGCATCCTTTTACCTACACAAGTGTAAACAAACACAAACATACCACATAACACTGTTTTTACAAGATAAATTGGTATTTTGCTTCATGTTTTAGGGTTATTTGTTGATAAATTGATATGAGTTTTAGCTCATATCAAATCCCCTACACTTGAACATTGTCATGTCCTCATGCAATTATATATATTTTAAAACACAAATTTACATTCTCCCCATAATTAATCCACCTTGGCCATATGGAATGCATCTACACTACTCTAAACTACATGATGCATGATTTTGACTTTTTAACAATGCAATGAACAAAATACAATTCTATATATATCTTTTTGGTTTTCCTTGAAATGGTTTTGATGGAAATAACTCATAAAGAATTCAATGACTTTGATTAGGGCTTGGGTACCATGGACATTTATCACCCTCAAGTTTCACTTTCCCCATACCAAGCTTAAAAATGGGATCATTGCATTCACAAGTAAAAAGTGCATCAATTTATCCATGATAGTTAAATGTGGAACCGGTTATTATTTGAGCAAATTGCTTGTGGGCAAATTTGTCATTTATTCAAGTGTGAAGTATAAGAAGTGCAAAATCCAAAAATAAGGAAGCACGGTTTTAATCCTAAGTAATCCTCTCATCCATTACTTGAAAAACCGCTCACAATTAATACAAGTCCGTCTCAAGAATAATAAGTCATTCTCCTTATGTGTAAAATCCTCATGTCATGCTTTCATAAGTAGCTACACATTCGCTAAGGAAAGAAAACTAAAACTCACGCAATAATTTACATCTGCCATCTTTTTGAGACTTTGGATCTTCAACCCCGCAACCCGTCAAGGTAATATTGGATTGGAGCAATCTATTGTATCCCTGCAACCCGTCAAGGTAATATTGGAACTCAATAGTCACTATAATTAACACCACACTGCCCCTCTTGGGAGTCTTGTATTATTTTTTTTTCTTCTTTTCTTTTTCTTTCTAGCCACTCATATTTTTTCATAAGCCGCTCTTATTTTTCTTTATTCCTCACTAAGAAATTTGAAAAGAATAAAAGGAAAAACACCCGCTAAATATTGAGCATGACATAAGTCTAGTACACATAAAACGTTCTAACTTAGAATCTTAAGATATCAACCATGAATGATTAGCCAAAAATGCATAAGAGATTACAAATCAATTAAAACCGTTCTTGATTATTTATTAACAATTATATACATGCGAAGAAAATAGAGGTAAAGAAGAGAAAGGTTTAACCACAAGTAATTATCATGAAGTTTATCTAGCCCTTTTATACTTGCTTCAACTCTATCATTTCCCATTCTCCACAAATTTAAAATCTCAAATAATGAGAGTGGTGGATGCTTAGCCTAATAGACCAATGAAGGACTACATGGTTAAGGATACTAGCTAGAGAATGCTAAGATAAGCAAACTCAGGTTGAGTCAAAATATCCATGGCGGGCCTAATATGTCAAAGAAGTCTAAATTTGTTAAAACCATGTTTTATTATTTTTTCCTTTTTATATATTTTGTTGAAAGATAAAAGAAAAAATATATACAATGCAAATGTGATATGCAAATTAAACAAATGATTGATGCAAAAATTATGAATGCATATTTTTGGTGGCCAAAGTAGATCAAAAATTTGAAAAATGTTGAAAAATCAAATTTTCCGTGTTATCATGAAAGACAATGACAAGTTTAAGGTAAAGTCACTTCGATAGAAGACCCCCTACACTTAAGCTAAACATTGTCCTCAATGTTTAAGAGCATGGAAGTATAAAAACTTCCCCTACACTTATGACAATGAATAGACTTTGCTTAACCCAAGTTAAGGAAAGGACAACTATTAGTGAAATCATGTTTAAGCACAAGGTGTCAATGAAAGATCACAATAGTAACGAAGTGAACCGGATACAAAAGCCTCCTCCATAAGCTCCAAAGCATGAAATGAGTGAGTAATACTTCGCTTTTGGCTAGGTATAAAATCTTATCGTCCGAATCTTTTCGAATTGAAAACCGGTCTTAAGTGCGACTCAATCGTCTTTTGGTGAATCAAGAGAATGGTTTGGTTTGTTTATCTAGATTAAACTATTAGCAAGTAATTAAAGTGTCGTTGAGTAAATTTAAAGCTTTGACAAAATTAAACTTAAAGTTAATTTATGAAAATACTTAAAACTTAAAAACTTTGTAAAACTTGAAAACTTGAAAAACTTAATCAATCGGAATAAAACAATTAATGTCCATCGGAATACACCAAAATTGCAACCATCGGAATGTCACTAGAATTACTCGTCGGAATATCTCAAACAAGAGTCCATCGGAATGTATGATCTTACTACCATCGGAATGTTGCAATGAGTATCTATCGGAATGATGCTGTCGCAATGTTCCTATCGAAAAATGGGGAGCACTTCGCCTTAATCAAGACCTTAAGACCCGTCGGAATATGCGATCGCAATAAGCGATCTCAACCCAGATCGGAATAAGGGGGAAAATCCAACCGATCGCAAAGTGGAACCCTATCGGGTTATTGCGATCAAACACCAAAACCTATCGGAATGTGTATAACGCCGTTGGAATGCGTAGTAAACCCTTGTTTTACGATGGAAGGCAACAGTTCCGAAATTGGTGGCAAGAGTGAATCTCAATAAGCTAATGCAATAAGCTATTCTAACCGGATCTTAAACACTTCAAAAAGCTTAAATTCGACAACTTTTGAAATCAAGAACTTTATGAAAGAGACTTTTAAAATAACTAATACCTTTATCAAATCCGAAAATCAATAAGCTAAAACTCGAGTAAGCCAATAAGCATTACAAGCTTATGTCCTAAACGCGAAAGAACTTATGTGTAAACCAAGAAGATCAATCCTTCAACCACGAAATCATAAAATCATACGCATGAAGTATGATATTCGGATCAAAGGTAAAATAAATCAAGAAGTGAAGAATGAGACATAAGATTTAAAAGCTTAAAATTGAACTTTGATTAATGAAAATAAGCAATACAAAGATGTTTACTCTTGAAAGATTAAGAAAGAAGATGAAATTTAGTGAGAGAAAGTTTAAGACTTTCCCTCTCTAAAAAAACTAGAAAGAAACTTAAAAATAAAAACTAGCTAAAAACTAACCACCCTCCTAATGACTATTAGGAGGGTATTTATAGGGAAGGTGGAAGGAGTGCATGTGTTGCATCTTCTTTCTTGTTTTCTTCACGTTTTCTCGACTCGACTTTAATTCTTTGTCTTTGTCGTCTCGGGATTTGAACTTGTCTTTTAATTTTCTTCTTCTATTAGACTTTAAGTTCTTCAACTTCGTTTAAACTTCCGTCTTTAGACTTTTTCTTCGATAAATCTTCAGAATAGGCCTTGGACTTCCGTTCTTTTTTGCACTCTTGATCTTTTGACTTCGTCTTTTCCCGTTTTCTTCGATAAAAGCCCGTGAAATCCCGTGTTTTCTTCCTTTTTCATAATTTGGTCCTAAAACACAATAAAAACACAAACCACGCATAATTCCGACTTTTACGACATAAATCACACGTTTTGGTCTTGTTATTATTGGAAATAAGTTGTAAAAGGATAAGTGTTTTCACACTTATTAAATCCCCTACACTTGACCATTGCAATGCCCTTATGCAATGCATTAGTTTAAAGCGCGGTTTACATTTTCCATCATTAATAACCCACCTTGGCCTTTATTAAATACTAAACATAAAAGATAGAAATAAATAAAGGAATTAAAAACTTACATTGGGTTTTGGCGGCCATGAACGTTCATCATCCTCAAGTTTCACGTTCCCCATACCAATCTTAAAAGCGAGATCATTGTTATTATAAGTTAGCAAACTATCACGAACTCATGTGGGCCAATTATTCACTTAGACTCCCTTATTCCTAGGTGTATCTCTTATATTTTATTTTTGTCTTGAATGATCACGGGGATGCATTGTTTGACTTATTTCGATAGTTATTTAGGCCGAAAATAAAGTGAACGATTTAATCAATAGTTAGCTAAAGGACCAAATCTTTTAAAACTGCTTCTCGGGACCTCATAAAGTTCATATCTTGGCATAACTCGCTTCACGATTTGAGACCTTTCTCGGACCGATATTTGGCAGCGACTTCATACTTTGAATCTTGAGAGACGTTCTTGAAATAATGGTCTTCTCTTCATAATAGGAATTTCTTCACTTGAAGTTTTGAGAGATTCTTCATCTTTGGACCACGACTTCTTCATTTTTCTCCAATCTTTATTTTGGACTTTGATATACAACGATCCGCCTCCTTTTAGGACTTGGATCTATTTATCCTCATACCTTGTTAGGGTCTTTTCGGATAGACTTCTCCATGACTTTTGGGGAGTTCTTGCTTTTTGTCGTGTGTCTCGATCCTTCATATTGATTTTCGATAAATGATTCTTCACATCACTTTTGGATATTTAGCAACAAAATGTAGCCCTCATGCCTTGTTAGCGCCTTTTCGGACTCGCCAATCTTCGCATCCCGCTTCAATAAGTTATGCCTTGGCTATGAACTCTAATCCGTGCCGAGCAACTTTTAAACGATCTGGGGCTAGAAGCTAAGTAACCTTTCAAATCGTACAACCTTATTTATTGCAGATAAATTTATTAACAAGCGGAGGGAGAATAGGCTTATAATTAACTCACATAAATTCACGAAAGGATACCGAACTTATAAAACTCTATCATCTCTCGTTCTCCACAGTTTAAAATCTCAAGGAATGAGACTCGTGGATGCTTAGCCTATTAAATCAAAGTTTTGGGTTTTCGAGTCGCCTATAGGATCTTGCAAATTCTTAGACTTTTTCAAGTTTAGAAATCGCATTTTAAAGTTCCCTTGATAAACGACTCTCTAGGATCAATTATAGGAACTTGCGAAAAGTTCTTGTTCTTAACCCGAGAGAGTTAAGACTTTCGCGTTTTATAGCTCCCTATATAAAAGCCTAGCAAAACTTGACTTAAACACGTTAAGGATACTAGCTAGAGTAGACTTAGGCAAGTAAACTCGGGTTGAGTCAAAATGTTCACGACTAAGAAAAATCTAAAACCACTTTATTAAAAATTTATTCTAGCAAAGGAAACATAACAAAGGCAAATACAACTATACAACTAGGCCAAAATAGATTAAAAATTTTGAAAAATGTTGAAAAATCAAATTTTCCGGTTAAAATGAGGGCAAATTCATGGAAAAGACCACTTACTTCGATAGAAGTCCCCCCTACACTTGAGATAAACATTGTCCTCAATGTTTAAGCGTGTGGGAGGAAACTCCCCTACACTTAGGACATTGTTCACTTTGTTTAAATCTTGCTAAGGAATGGACAACTAAAGTGAATTCAATGTGAACATATAGAATATGAAATATTGAATCACAAGAGTTTAGGATAGAACCGGGAAGATGGAAACACGGTATCACGGTTCGTCAAAAGTCAACAAGATGCTCTCTGAAGCTTTAATCCCTACACAACACAAGAAACAAGACAACAAACATATGCGGGGCTCCCCCTACACTTATTATGAAAGCAGTAAAGGATAGAACACGGGTTGCCTCCCGAGAAGCGCTTGTTTTTGTTCACCGAGTCATGAGCCTGACTCGACCCAATTTTAGTTCATGGGGAACGTGGTGAGGGATGGAATCATCTCTTGAGAGATGTCCTCACCAAAGTACAGCTTCAGACGCTGGCCATTCACCTTGAAATTAGGCCCATTCGGCTGAGAAAGCTCAATGGTCCCATATGGAAAGACGTTGGCAACGGTGAATGGACCAGACCAGCGGCTCTTCAACTTGCCAGAGAAGATCTTTAATCGAGAGTTAAAGAGTAAGACTTGATCACCAACGTGGAACTCCTGGTTCTTGATTTTAGCGTCATGAATGATCTTGGTCTTCTCCTTGTAGATCAACGAGTTCTCATATGCTTCATTCCTTAGTTCATTTAGCTCGTTGAGTTGAACCTTGCGATGAGCACCGGCTTTGTTGATGTCGAAGTTAGCCCACTTCAAGGCCCAGTGCGCCTTATGTTCCAGCTCGATGGGGAGCTGGCAAGCTTTCCCGTACACAAGACGATAAGGTGTACAACCGATCGGGGTCTTGTAAGCAGTACGGAAAGCCCACAGAGCATCATCTAACTTATCGGCCCACGCGGCGCGATGCTCTCCCACAGTACGCTCCAAAATTCTCTTCAAGCCGCGGTTAGATATCTCGGCTTGCCCATTGGTTTGGGGATGATAGGCGGTGGAAAGACGGTGAGTGACACCATACTTAGCCATGACTCTTGCAAATTGATCGTTGCAAAAATGAGTCCCGCGGTCACTGATGATAGCACGAGGAACGCCAAATCGAGCGAAAAGCTGCTTCAAAAAGTTCACAACCACCCTCGCATCATTCGTAGGAAGAGTCATAGCTTCAACCCATTTAGAAACATAGTCGACGGCGACGAGGATGTACTTGTTCCCTTTGGATGATGGAAATGGCCCCATAAAGTCGATGCCCCATACATCAAAGATTTCACATTCCTGTATGAAATTTTGAGGCATCTCATCCTTATGTGTGATCTTGCCTTGACGTTGGCAAGCATCACAATGCTTAACCATTTCGTGAGCATCACGATAAATAGTGGGCCAGTAGAATCCAGAATCAAACACTTTCTTAGCGGTGTAGTTGGGACCAAAGTGACCACCAGTGGGTCCTTTGTGGCAAGCTTGGAGGATGTCAAAAGCTGCCGGTCCGTCAACACATCGACGAATGATCAGATCAGCATATTGTTTGAATAGAAAAGGGTCATCCCAAAAGTAAGTCTTAACATCATTCAAGAACTTCTTCTTTTGTTGGGATGTTAACCCTTTGATAAGAATACCACCCGCTAAGTAGTTTGCAATGTCCGCAAACCACGGGGTGCCATCAAGATTGAGATTTATAGACATTAAGGTCTCCAGAGGGAAAGAGTCATTGATCTCTTTGTTCGGATGATCCCCCTGATATGGATCCTCAAGTCGACTCAGATGATCCGCGGCCAGGTTTTCGGCTCCCTTCTTGTCACGAATTTCAATGTTGAATTCTTGAAGGAGTAAAACCCAGCGAAGAAGTCTTGGCTTAGCATCATGCTTTGTCATCAAGTACTTCAACGCGGAATGGTCCGTATATACGATGGTGGGAGATAAAACAAGATAGGGGCGAAATTTCTCAAAAGCATAGACAACAGCTAAAAGCTCTTTTTCGGTTGTCGTATAATGCAATTGAGCCCCCGTCATTGTTTTGCTAGCATAGTGGATTGGTTGGAAGTGTTTATTCACTCTTTGGCCCAAAACCGCACCAATAGCGAAGTCGCTAGCATTGCACATCAATTCAAAAGGCAGCTCCCAATTAGGGGTAACCCAGACCGGTGCCTTAGTTAGCTTATCCTTAAGAAGATTGAAGGCTTCGAGACACTCTTTAGAAAAGATAAAAGGAGTATCTTTTTCCAAGAGGTGGGTCATCGGGCGAGCGATTTTAGAGAAATCTTTAATGAATCGACGATAGAAGCCCGCATGACCCAGAAAACTTCTCACACCCTTCACGGTTGAAGGTGGAGGTAATTTGGCTATGACATCAACTTTAGCACGGTCCACTTCAAGACCGGCTTTTGAAATTTTGTGTCCTAGCACAATGCCTTCTTTTACCATAAAATGGCATTTTTCCCAATTCAGAACAAGTCGAGTGTCTTCGCACCGCTTAAGCATACGTTCCACATTGGCAAGGCAAGAAGAGAAGGAGTCCCCAAAGACCGAGAAATCATCCATGAAGACTTCCATGGTTTGCTCAACCATATCATGGAAGATAGCCAACATGCACCTTTGGAAAGTCCCGAGGGCATTGCATAAGCCAAAAGGCATTCTTTTATAAGCAAATGTGCCATAGGGACAAGTGAATGTTGTCTTCTCTTGATCTTGGGGATCGATGGGTATTTGAAAATAAACCGAGAAACCATCAAGAAAGCAGTAATATTCATTACCCACTAGACGTTCAAGCATTTGGTCCATAAAAGGTAGAGGGAAATGATCCTTTCTCGTGGCATCATTGAGTTTGCGGTAGTCTATACAAACTCTCCACCCAGTAACGAGACGGGTAGGAATCAATTCGTTGTTGGCATTGGGCACAACGGTAATTCCGCCTTTCTTAGGCACACAATGGACTGGACTAACCCATGGTGAATCCGAAATAGGGTAAATCATACCCGCATCAAGAAGTTTGATAACCTCTTTTTTGATGACTTCATGGATTTTAGGATTCACCCTTCTTTGGCTTTGAATTGTGGGCTTAAAGTCGTCCTCCATGAGAATTTTATGTGTGCAGAAGTGAGGATCAATTCCACGGATGTCGGAGATTTTCCAAGCGATAGCTCTTTTATGCTTTTTCAACACAGCGACAAGTCGGGCTTTTTCGTCTTCTTTCAGATCCTTTGCGATGATGACCGGTAGCTTCTCGTCGTCTTCTAGGAAAACGTACTCAAGATGAGGGGGTAGGTCCTTAAGCTCGAGAGTAGGAGGATCCTCAATAGATGGTGAAACTAATGATGGATCATCATTAGTCACCTCTTTAGGAGCAGGAGGAGAGAACGGGTCCTCAATGAGAAGTCTCTCAATAGTACTAATGTCTTCATCCCAATTGGTGGACAAATTATCATACTTAATATCGAGAGGACCCAAGCTAGCTTTGAAGTCATCCAAGTCACTTTCTCCAAAAGGAGTCAATGCTGGAGCAATTGAGGCAACGGTCTCAACATTGGGTAGAGAAGAAAGAGTACTTTTTCAAGCATCATGAAAATGTTCTTCACAAGCCTCATCGAGAACATCAATAGCATTAACACTCTCATACGAATAAGGTTGCTTAGAAATCTTACACATGTTGAAGATAATTTTATCGTCACCAACTCTCATGATTATTTCGCCCGTGGCTACATCAATGAGAGTGCGACCGGTCCTCAGAAATGGACGTCCAACGATTAATGGAACACGAGGATCCATCTCGTAGTCAACGACAACAAAATCCGCCGGGAAGGTGAATTTGTCAACGCCAACAAAGACATCTTCGGCGATCCCCACTGGATAAGCAACCGTACGGTTGGCTAATTCCAAAGTCATTTTAGTGGGGACAAGCTCGGGGAGAGATAATTGCTTCCAAACACTTAATGGCATTAAGTTGATACTGGCACCTAGATCGGCTAGGGCCATGCAATTCTCTACTCCCCGGAAGTTGCAAGGAATCAAGAAGCGACCCGGATCACCAAGTTTGGTGGGTAATTTCCTTAAGAGCACTGCGGAGCAGTTCTCATTAAGTTGGGTCTGAGCGATGTCAAGAAGCTTTTCCTTATCACGTAGAAGATCTTTAAACATCTTAGCGTATTTGGGCATGTGAGCTAGAGCCTCGGCAAAGGAGATGTTAAAATTCAATTGTTTAAACATTTTTAGAAAGTTTGAAACCTGAATATCATCCTTGCTCTTTTGCTTCTCTTTCCTCAACCTTGAAGGATAAGGTATATTGGATGAAGAAGAAGGCTTTAAGGGAGTAGGATCACTCACAACCACGGGTGGTGGGGAAATGAGGATAGAAGGTGAAGGAGGTGGGGAAAGTTGCTCTTTTTCCTTGTTCACAATCACGGGTGGAGGTGTAGGAAGCTCGGGTTCCATATAACCTTTTCCACTACGAGTGGTGATTGCTTTCATCTCCCCTCTTGGATTCGCAACGGTATTACTCGGAAGAGTACCCGAAGAAGAGGGTTGATTACTTTGGATGAGCGAACCAATCATATCACGAAGGTGAACAGCTTGATTATTAAAAGAGTTTTGCATGTTTGCATTAATTGCATCGCTGTGTTTGGCCATGTCATTCCTTAGCTCGGCTCGAATATCGCTCCCTTGTTTTGCCATTTCTCCCTTTAAGTTGACAAATTGACTCTAAAGATTCGTCACCATCTCACGATTAGTCTTCATGAACGTCTCGACGTCTTGGTTAACTGCCATCGGTTGATTGAGAGGTGGAGCTTGGTAAGCTTGAGAATTTCCTTGAGTTGGGTATGGGTTTCTTTGGGATTGATATTGATTTTGAGCACGAGGTTGGGATTGGTTGTTTCGGTTATAGCTTTGTTGTTGGTTTTGGTTTGCAGGAGGGAAACCAGGAGGAGCAAGATAATTGTTGGAACGATAACTTAGCAAGCCACGGTCTCCTTGAGGGCGGGCTTGATAGCCTCCCGTGGGATAAGTGCCGTAAGCTGCGTTAACATTTTCAGAATAATTGCCTTGGGTAGAAGGACAATCATTGTAAGAATGAGGGCCACCACATGTGTCACAAGAAATAGCAACGGCTTTAGCTTGTTGAAAGTGGTTTGTGGCCATGGCCATGAAATTCTTGTTCATCTCAGCGAGTTGACGAGAAATTTCAGTCATTTCAGGATTGGAGGTAGTAGAAGAAACATTGACTCTCGAATTGGATCTTGAGGATGCGGATGAATCCCAATTCTTGTGGTGAGTAGTCATGTTTTCGATCAACTCTCGACACTCCTCCGGTCTCCTTTTCATAAAAGTACCACCGGCGGCGGCATTGATCGTGTCACGATCACGAAAAGTGAGACCATTGTAGAAGGTGTCAA
The DNA here is from genome assembly GCA_025667525.1 of Glebionis coronaria. Lineage (NCBI taxonomy): Eukaryota > Viridiplantae > Streptophyta > Magnoliopsida > Asterales > Asteraceae > Glebionis > Glebionis coronaria. Next base: position 335,433 of record JANFOE010001073.1, on the reverse strand, counting down.
TGAGAGTGACGAGGAGCATATTGTGATTAGGACAGCGGTCGATCAAATCATTGTATTGTTCCCAAGCATCAAAGAGCAATTCATCATTCTCTTGCATAAATCCACTGATTTGGTTACGAAGGCTAGTGACCATGGATGGGGGAAAGTAGCGCGATAAAAAGCGTTGAGTCATGTCATTCCACGTATGAATAGAATTCTTAGGAAGACGGTCAAACCATTTTTCGGCATGGTGAGAAAGCGAGTGGGGAAAGAGTTGAAGGCGAAGGTTATCCATAGAAACACCGGAGCACTTCATGCTTTGGGTCATGGTAATGAATTTGTCGAGGTGTTTGTTGGCATCATCATCCGGAATTCAACGAAATGGGTTCGTTTGCACTTGCTGGATCATGTGATGCTTTAACGAAAACTCCTGAGCCGTGACGTGCATTGGCGCAATCGGGCCTCCGCGTCCGTTCATGGTGGGTTGACACAATTCCTCCATCATTCGTAAATCAGGTAAGAGGATGTTGTTGTTGTTGTTGTTGTTTTTGTTGTTGTTATTCAAATTGTGTTGAGGTGGGTGATTATTGTTGTTGTTAACACCAGCCATATCTAAATCTTCAAGAGTCTCGGGCTCAGAATAGTTAGAAGATCTAGTACGCATACACCTGCAGAAGACAAATATACACAAAGAATATCTATATAATCTTTTAGGTGCAAAACCTTTTGAAAAGAATTGCTTTTAATGATTTTTTGAATGTTTTTGTATTTTTGAAGAGTTTTATATTTTTTTGGATTTTTGAAAATTTTAAAGCAATGAAAATAACGTTCAGAGAACGGATCCCAAAATTCAATGCGGCTCTCACTAGAAACCGTTTATTGTAACGAAAAGAGCCGGCAGCGGCGCCATTTAATACTTCGCTTTTGGCTAGGTATAAAATCTTATCATCCGAATCTTTTCGGATTGAAAACCGGTCTTAAGTGCGACTCAATCGTCTTTTGGTGAATCAAGAGAATGGTTTGGTTTGTTTATCTAGATTAAACTATTAGCAAGTAATTAAAGTGTCGTTGAGTAAATTTAAAGCTTTGACAAAATTAAACTTAAAGTTAATTTATGAAAATACTTAAAACTTAAAAACTTTGTAAAACTTGAAAACTTGAAAAACTTAATCAATCGGAATAAAACAATTAATGTCCATCGGAATACACCAAAATTGCAACCATCGAAATGTCACTAGAATTACTCGTCGGAATATTTCAAACAAGAGTCCATCGGAATGTATGATCTTACTACCATCGGAATGTTGCAATGAGTATCTATCGGAATGATGCTGTCGCAATGTTCCTATCGAAAAATGGGCAGCACTTCGCCTTAATCAAGACCTTAAGACCCGTCGGAATATGCGATCGCAATAAGCGATCTCAACCCAGATCGGAATAAGGGGGAAAATCCAACCGATCGCAAAGTGGAACCCTATCGGGTTATTGCGATCAAACACCAAAACCTATCGGAATGTGTATAACGCCGTCGGAATGCGTAGTAAACCCTTGTTTTGCGATGGAAGGCAACAGTTCCGAAATTGGTGGCAAGAGTGAATCTCAATAAGCTAATGCAATAAGCTATTCTAACCGGATCTTAAACACTTCAAAAAGCTTAAATTCGACAACTTTTGAAATCAAGAACTTTATGAAAGAGACTTTTAAAATAACTAATACCTTTATCAAATCCGAAAATCAATAAGCTAAAACTCGAGTAAGCCAATAAGCATTACAAGCTTATGTCCTAAACGCGAAAGAACTTATGTGTAAACCAAGAAGATCAATCCTTCAACCACGAAATCATAAAATCATACGCATGAAGTATGATATTCGGATCAAAGGTAAAATAAATCAAGAAGTGAAGAATGAGACTTAAGATTTAAAAGCTTAAAATTGAACTTTGATTAATGAAAATAAGCAATACAAAGATGTTTACTCTTGAAAGATTAAGAAAGAAGATGAAATTTAGTGAGAGAAAGTTTAAGACTTTCCCTCTCTAAAAAAACTAGAAAGAAACTTAAAAATAAAAACTAGCTAAAAACTAACCACCCTCCTAATGACTATTAGGAGGGTATTTATAGGGAAGGTGGAAGGAGTGCATGTGTTGCATCTTCTTTCTTGTTTTCTTCACGTTTTCTCGACTCGACTTTAATTCTTTGTCTTTGTCGTCTCGGGATTTGAACTTGTCTTTTAATTTTCTTCTTCTATTAGACTTTAAGTTCTTCAACTTCGTTTAAACTTCCGTCTTTAGACTTTTTCTTCGATAAATCTTCAGAATAGGCCTCGGACTTCCGTTCTTTTTTGCACTCTTGATCTTTTGACTTCGTCTTTTCCCGTTTTCTTCGATAAAAGCCCGTGAAATCCCGTGTTTTCTTCCTTTTTCATAATTTGGTCCTAAAACACAATAAAAACACAAACCACGCATAATTCCGACTTTTACGACATAAATCACATGTTTTGTTCTTGTTATTATTGGAAATAAGTGGTAAAAGGATAAGTGTTTTCACACTTATTAGTGAGCAACCCTACAAACAATCATGAAGACAAAATAAGGTCTCCCCTACACTTATCTCCAAGTCTATACCTTTATTTCTAACCTACAACACTCTAAACCTAGTTATACGATGCTTGAGTTAATGAGTCTCTAGATCGACTCGTCCCTCAATGAATCAATTCATGGGGAAAATGGGGATCTCTTGGACCATTTCAACGGAAATGTCCTCCCCTAAGTAATGCTTAACACGGTGACCATTCACTTTAAAATTTGGACCATCGGGTTGTGACAACTCAATAGTTCTATATGGAAACACTTGAGCAATAGTGAATGGACCGGACCATCTCGACTTAATCTTGCCCGCAAAAAGTTTCAATCTTGAGTTAAAGAGGAGAACCGGCTCTCCAACTTTGAACTCACGATTCTTGATCTTAGCATCATGCAATTTCTTAGTCTTTTCCTTGTAAAGCAAAGAATTTTCATAGTCATTGGCTCTCAATTCATCCATCTCATTGAGTTGATCTTTCCTATGGGAACCGGCTTGGTTTAAATCAAAGTTAGCCCACTTGAGAGCCGAAGATGCCTTGTGTTCTAACTCAAATGGGAGGTGGCACGCTTTTCCATAGAGAAGCCTATAAGGAGTACAACAAATTGGCGTTTTAAAAGCCGTCCTAAACGCCCACAAAGCATCATCAAGCTTATCCGACCAAGAAGCACGATGCTCTCCCACCATTCTCTCTGAAATTCTCTTTAAACCACGATTTGTGACCTCGGTTTGACCATTTGTTTGAGGGTGATACGCGGTAGAAAGTCTATGATTAACTCCATATTTCTTCATAACTCTCGTGAATTGATCATTACAAAAGTGCGTACCACGATCACTTATGATGGCCCGAGGTACACCAAATCTAGCAAACAATTGTTTCAAAAACTTCACAACAACTCTAGCATCATTGGTAGGTAAGGCTTTAGCCTCCACCCATTTTGACACATAATCCACCGCTACAAGTATATACTTGTTTCCCTTAGAGGATGGAAAAGGTCCCATGAAATCAATGCCCCACAAATCAAATATCTCACACTCTTGAATAAAATTTTGTGGCATCTCATCACGTTGCGTAATTTTTCCTTGTCTTTGACACACATCACAAAATTTCACCATTTCATGGGCATCGTTGTAAATGGAAGGCCAATAGTAACCCGAATCAAAGACTTTCTTGGCGGTATAGTTGGGCCCAAAATGTCCACCCGTAGGTCCTTTATGACACGCTTCTAAGATCTTAAATGCCTCGGGCCCATCTACACACCGTCTAATGATTTGGTCCGCACATTGCCTAAAAAGATACGGATCATCCCAAAAGTAGTACTTAACTTCCTTAAGAAACTTCTTCTTTTGTTGATAAGTAAGACCCTCAATGAGCACATTGCCCACAAGATAGTTTGCGATATCCGCAAACCAAGGAGTGGCATCCTCTTGGGAAGAGATAGACATGAGCTCCTCTAATGGAAAGGATTCATTGATTTCTTGATGTGGAAAATCTCCTTGAAAAGGATGCTCAAGTCTACTCAAGTGATCTGCCGCTAAATTCTCGGCCCCTTTCTTATCACGAATTTCTATCTTAAACTCTTGAAGCAATAAAACCCATCTCAAAAGCCTAGGCTTAGCATCTTGTTTTGTCATAAGATACTTGAGAGCGGAATGATCCGTATACACTATGGTTTTGGAGAGCACAAGGTATGGTCTAAACTTCTCAAAAGCATATACTATAGCAACTCTTTTTCCGTGGTAGTGTAATGAAGTTGTGCACCGGTCATGGTTTTACTCCATAGTGTATAGGTTGAAAATGCTTATTAACTCTTTGTCCTAAGACGGACCCCACCGCATAATCACTAGCGTCACACATAAGCTCAAAAGGTAATTCCCAATTTGGAGAAACCAAAACGGGAGCCTTAGTCAATTTCTCCTTAAGAGTCTCAAAAGAGTCCAAACAATCTTGGTTAAAAATGAAAGGAGCCTCTTTCTCCAAGAGGTGAGTCATCGGTCTAGCTATCTTAGAAAAATCTTGTATAAAGCGCCTATAAAATCCCGCATGACCTAAGAAACTCCTCACACCTTTAACCGAGGTGGGTGGGGGAAGCTTAGCAATCACATCAATTTTAGCTCGATCCACTTCTAATCCCTTGTTGGATATTTTGTGTCCTAAAACAATCCCCTCTTTCACCATAAAGTGACATTTCTCCCAATTTAGCACTAAACGTGTTTCCTCACAACGTTTAAGCATTTTCTCAAGATTGGTGAGACATGAGGTAAATGAATTCCCAAAGACGGAAAAATCATCCATAAAAACCTCCATGGTTTGCTCTATCATGTCATGGAAAATCGCCATCATGCACCTTTGAAACGTCCCCGGTGCATTACATAAGCCAAAAGGCATCCTCTTGTAAGCAAATGTACCGTAGGGACAAGTGAATGTGGTCTTTTCTTGATCCTTAGGGTCAATGGGTATTTGGAAATAACCCGAAAAGCCATCAAGAAAGCAATAGTACTCATTTCCCGCTAAGCGTTCAAGCATTTGATCCATAAAAGGTAATGGGAAATGGTCTTTCCTAGTCGCCTCATTGAGTTTTCTATAATCAATACAAACTCTCCAACCGGTCACAAGTCTCATGGGAATAAGCTCATTGTTCTCATTGGGCACCACGGTGATTCAACCCTTCTTTGGAACACAATGAACCGGACTAACCCATGGAGAGTCGGAAATGGGGTAAATCATACCCGCATCTAAGAGTTTAATCACTTCCTTCTTAATAACCTCATGGATTTTTAGGTTAACTCTCCTTTGATTTTGAATGGTGGGTTTATAGTCATCCTCCATAAGGATTTTGTGTGTACAAAAATGTGGATCAATTCCTCTTATGTCGGATATTTTCCATGCTAAGGCTTTCTTGTGTTTCTTAAGGACTTCAATAAGTTGCTCCTACTCATCTTCTTTCAACTCTTTAGCAATGATCACAGGTAATTGGTCTTTTCCCTCTAAGAAAGCATACTCTAGGTGAGATGGAAGGTCCTTAAGTTCAATTGGAGGTGGACTCTATATGGAAGGTTTTACTATGGAAGGTTCCTCAATGGTAACTTCTTGTGGAATAGGAGAAGGAATAGGGTCCTCATTGAGCAACTTTTGGATCGTAAGAATATCTTCTTCCCAATTAATGGGAGAATCATCATCACCAAGAAAGTTTGACTCAAATACCTCCAATAGGAAATCACTCTCTCCAAAAGGTGTTAAAGAGGGAGCAATTGAGGCCACGGTTTCAACATGGGGCATTTCATCACTAGTACTCTTACAAGCATCATGAAAGTGTTCATCACACACCTCATCTAACACATCAACAATGTTAATAGTCTCACAAGGTCTAGACTCCTTAACCTCTTTCCTATCACAAACTTTCTCTAACTTAAACACCACTCTCTCATCTTCTACTCTCATAATTAGTTCTCCTTCCGCCACATCTATCAAAGTACGACCCGTTCTCAAAAACGGTCTACCAAATATCAAAGGCACTCTAGGATCCATGTCATAATCAACCACTACAAAGTCGGCCGGAAACGTAAACTTATCCACACCTACAAACACATCCTGCGCTATACCTACGGGGTAAGCTATGGTTCGGTTGGCTAGTTCAAGAGTCATCCTAGTGGGAGTGAGCTCGGGAAGAGAGAGTTTTTTCCAAACCGATAAAGGCATGAGGTTTATGCTTGCCCCTAGATCCGCCAAAGCCATGCAATTTTCAACATCGGGAAAATTACAAGGTATCAAGAAGCGCCCCGGATCTCCAAGTTTTGTAGGTAAGGTTTTAAGTAACACGGCGGAAAAATTTTCATTAAGGGATGTGTTGGGCAAATCAACTCATTTTTCTTTGTTTGAGAGTAAATCCTTGAACATCTTAGCAAACTTTGGCATATAAGCAAGAGCTTCCGCAAAGGATATATTGATGTTGAGTTGCTTGAACATCCTTAAGAAATTTGAGACTTGGATGTCATCCTTGTTCTTTAACTTGTCCTTTTTCAACCTTGAAGGATATGGAAGAGTAGGTTTTGGTGTAGGTGGAATAGGTGTTGTAGTGGAAGATTTGTCTTTGTTAGCTTCTTCATTGGGAAGTGTGGAAGGTATAGGAGAAGTATGAATGGGTTGAGAAGTTGTATGTGAGTGAATGGGAGCACTTTGAGGTAGTGAAGTAGAGGTAGAGGCCTTGTCACAAGTAGGAGCACAAGTGGGTTGAACAATAGGAGGTTTAGGAGGTGAAGGATCCTTTGTTGTTTTTCCACTCCTTGTTGTAATAGCATTGACATTTGCCCTTGGATTTGTTTGTGTGTTGGAAGGTAAAGCCCCTTGTGGTCTTTGATTATACAGAATTTGGTTTTGAAGAAGAGCAAATTTCTTGTTATTTTCCTCTTGATTATCTTTCAGTTGTTTCTCAAAAGAAGTGAACTTTTGAAGCATCAAATCTATGGGGTTAGGTTGCACATTTCCTTGATAAAAACCTTGTTGTGGGAAAGATTGAGGTGGTGGATTAAACCCTTGGATTGGTGGATAGAAGTTATTTCCTTGAGGTTGAAAATGATTGGGTGCCTTGTAGTTATTTCCTTGGTAAGGTGGTCTTTGCCCTAGATTCCTTGGTAAAATTTGAGGAGGATTTTGTTGAATTTGGGTGGGTGGTTGGGGTGGGAATCCTGGTGGAGTTAGGTAGTTTATGGACTTGTAAGAAAGATTATTTGGATTGATATTTGGCTTGAAGTGTTCACGATGTTCTCCTTGGTAAGCATAACATTCCCCTTGATAACCTTGCACCTTATCACATTGTTCATAGGAATGGGGACCTTCACAAGTTACACAAGAAAGAGTAATGGCATTCACATCATTTGAAGAATTGTTCAATGAAAAGCTCTTAATAGCTTGAAGCATTTCTTGTTGTACCTTAAAATTCCTCTCACTATCTCTATCCATCTTTTGAATGATCTCTTGTTGATACTTGAGGAATTGGTTATCACAAGGTGCTTGAAAATTGTTTCGGATAACATGAACCCTTTCTTCACATTGAGAATTTGTTTGAACCATTGCTTTAGTCTCAATGATGTCTACGGCCTCTTGCATGGATTTAAGAAGAATATTCCCTCCCGCGGAAGCATTGAGTGAATCTTGGTGGTGAGATTTAAGTCCATTGTAGAAAGTATTGATTTGGTGAACATCATCCAATCCATGGTTAGGGCATCGCCTCAATAACTCTCTATACTCTTCCCAAGCATCACTAAAGGATTGACTAGGTTTTTGTTGAAAGCCTATAATTAAGGTCCTCAAGGCCATGGTCTTAGATGGAGGAAAGAACTTGTTCAAAAACTTAGTGGTGAAACCATCCCATGTGGTGATACTATCGGGTGGTTGGGTGTCTAACCAATGCTTAGCTTGTCCCTCAAGTGAAAATGGCACTAACATCAACTTAATAGCATCATGTGGAACTCCATTGTGCTTAATGGTATTGCAAAGAGAAAGGAATCTCTTAAGGTGATCATGAGGATCATCATTCTTGTTACCATAGAAAGGTGATTGTGAAACCATATTAATCATAGACGTTTTTAGCTCAAATGTATTTGCGGGAATGTCGGGAATCCTAATAGCACTAGCATATCCATGAACATTGGTTTGCATACGTTCCATCAAAGAACGATTATCAACAGCCATGGCTTCTTGTGGTGGAGGAGTCAAAGCACGATTCTCGTGATCGGCTTGATGGACGGTGGTGGTCTTACTCTTTCTCTTTTTCTTCCTTTTCGGAGGAAGAGGTTGTACACCAATCGGTATTTGTGCACGCCCGCGAGTGAGCATGCAACTCAATACGAGGAATGAGAGAGAAGCTCTCGTGTGACTTTGAAGAGAAAAGGATTATCCTCCTCGAGTTTCAATATTAAATATCCACAAGAAAATAAGAATATATGTATGTACTACTTGGGTGCAAGACCCCCAATGAAGCCTTCCTTCTTAGAATACTCACAAGTGAACGGGGGGTTAGGTGGCGCGAAGCACTTAAGTACCTATTGACCCTTAGATGGCATTTTATAGCACATCGCCTTTCTATTCACTTAAATGTTCGTATTCTTCGAATTGTTGCTTATTGAGAGTATTTATCTATTCTTGCTTTATTTTGTTTGATCGATACACGTGTCAAGGACCGGAACGCCCCTCAACACGGTGTATTGCCTCGAAAATACTTATGGAGAATATGTAGATTGGTTGTTCTTATACGTATACGTATTTACTTATAATAATATATGGAAAATATTTTTGTATTTATGAGTTTTTAAGAGAAAATACTATATGTACATAAAAACCGAGAGAATCCAATAATATATATTTTTGGGTGCAATCTCTTAGGAAAAAGATTGCTTTTTGGATTTTTTAATTTGTTTGGTCAATTCTTTAGGAAAAGAATTGTTTTGTTAATTTTTAGTTTTTATATATTTTTATATTTTTGATTTTTGTTTATTTGTTTTTTATTTATGATACGTAAAAATAACGTTCACAAGGTGAACGGATCCCAAAAGCCAATAAAAACCGTCAATCGATAGTCTCTCGTAAAGTCAAAGAACCGGCAGCGGCGCCATTTGAAATTGTGTATAATGCAGTTTGTTTTTCTCAGTTCTTGCTAATTGAAAGTCCTAACAATATCGGGTTTTTAACTGTTTTTGGTTGTTAATATTTTTTGGATATTCTATTTGCTAATTCAAACAATGACTTGCAAAATTGAAAAATATTATCTACTAATATGTAAAACAACGTGCAATTACCAAGTATTTATTTCAAGTAAAATTCAAAATGTAAATTTTACAACTAAAAGGACTGAAAATGTAAATTCTATGAAAAGTAAATGATAAAAATGTAAATCTAACAAGTACAAGGACTGAAATGGTAAAACAGTTAACTAAGAGGATAAAAAATGTAAACTATGTAACAAACTAACCAATTTTTAACAAATTCCAAAACTACTTAACTGAATTTTAACAAATTTCAAACTTTAAGGACCTGTTAATTGAAAACCCTAAAAACTATCAAGTTTAGCCAAGTTTAAAACCATTTTAATACAAGAAGGACTTAAGTGCAATTTTGAAAAGTTTTTGAGCAAAAACGGGTTCTAAACACAAATAAGCTCGTTTGAGCTTATTTCTCAACCAAAATTGTTCAAACCACTTGCAAAATGCTTAAAATCAAAAATAACCTAGACCTGTAAAAGGAAATTTGCTAAAAATGACTAATAAGCTGATAAGCACTTTCCAATAAGCTCAAAATAAGCTCTACAGGAATCTAGACATGCACAACTGGATTTTTGTACTGAAATTGATTAATGAGCTCAAAACATGAACGGGAAATCAAGTCCTATCAAAAATCATCCAGTGATAAGCTTGAAAATTGAATTAAGCTGAAATTGGCTTATGTTGACCAAGCGTTGACCAAGTTTTTTTTCAAAAAGCTGAAAATCTCAAAAATCAACCACCAACACTAACTAATTGATATTGTAAAAGAAAATTGACAAGTTTATGTAAAGAATTAAGAGATATGAAAAAGCAGTTTGGATTTTAAAGAAACTTGCTTTTGCTTATGTGTTTAGAATTTTGCTTATTTCTACTTGATTAATGAAAACTGTACAAAAAGCTTATGGAATATGAAACTTCATAATATGACCTACAAATGAGAACTGGTTTGGTAGAATTTCATCAAGAAATGAACAAATGCAAGGCAAATGAAATTGACAACGTTTTTAGAACAAAACTGACTGAAATAGACCCAAACTTTTTACAATGCCAATTGCCTTTTTGACCTTAGTCTTGACTTGAAAAAGGCTTAAAACCTTTTGTAATGACCTTGTGACTGGAAATGAACATTAATTTGCCAAAGATCAACACTTAAATTTCAGATATAAGCTAATGCCAAACACTTCTTTAACTGATCTTTATGAAAAATTGTAAAGACTTTTTAAGCACCAGTCAAAGCTGAGTAAAAACCTTTAGCAAACTAAACTCAGTGATCAAAATGAGATGTGTGAAAGCTATTTTCAAATACTTGAAACAACTAGAACTCAATTAGAATAGCAAAGCTAAAAGTGACTGAATAAGGCTATAAACTAGAACACATATCAAATCAATAAGCAGAAAGGCTACACTTAAGCTACAAACTAACTAGAATCAAGTTAAGATCAGTCTAAACAAGTTTTATCATGCATTCAACAAAGATTTAAGCTAGGAATTAAGCATGCATTTTGACCATTAAGTGGAACCAAAACAAGAAGCTTTTGCACCTTGTGAAGTATCCTTTGAGCAGTAGAGGAGTGCTGAACACTCTAGTCTAGTGCTAACCACCACCTTAGCACTAGATTCAATTATCTACAATCAACCAAACAGCTACACATCAACAAGAATCATCATAATGGCTTGAATTCATCACAAATGCAATGAACTTGAACTGAAATCAATCAAACAGCTACAATCTTCCTTCAAAGTCAGTTATGATCAAGGAATGATCATAACAAACTCAAATCAACAACAAAAGTATCCAAGATGCAAGGAATGAACAGTGTAGAAGGTAAAGAAGATTTGGCGGGAAAAGTAGAATTTGAATTTTATTAATGGAGAATTTGTTACAAGGCTGTTAAGTTGTTACAAACCTACTAACTAACTCAAGAGTGTGTCAAACTCTTGAGTAGTTTAGCTAAAAACTGAAAATGGTGAAAGGAAAAGTAAATGTGTGTGTTTTCACACTTACAACTACACAACTAAAATGAAGACTAAACAGGCTATTTATAGACTTGGGAAGAAGATCAGTTGGGGTTGGTGACGTGTTGGAACCAATCCCAGGTCTCCACTTGTCCAAATTCTGCTTAATTGATTTTGCAGTTATGAACTCAAATTGGGGTTTCTTTGTTGAGTTGTTTTCAGGTTAATTGATCATGACCAATGAACTCGTCTTGCGATTTTGAGCAATTTTGATGTTTATAACTTTCCATGAAATTGCCTCTAGCTCCAAATCGATCCTGGAAATCTTTGATAGTTTGAAGATGACACGTGTCAAGTTATAACTGGCTGAAATAGATGCACAGGATCACACTGTTGTGATTTGTTAATTAATGAAGGCGGCGCTAGTGGGTAATAAATGCCATGATGTGGCAATCCATGTCTTTCATTTACTGGCTTCTCATTGGACAATAGTTATTCACATGGATCACTCTTGCAATAATTTCCAAAATTGGCAGAATTAGTCCCTAGACTTTGGCAGATTGTATATTTGAGCTTGTAACTTCATTTCTTTGGCATATTTGGTCCTTCAAACTTCATTCTTGAACAAAATTGGTCCTTTGACTGATTTGACTTGAGAGTTGACCAAATTTGACTATGATCTTGACTTTTACAATATTTACACTTTGGTCCTTCATCTTTGGCAGATTGTCAAGATAGGTCCTTGCACTTCAAAGTCTTGTCACTTTTGATCCTTCTTTGTCTTTTTCATCAAATTAAGCTTGATTATTCCTTGTTTGCTTGAAAATGCATCCTTTTACCTACACAAGTGTACACAAACACAAACATACCACATAACACTGTTTTTACAAGATAAATTGGTATTTTGCTTCATGTTTTAGGGTTATTTGTTGATAAATAGATATGAGTTTTAGCTCATATCAAATATTGTTGGAGTGACCGATCCTTTCTAATACGAAAAACGTATTTCCAACAAGTTAGCTTATCCTTAAGAAGATTGAAGGCTTCGATACACTCTTTGGAAATGATAAAAGGAGTATCTTTTTCCAAGAGGTGGGTCATCGGGCGAGCGATTTTAGAGAAATCCTGAATGAATCGACGATAGAAGCCCGCATGACCCAGAAAACTTCTCACACCCTTCACGGTTGAAGGTGGAGGTAATTTGGCTATGACATCTACATTAGCACGGTCGACTTCAAGACCGGCTTTAGAGATTTTGTGTCCTAGCACAATGCCTTCTTTTACCATAAAATGTCATTTTTTCCAATTCAGAACAAGGCGAGTGTCTTCGCACCGCTTAAGCATACGTTCCAAATTGGCAAGGCAAGAAGAGAAGAAATCCCCAAAGACCGAGAAATCATCCATGAAGACTTCCATGGTTTGCTCAACCATGTCATGGAAGATAGCCAACATGCACCTTTGGAAAGTCCCGGGGGCATTGCATAAGCCAAAAGGCATTCTTTTGTAAGCAAATGTGCCATAGGGACAAGTGAATGTTGTCTTCTCTTGATCTTGTGGATCGATGGGTATTTGGAAATAACCCGAGAAACCATCAAGAAAGCAGTAATATTCATTACCCGCTAAACGTTCAAGCATTTGGTCCATAAAAGGAAGAGGAAAATGATCCTTTCTCGTGGCATCATTGAGTTTGCGGTAGTCTATACAAACTCTCCACCCGGTAACGAGACGTGTAGGAATCAACTCGTTGTTTGCATTGGGCACAATGGTAATTCCGCCTTTCTTAGGCACACAATGGACTGGACTAACCCATGGTGAATCCGAGATGGGATAAATCATGCCCGCATCAAGAAGTTTGATAACCTCTTTTTTGATAACGTCATGGATTTTAGGATTCACCCTTTGTTAGCTTTGAATTGTGGGCTTAAAGTCGTCCTCCATGAGAATTTTATGTGTGCAAAAGCGAGGATCAATTCCGCGAATATCGGAGATTTTCCAAGCGATAGCTCTTTTATGTTTCTTCAACACGGCGATAAGTCGGGATTTTTCTTCTTCTTTCAGGTCCTTTGCGATGATGACCGGTAACTTCTGGTTGTCTTCAAGGAAAACGTACTCGAGATGAGGAGGTAAGTCCTTAAGCTCAAGAGTAGGAGGATCCTCAATAGATGGTGTAACTAACGATGGATCATCATTAGTCACCTCTTTAGGAGAAGGAGGAGAAAACGGGTCTTCATTGAGAAGTATCTCAATAGTACGAATGTCTTCATCCCAATCGGTGGAAGAATCATCATACTTAAGATCGAGAGGACCCAAGCTAGCTTCAAAATCATCCAAGTCACTTTCTCCAAAAGGAGTCAATGACGGAGCAATTGAGGCAACGGTCTCAACATTAGGTGGAGAACAGAGAGTACTTTTGCAAGCATCGTGAAAGTGTTATTCACAAGCCTCATCGAGAATATCAATAGCATTAACACTCTCATATGAATAAGGTTGCTTAGAAATCTTACCCATGTTGAAGACAATTTTATCGTCACCAACTCTCATGATTATTTCGCCCGCGGCTACATCAATGAGAGTGCGACCGGTCCTCAGGAAGGGACGTCCAACGATTAATGGAACACGAGGATCCATCTCGTAGTCAACGACAACAAAATCCGCCGGGAAGGTGAATTTGTCAACGCCAACGAAGATGTCTTCGGCTATCCCCACTGGATAAGCAACCGTACGGTTAGCTAATTCCAAAGTCATTTTGGTGGGGACAAGCTCGGGGATAGATAATTGCTTCCAAACACTTAAAGGCATTAAGTTTATACTGGCACCTAGATCGGCTAGGGCCATGCAATTCTCTACTCCCGGGAAGTTGCAAGAAATTAAGAAGCGACCAGGATCACCAAGTTTGGTGGGCAATTTCCTTAAGAGAACGGCGGAGCAATTCTCATTAAGTTGGGTCTGAGCAATGTCAATAAGCTTCTCCTTGTCACTTAGAAGATATTTAAACATCTTTGCGTATTTAGGCATGTGAGCGAGAGCCTCGGCAAAGGAGATGTTAAAATTCAATTGTTTAAACATTTTTAGAAAGTTTGAAACTTGAATATCATCCTTGCTCTTTTGCTTCTCTTTCCTCAACCTTGAAGGATAAGGTATATTGGATGAAGAAGAAGGCTTTAGGGGAGTAGGATCACTCACAACCACGAGTGGTGGGGAAATGGGGGTAGAAGGCAAAGGAGGTGGGAAAAGTTGCTCTTTTTCCTTGTTCACAATCACGGGTGGAGGTGTAGGAAGCTCGGGTTCCGTATAACCTTTTCCACTACGAGTGGTGATTGCTTTCATCTCCCCTCTTGGGTTCGCAACGGTGTTACTCGGAAGAGTACCCGAAGAAGAGGGTTGATTACCTTGGAAGAGCGAACCGATCATATCACGTATGTTAAGCGCTTGAGTGCTGAAAGAGTCTCTCATGTCTGCACGAATATCATTGCTTTGTTTCGCCATGTCATTTCTGAGCTCGGCTAGAATATCGTTCCCTTGTTTCGCCATTTCTCCCTTCAAGTTGACGAATTGACTCTGAAGATTCGTCACCATCTCTCTATTAGTCTTCATGAACGTCTCGACGTCTTGATTCAATACCATCGGTTGATTGAGAGGTGGAGCTTGGTAAGCTTGAGAATTTCCTTGAGGTGGGTATGGGTTTCTTTGGGATTGATTGTTAGCACGAGGTTGGGATTGGTTGGTTCAGTTATAGCTTTGTTGTTGGTTTTTGTTTGGAGGAGGAAAACCGGGTGGAGCAAGATAGTTGTTTGAACGATAACTTAGCAAGTTACGGTCTCCTTGAGGATGAGCTTGATAGCCGCCCGTGGGATAAGTACCGTATGCCGCGTTAACGTTTTCAGAAAAATTGCCTTGAGTGGAAGGACAATCATTGTAAGAATGAGGACCACTACATGTGTCACAAGAAATAGAAACGGCTTTAGCTTGTTGAAAGTGGTTTGTGGCCATGGTCATGAAATTCTTGTTCATCTCTGCGATTTGTTGGGTAAGTTCGGTTCTCTCGGGATTGGAAGTAGTAGAAGAAACATTGACTCTCGAGTTAGATCTTGAGGATGCGGATGAATCCCAATTCTTGTGGTGAGTAGTCATGTTTTCAATCAACTCTCTACACTCCTCCGGTCTCCTTTTCATAAAAGTACCACCGGCGGAGCGTTGATCGTGTCACGATCACGAAAAGTGAGACCATTGTAGGAAGTATAAATGAGAGTGACGGGGAGCATGTTGTGATTTGGACAGCGGTCGATCAAATCATTGTATCGTTCCCAAGCATCAAAGAGCGATTCATCATTGTCTTGCATGAATCCACTAATTTGGTTACGAAGGCTCGTGACCATGGATGGTGGGAAGTAGCGCGACAAAAAGCGTTGAGTCATGTCGTCCCAAGTATGAATAGAATTCTTTGGGAGACAGTCAAACCATTTTTCTGCATTGTGAGAAAGCGAGTGGGGAAATAGTTGAAGGCGAAGTTCATCCATAGAAACACCGGGTGACTTCATGCTTTGGGTGATGGTAATGAATTTGTCAAGGTGTTTGTTGGCATCATCATCCGGAATTCCGCGAAATGGGTTAGTTTGCACTTGTTGGATCATGTAATGCTTCAATGAAAACTCCTGAGCCGTGATGTGCATCGGCGCAATCGGGCCTCCGCGTCCGTTCATGGTGGGTTGACACAATTCCCCCATTGCTCGTAAATCAGGTAGGGGGACATTGTTGTTGTTGTTATTGTTCTTCAAATTGGGTAGAGGTAGGTTATTATTGTTGTTATGAACACCAGCCATATCTAAATCTTCACGAGTCTCGGGCTCAGAATAGTTTGAAGATCTAGTACGCATACACCTGCAGAAGAAAAATACACAGAGAGAATATCTATATAATCTTTTTGGTGCAAACCTTTGGAAAAGAATTGCTTTTTATGATTTTTCAGTGTTTTTTGTATTTTTGAAGAATTTTATATTTTTTTAGGGTTTTTTAAAATTTTTGAAGCAAGGAAAGTGACGTTCAAAGAACGGATCCTAAAATTCAATGCATCTCTCACTAGAAACCGTTAATCTTAACGAAAAGAGCCGGCAGCGGCGCCATTTAATACTAGGTTTTACCCTAGTATAAAATAATTTCGTTGTTCCGATCTTTTCGAATTGACTATTGGTAGAAAGTGCGACACAATTGTCTTTTGGTGAACAAGAGAATGGTTTGGTAGATTATCTATTTTAAACTAATAGCAAATAAATGTAAATGTCGTTGAGTAAAATAAGAACTTTAAAGATTAAACTAAAAATAACGAGTTAAAAATAAAAGAATGAAAACTTGAAGACAAAATTAGAGAAAATACTTGAACACTTAATAAATTTAAAACTTGGAAACTTTGTAAAAACAAGAAATTAAAACCTAATAGGAATATGATCGGAATACAGCCAAATCGGAATATCTAAAATGCCACAATCGGAATGTTTGGTCGGAAACAGGCGAGATCGAAATACTGCAATCGGAAAAACGGAATAAGAAGGTGGTCAGAATAATCGAAAATAAGCCAATCAGAATGTGCCAAAGATCTAGTCAAATCGGAATGTCAAACAATCTCCTCAATCGGAATATTAAAAACCCTATTCCAATTAGGTGATCGGAATAGGGAGGTGTAAATCGGAAAGCTGAAAACCCTTTTCAGATCAAACGATCGGAATAAAGGGGGACCAAATCGGAATACAGAGAGCCAATCAGAAAGCCTAATCGGAAAATGGTTTACCCTTTTCCGATTAATATGGGATTCGAAAATAAGCAAAGTAATAAGCTATTTTGATAAGCTAATCACTAAAACTTAAACGAATCTATAGTAAAAAGGACTCAATAAGCACAAATAACAACTTATCCAATCTTAAAACTAGCAACTTTTAAATCAAACTATAAAAAGATGAACTTTTTAAGAAAACTTTTAAAAAGTAAATAAGCTAAACATATAAACAAGCCAATAAGCACAAAGATCTTAAAGCTTATTCGTATGAAAACTTAAGTAGGCATAAAAAGATTAACTTTTAGGCACGAAAACATTAAGAACAACACGGATCAAATAGATTTCGCACCAAAAGTAAACTAAAATCAAAGAAAGGTAGAAAGAGATGAAAGATTAAAAGCTTAACTTGAACTTGATTAATGAAATCCAAATACAAAAGGTTTAATCTTGAAAGATTAAAAGAAAGAAAAGATGAAAACTTAGTGAGAGAAAGTTGAGAACTTTCTCTCTCTAAAACTAGAAAGAAAAATGAAAAATGAAACTAACTACTAAAAAACTAACCAACCCTCGTAATGTGTATTAGGAGGGTATTTATAGGGAAAAATGGGAAGGTGTGCATGTGTTGCCTCTTCTTTCTTTCTTCTCGACTCGATTTAAATCTTTTGTCTTCCTCGATGTCGTCTCGGGATTTGTCGATATTTATTGAACTTGTCTTGTAATTTTCTTCTTCTATTAGACTTGAGTTCTTCGACTTCATTAAACTTTCCATCTTTAGACTTTTTCTTCGATAAATCTTCAGAATAGGCCTTGGAATTCCGTTCTTTTTGCACTCTTGATCTTTTGACTTCGTCTTTTCTCGTTTTCTTCGACAAAAGCCCGTGAAAGCCCCTGTTTTCTTCCTTTTTCATCTTTTGGTCCTAAAACACAATAAAAACACAAACCACGCATAATTCCGACTTTTATGACATAAAATACACGTTTTGGTCTTGTTATTATTAGAAATAAGTGGTAAAAGGATAAGTGTTTTCACACTTATTACATACACGAATCAAACTGAGAGGGTATGTAAGATTAATGAACGTACAGGTGACATGGTAGAAGGAACGCGGAACGTGACATGTCTTGAAAGGACATGGAACGTGACGTGACTGAAAGGACATATCTAATTGATAAGAGAAAAACGGATAGGAAGTCCGGATGGACTTGTCCGTTTCCAAGTGGCCTCCCTCTTAGAACGGTTCCTTTACAAGATCTTGACACGAATTATAAATCTTGGTCTTCCTGACCTTGACTTGAAATATGAAGAAGTTCTTGGTTATCAACGTAAGGTAGATCCTCTAAATTTGATCGAGGGAATAAGAATTAACGTGTAAGGGCAACTAAAACATTATCGTGCAAAACACTCTAACTTAACTGATAATTAGCAACGATGCGCGAGACACAAAGAAACGTAGTACGTGAAAATTTTTGAACGTGACACGTGAAAAATTCTGAACGTGATACGTTGAGATATGATGAGTGTAGTATGAGTAAACATATCGTGACCATGATACGTGTAACATATCTTGATCATTATATGAGGAACGTGGAATGAACATAACATGTGAAACATATTGTAAACATAGAATATAATGGCGGTAAAGCTAAACACTACAAGGTGAGAAATAGAATATGACGAGAAACGTCTATCTGAGGATAGGGAATTATACTAAACTTGGGTCTGGTCTCTCAAGTTCTTGCAAAACTTCCTAGAATGAGAAAAGTGAACATAAAATTGTAAGCCGAAATGCCATCGTGAACGTGAATAGTGTCATGAACGCGAGCGCGAAAGCAAGTCGTGAAATTAGAACAAGGACGTAAAGTAAATAAGGAGCATAATTATGAATATTTGTCTAACTCGATAACTAAGGAATTGCCAAGTGATCGGATGAGCCTTGGCTGGAACATGTCCGATCAATCTGTCGGTTCTGAAATCCTTGCGGATGTAAGGATTTTGTAGACTTGATCAAACTGTTTGCAATAAACCAGATAGCATCATGCTTCTTCTGAGTTTGCGTTAAACTGGTAACCAAAATCCGTGGAGATCTTGTCCCATTTCAATTCACAATTTCAGATGATGAAAACATCCCAGTTTGTTGGTGTCCTATCTTAACCTGTTGGTATGTCAGGTACTTAGATATGAACGTAACTGTATCTTGCTTCAGCGAACTTGCTACATAGGAGTTTACGAAACTCTGAGTCTATGAATCCAAACTTCTCTTAGCGTAGGATTTTCTAGAACACCTAATGTAATGTAGGGTTCTCTCCTTTACGCATAAGCTGAGTCATGGTAAGATTAACCATGCAATTCCATGTGATCCAGCGTGTCACTGTAAACAACCAGAAATGGTATAGGAAATTTTTAGGGTGGAATTTCTCTTGTCATAGAATTTGCAACATAGTGCAGATATGGTCTTCCTGTTCTTCTCTAGGCTTAAAGGAAATCAGGTTATCCTTAATGAAATCACTGATGAATTTACTATGAGTTCATGGAAACTCATTCTTATAATGCCGTTGGAGCATTGATGAGACTAATTCAAAATCATAAATCTAGCATTACCGAGTCGTGTACGAATAGTAGTCATGGACATGTCCTGCTCTTTCACTCATCACTGTTGGCAGCATGATCATGAGTTCGATCTTGGAAAAGTGATTAACACTATAAGGTCGATTGGACCTGTTGTCAATACGTGGAGGAGAATAACGGTCATGAATGGTGATTTATTTAAATCGATGGTAGTCGAAACATAATCTCATGGTACCATTCTTCTCCTTGTAGGTTCTTCTGGAATGTATAGGAAGATTTTGGAACTATCTACTGGCTATGCGTAAAAGGACTTAAGTAGTCGTGTCTTACTGACAGCTAGAAAATTTTAGCGACCATGGCTAACAACGCACATGCTTGTAAGCATAAATAATTGTACAGATTTTCCTGACGGAAAATCAAGCTGAATGTATTCAGGAGCCTGAACATTACTGTACATAATTATGAATCGTAGCATGGTGTGCTGTTCATTGTCCATAATTAGGATAAAATTCATCTCGTGTCTGTCTGAGGAAAATGCGTTAACAGCTTGGATATCATCACTAAGCTGAAGGAAAACCTTCGTATACGTGGGAATACGAAAGGCGTCCTTCATGGTCATGAATCATAAGAAATATGGTGAAAGAAATAAAAGTGACATCAGCAACACGACAGTTCTCACTGATGCGCCAATAATGGTATTGAAATTCTTGTGGCCTGATTAATACATGGCACAACAAAATGGATATACCCTTGGAGGGTACCCTGAATTTCTTAGAAATGTCCCATAGTTGGACGTAAGTCATGTGTCTTGACTCGTGTCTTGGAACTATAAGCATGACATATGTCTTGACTGGTGTCTTGACATGTGTCTTCAGGAAGTATACGTGAGACATGTGTCTTGACTTATGTCTTGACATGTGTCACACGACGTAAAACAATAGAACTACAATATTAGGTTATTATGCCAGACTTGGCGGGTCGGTTGGACTACTGATCCTTTGTATGTCTGATCACGTCCGCGACTGGAGCCTCGGTTGCGATTTCTAGATAGTTGTTGTCATAGTAGTGGTTACTATCGTCCTGTCTGTCAGTTCCATGATGGTCATTCTCATGACCGTGATTCATGTAACTATTTAGCTGAGTGGCCGGCTGGTACCGGTTTGCACTCATATGGCTGAATTGACAACTGAATGACGTGTGACATGTAACTAAGAATTTGGGACAATGATTGATGGAAATCGTCTGATGGTGAAGCATCTTCTCGTCCAATTGCTTTGCTCTGACGCCTTTGTCTTCGGCTTGTAGGATCTCTAGGTTGTGAACAACATCCGCATCTCGTAGCGTCTCTGAACGTCAGCAGCATCAACCCTTAGTAACATCTCCAAGTTATGAGCGGCATCAGCAATCTTGTAGAATATCAGCAATTGAAAATACGCCTGAGATGATTCAGAATCGACTAGAGAATACTCGTGAAGTATTGCAAGTGGAATACACATGGATTAAGGTACATGTAATACATATGAAATACGGTACGTGGAGTACACGTGGAATGCACATGAAATGATTGGTATGGGGTCGATCATTTATCATGATTTAAGGAAATTATATCGGTTAAACGGTTAGGAAAACCATCATGATAACCTGGCAGTATTAGCATAGACATCATTTTGGTTATATCAAGAAACGTTAAAGTGTGGTTACACAAAATTCAACGATGATTTGCCTGACAGTATGATCGATGAAAACCAACCATGACTGTCATGAAAGCAGAATTCAATGAAATCCAACAATGTCTTGCATGAAGGCATAATAACAAAAGAGGCGTAAGACGTAATCCACATGAAGACGGAATTATCATGAAGAAACATGAAACGATTTAACATGAAGGAGTGTATAACATAATCAGCATGAAACTGAGTTTAACCATGACAGTATAAAAACATACATGACATAAAAACATAGTAACTTATGAGGGGACACAAAAAAATAAAATTTTATGCCAATAAATCATGAGAAAACTTTTATGCATGAAAAACAATGCATGAATGCGTAATGTAGTTTATAAAAACCTTTATATGTGCGAGGGGACGCCTATGGGTCGGTCCCAAAAGATAAGACATGGCGAGGGGACGCCTATGGGTCGGTCCCAAAGTTAAAAGTTTCGATAAAAGCACATGCGACTAAATAGGGCCAGTCCTGTACCAACCATTACTTAGTCATAATCCCTGCAACAATGATACATGAAACATAAATAAATGACACTTATCTGTCAAAACTTATCAAAAAAAAATTTATGTGACTAATTATGAACTACTAGGGTTCAGTCCACATAGTCCCAGTTCACGAGGAACATTATGCATGAAACAATGACACATAACTAAATATGAATGACGGTTGTTCATCCATATTAGTAAAACAATATCGATGAAAACATCAAGGTTAAAACCTCAAGGTGCTGAAAACATCATGGTTAAAGCAACAATGCGCTGAAAACATCAATACGTAGAATAAAAAACGTTGGCTTAGGAAGCTCCTGGTGACTACCCACTAGTCACAGGTCGAGTTTTAGAGCCTACAGGTCAAAGCCTTGGCTCTGATACCATAATTGTAACACCCTATTTTGATAAATGGAATGTCACGCGTAAGTATGGTGTGTCATCAAAGCACACAAGGATAAATGTCTGAAACATTACATGACCATAGGGATAACCAGAATCAAACCTCGGTTCCCAAACATAAGCCCAAAACATAATAAGGTAAAATTAATGAATGAAAGACTAAGCAAGCATAAGTATATGAAGGCAAAAAGGAAAAGAAGTCTCTAGCAGCTTCCATCCTATGCACGTCCTCCAAATGCTCGAGTCTTTCCTAGGGTACCTTCCGTTTTGGGACATGGAAAGGAAAGTAACGGCTGAGCAAAACGCTCAGTGCACGGATATAGACATAGTATGAATGACTAAGCATAATAAAGACTTAATAGCAGCGGAAATGTATAAGTCCTGGAAAACCTGGAATACGTTCATAAAACTGGTTTTATAGTTTGAAAAGCCTTATGTTTATCTTATGAAAAACTGTTTAACGTATTTTACCATTAGCCAAAATAGGTCATGAAAATCCACCGTGCATGAATACTTGGAGGGGTGACCTCATCATGCAAATTAGAGGGGCTGCCTCTAATTTAATATACTGGTTTTGGGTAGGAGGGATCAGCTCCTTGTGAAGGATGCAAGGCACACACCACATTCACCATGAAATCCTGACTGAAAACATGTAACTAGGATGCACCCATACGCCCCACATGATAAATATAATATAAATGGCCAAAAGCTGAAGGGACGCCACGAGCAATCACTCCGCCGTGGTGAAGTCATAACATCAGTGCCTCTAATGTTATGCTTATGGTACCTCCATAACTAGGTGAAACTGGTCATGCATGTATATGGCTTTAGGTATTCTAATTAAACATAAGCAATTCAAAAATATATAAAACAAATACTGGGAAAACAGTTGGCTGCATACGGGGAATCCTAATAAGGAAAGAATGTCCATACTGAAAGGACGGGAATCCGTACCTTATGTCCAGTGAACGTAGAAGACGAACTGAGAGGAATCCTACTTCCATATAACTAATGCTACATAAATACATACATAAATAAGTATCTGCTTACTAATACGTAACTGATTTTATGTCATGTCTTAGCTTATTTTATATGTTTATATCATGTTTCACTGTTTAAAGCCCTAAACTGTGTTTATCTTATATTCTGTCTATTCTGATTAAGTATTTCTGGTATTTCATGTATTATTATACTTACTATGTAATAATAAGTAACTTTCCGAAAATAGCAGGTTTCCTAAAATAGACAGTTTCCAAAAATAAAAAGTTTCCAAAAATAGAAAGTTACCAAAAATAGAAAGTTTCCAAAAATAGAAAGTTCCCAAAAATAGAAAGTTTCCAAAAATAGAAAGTTTCCAAAAATAGAATTACTGCTTAAAATAGATAAGTTTCTAAAAATAGAAAGTTTCCATAAATAGATCAGCTGCCTTAATTAAATAAGTTTCCATAAATAGATTAGCTGCCTGAAATAAATAAGTTTCTAAAAATAGAAAGTTTCCATAAATAGATCAGATGCCTTAATTAAATAAGTTTCCATAAATAGATTAGCTGCCTGAAACAAATAAGTTTCTAAAAATAGAAAGTTTCCATAAATAGATCAGCTGCCTTAATTAAATAAGTTTCCATAAATACATTAGTTGCCTAAAATAAATAAGTTTCTAAAAATAGAAAGTTTCCATAAATAGATTAGCTGCCTTATTTAAATAAGTTTCTAAAAATATAAAGTTTCTATAATTAGAATATAAACTGGTTAAATAAGCTAAGCATATAAGCCTAAGTGTTTTCATGATTATTTCTAAGTCATAATGATATAATGTATAGTTTATTAATTATTTCATGTAATTAAAATAAACTATAGGTTAAAATATTTAATTAAAGTATATCATGTTTTTAATTAAATAAAGTTAAATACTTAGGTTAAAATATGTATTATTATTTATTAATAATATAACCTAATTCATGTTAATTAATTAATTATAATCATGGTTTTTAAATAATTAATTAATTATAAGTCTAAAAATATAAAATACTTAGGTTAATAATTTCATGATTTTAATAATTAATATAACCTAAGTCATGTTATTAAATTAATCATGTCATGTTTATTAATTTAGTTTTAACATATGATTACAAAAAAATAATAATCTTAACATACACCGTGAACCAGATCTTGACTAAGGACCATGAACCAGACATGAAATCGACCCCATACCCCGAACCACTTCGGGGTTCCCCTTGTCTTGCTGCTGCCGTGGGACCCACACCAACCAACCGGGACCATATGGTCTCGGTGGTGGTCTAGTAGCCAAACCGAGACCCCCTTGGGGTTCGATTTAGGCGCCGGCTAAAACAAAACACCACTAAACCATCCTTTTTGATTTCTCCAAAAGCCATTTTCATGTTAGATCTATGTTTTAATTAGGTTTTAAAAAAAACACAGCATGTTCTTAATTATTTAATAGATCAAATCAAAAAGAAAAGGATTAAAAGAATTACCGAATGCGTGGATCTAAACAAGGATGAACAAACACGAACACTTGCACCAAAACCAAGATCAAAGATCAAATAAACACCCCCTTGGTGTGTCTATGGGTGGCGGCCAAAAAGAAAAAGAAGGAGAAAGAAGAACTTTTTAGGTTTTTGTAAAAATCTTCTGTAAAGTGAAAAATGAGTAGTGACTTTTCCTTTTACCCTTCTTTAGTAAAAATTGATGGGCTAAGCTCATCTTCCCTCGCTAATTTCGTGGTATGGGGCCCACATGGGGTAACCCATATATTTCCCGAGTCTAAATATTATAGTGTGTTCCCGTGTGTTCTTGAAGGTCTACGAATTCTTAGAATTTGGTAAATGATGGATTGATCTATTGATTAGAATGGTGGAGATGGGGAAGAAGGAGATGAGGTGTAGAGAGAGAAAGGAGAGAAGATAAAAGTAGAGAGAGAAAAGGATTTTATTAAATGAAAAGATGAAATGAAAAGAACCACCCCTCCTAACATGCTAGGAGGGGTATATATAGCCCACCCTACCTGTGGGCTATATGGGCTATACTTGGATCACGAGCCTAATACAATAATATATCGTTGGAGCGACCGATCCTTCATAAATACGTAAAAACGTATTTCCAACAATCTCCCCCTAAGGGAGGTCGCTCCAAGTTACAAAGTTCTAAATATTCTATAGCTCGTGATCTATGCTAATAATGATGTGACCGAGACTTTCTTTGGGAAAACATATTTCCAACAATCTCCCCCTAAGGGAGGTCACACCATTTTACAAAATCTTAAACCTAGCATCTATGCTTGAGTCTTCGATCTTGTTCTTGTGAATATGCTTGATGTGATCTTTGACTTTAGTCTTGAGCATGTTTCCTTGCCTTGACCTTGTGCATCCATCACTTGTGAAATTCGCCTCTTCGTGACTTCATGTTCCTCATACTTATACCTTTAAATTCTTGAAAGCTTTAGATTTTGATACAGCGGAAGACTTGACCTTCAGACTTTCTTGAATTTGTTGAAGTACTAAGTGTATGTAGTATAAGCATGTGGTGACGACTTCTTCTAGATTGTACACCGCAATGCCACCTTTTTGTTACGCTGCATAAGACAGTTAGCAACAAACAATATACACGGATGAAATGGCCTTGAACATTTCATTCTAATTCGGTAGCATTTTACCTCCGGTCGGTGAAGACCGTTGGACGATATTAAATATCGTACTTGTGGCGGGTAGTTTCAATAAAGAACCTCCTTGACAAGATTTCGCGGGTAAACCCGTTCTCTTTACTCGACCGTCCAAAGCTGACTGCAAACGTAAAGAGTGAATCATTTGGATAATATTATCCGCATGATTTGAAGCCGTCAATTCATGTTCCTGGAACAAGTGAAGTTCAATTAAGAACCGCACCGTCGTTGCTTTCCAGTTGTCACTAGCTTGATTCATATAGAATCTTGCAAGTTACCTACCAAGTGCTGTTTGATGTTAACACTAGAAGGATTTCCATTCGTCACTGTAAATACTTAATAGTATTACTCTGAATGTTCTGGCAAGATCACAAAGATATTGCGTAGAGGCCTGGAACGTGTTTAAATTCATTTAAGAATTAAACCACTGTTGCTTTCCAGTTATCACAAGTTTGATTCATAAAGAATCGCACAAGTCACCTACCATGAGCTTTTTGATATTCGCTCAAGAAGGATTTCCATCTTCATTGTAAATACTTTCGTATTACTCGGATGTTCAGGCAAGATCATGAAGATTTTGCGTAGGACTCTTAATATCTTTCTTACTTTTCACATTGTGTGAACAAGCAAGGAATAATGAAAGTGTGTCCTAATGAGATATTTGATGATCTCAAATGGCTTTAGACTCGATCGTGCATTTTGGATTTTTAGTGATCGGAGGCTGGAGAGGAGTGCCACCTTTTCAATACCAATTTATTCGGAGTGAATAAATCAATAGATAATGTGTTGTCTCCGTGTGATTAAAACAAATATCTTTTGAGAGATATCTGAGTTAACTGGGATGGGTTGTGCCTTGCATCACTGGGTACATGATGTCTATCTTCAATATCGAGAATCATAAATGATCTCAATAGCATATGAATTGACCCGGTTTCTGCCTAAGGTTGTAAGGAGGGCTTCTTTCTTTACACCCTTTATCTTTACAATTCTTTTTCATTCTTCAACCCCTTCAATGCTTACCAATACGTCATAACTAGCACCTTGTTGTGATTGTTCCAGTGCTAACTTAAGTACTTGGTCGGCATTCAGCTACGTTCACAATCTTTCTCCATCTTTCCTAAGGACTACTATTTCTAGCTATGGAATGTCCTTGGGAAGATTCCTCCGGTTCTAGAGAAATCATTGGACTTTAACCTATCCTACCATCCTTATGTCACCACAATCTTCACCGTCGTGAATAGAGATGTTTTGGTAAGTGTATGTCACCATGAAATCCATTTTGAAGTGCAAATCCATTTTTCTCCCCCTTAACATATGCCACGATATCCGAAAACATTTCGCACATGTCGGGATGAGCTAACACGTTAAGTCAAACCATTTGTGATTAATCATTTCCCATATTAAATCATATTTTCTCCCCCATATTAAAAATATTAACGCAATCGATGTTTTTAATATCAATTGATTTAATAGCATTTTAATAAAATTTGGGAAGAAAAATGCAAATCTAGTTATCTTCATGATTTTAACAAGCTCCCCCTCAAATTAATGAGGGTGTACTTGAAACGTAAATTAAATACCTTTTAAACACAAGTGTAAGGTATTTATCATGTGCAAGGATCATATATGATAATGTATTCACAAGATTAGCAATTTACGAGGTTGGACCTGAATGATGGAGAACATCATATGAAAGGTTCACATGGTTCTTGTTCACGAATGTTGGTCACCTCGTCACGTCTGAAGTTATCTCTTGACTCCATGTGTATGATTGATATCGTTGTCTTGACACCAATATGTGAACTTGGCACTCTCAGCATCAAGGATTCTGAATGCTGGACAATTGCTCCCCCTCAATTGTTGACCCATGTTCTATTGAAAGAGCTGTAGTCACCGTGTGAGTAGTCGCATCGTCGAGTATGTAGATATCAATTGTAAGTTGCTACGGTTGGTGGAGATGATAACTTCGGATTCTGAAGTCAAAGCTTTCCGGTGAAATGCTTGACTTCAAAGTGAAAAGCGGGTTACTATCAGAAATAATAGCAAACCATAATGGAGCATGTTTTAAATGTTTTAAACTTCTGCTCGAACTTTATTTACAACCCCGTGTCATTATTGAATGACATTTCTAGGTTCGTAAATATTATCGATTCCAGAAGACATGCTCTTTTTATCAAAACGTTTTTGAACACACAATTTTGAAAGATTTAGAAAAACCTTTTGAAAAATTCTTGAAAAATTGTGTTCAATGTTTTTAAAACCAATTACTTGAGCTTAAGATGTTGAATATCTTACAAAACGAGCTCAAGTCCGAGAAGTTGTAAACTTCCCGTTGTTAAGGATAAGTTACCATCGGCGATAAACTTTCCTTTTATCTGATGGACGAGTCCTAAGCTGACATTTACTTAGAAGTCGTTTTCATGAGCTTGAGAACTTTGACTGTTTTAACGGAAAGCTCATGACCGAGAAAGGTTAATTTCTCGTTATGAAGAAAAGTTCTCTTATTTAAAAGATACACTTTCCTTTCTGAGCTTAAAACTTCGAATGTTTTAAGACAAGCTCATGACCGAGAAAGGTGAATTTCTCGTTAAGAGGATAAGTTATCATAAACGATAAGCTTTCCTTTATTTGAAGTTCGGGTCACAATCCATCATTTAACTGTGAGCCATAGTGCATGAGCTTAAAAACTTCGAATGTTTTTAATATTAGCTCATGCCCGAGAAAACTTAATTTCTCGTTGTTAGGATAAGTTTACCATCGGCGATAAACTTTCCTTTCTTTGAAGATCGAGTTATAGTCTGTGATGTGACTATAAGTCCTTGGTAAGGTTAACCATGAATCCCCTGAAACATTTGTTTCTCCGATATCTGCTTCTTGAGCAACCAAACTCTAAGAGTGTCCTTAGTTGAACGGTACACAACGATTGGACCGCTTCGTTCTTTTGGAACATCAACTTTGGTACCTGCAATCTCATTAGGAATTTGCATGCTTTGACGTGGGTTAGCGATATCAATTATAGAAGCACATGGGGGTTCACAGTTGGCTTTACTTGTGTCAGAGGCGGCCTGAGTAGATGATTCACTTATCTTAGCTGGCAAACGTTTCCTTTTATAGAAAATCTTAAGTTTAGGCTTAAGTGACGTATCATCTTTATCGATTTCCTCCCTAGTAGTCTTAGTAGAATCAGAGACTATCCTAGTTAAAGGGCACTCGGTTCCTACAAGATTGAAAGTTCTACCAGTGGGGCGCCAAACTTTACCAAAAGGTTTGATTTTAGCTATCCACTGGGACTTAATTCTAGCACGGGAGTTCACCTCATCAAGTAATTTCTTGACACAAGAATCATGATTTGCCGTAAAGACACATTTTCTACATGTTTTACAAGTAGCATATTTAATGTCCGAGTATTTCCTAGATGATTGATCGATGCTCCTAGGAGACGTCATGCTACGGTTAGTAGTGTTGGGTAATCTAGAAGGCATCTGACTAGGTTGGACATTGCTATCTCTTACATGTGTCTTTTGAATAGTTTCCCTTTGACCAAAATCATGGCGCACATTAGTTGAACTAGTTCTAGACGTGTTCTTTGAACTGTTCTTAGAGAAAATAGAGGCAATCATATGATTTGGTCTTGCTAAAGCTGTTATGGTCACATAGGGCCTAGTTGCTGGAGTGACTGGTCTAGGAAAATGAACCAAATCAACTTGGGAGGCAAACCACAGTCTCGAGGATTGTGGTCGCTCGGATCTAAATGCAGTAGGTTGTCTGACAGACGGTTGTCTGACAGACGGTTGTCTGACGAACTGATTTGTAGGCGGTTTCCCCAAGATTGATGGTTTTTCAAGCTTAGTGTCCACACTAGGTCCTCTATTTTTCCTTAATTCATTTTTCAACGCAGCTATAGCAAAAACTTTTTCCTGAACTTGAGCCTTTAAAGTCTCATTTTCTTTGAGCAATTTATCTTGGGATGCCAATTTAGATTCAAGCAACTTAATTTGTTTCAAAAGATTATCCTTTTCAGCTTTAGAATCTAGAACAGTTTGATCCAATTTTCGTTCAAGAACAACGTTTGACTTTTCAAGTTTTTCAAAATATGTTTCAAATTTCTCCGTTTTCTTTGAAAATTCAATTTTGGCATCCTCAAGCTCTTTGGATTGCTGAGCTAAAATCGTTTCAAGCTCTTTAATTCTAGAATCAGAATTATTTAAAGAAGCAGTCATAAGACACTTATCATGATGTTTAGCATATTGAACACTTTCTCCCCCATTATGATTCACATCGGATGAATCAGAAGTGGTATCGCTATCACTCTTTTCCATCCCATGTTTGGCATAATTAGGTTCAGGAAGCTCAACATGCTGTATATTGTTGAAACTTGGCACCTGAGCAGTTGGTGCTTGTGACTTGCTGCTTGTTTCATGCGTTCCTCCTGATTCCTTGCCATTGCTTACCTTGACGACCAAACTGACACCTATTTCTTGCACAGGGCAGATGTAATCATCTTTTGACGACAACTTGAAGCATGTCTCTCTCTCATGTTCGTGAGGTATTGCTACATTCAATGACTTAGACGACTCCTTGATTCTTTGAATCTGACCCTTTTTCAACCGTATCTCGTTGTAATTAACTAACCTGACCTCAATACACTTCTCAAGTATATTGACGTGAGTGAGTAAACCACTTCTAAAGGTTTCAGTCTGGCAACCCGTATGCAAGTTGAAAATCTGGTGAAGGATTGGAGTCGAGTAATCAAAAGGAGGTTCCATGGTTGAGGTAAAGAAATCCTTAAATTGTGTGCGAAGGATTTCTAGACATATCTTTGCTTTAACCTCATGAAGATTTTCCCTTTCAAGTTGCAACCGTAACTCATCCAAATTATTGAAAATCTTCTCTTTAAAATTATCCACTTTGCCAAAGAATATTTGAACCGTAGCTGGAAGTTCAGGCATGTTGTGCGGATAAAGAAATGCAAGATGTGTCTTGAGCTCGTGAAAGATTTCCAATGTTTTTTGACGCAATTTCATCTCTTTGAGTTGCATGTGTTGCAGTTCTCCCTTGTGAAATGTCGAATCTAATGAATCCATTGAATATCGATGAATAGTCAGGATTGATGATCGATCGAGTTATAAAAAAAATAATAAAAAAAATAGCCAAGATTTGCAATTAACCCAAATATATAAAAAAAAAAATACTTTTGTTATAAAAAAATAGCCAAAAATTATATAAAAAATACTTTTGTTAAAAACTTAAGAATTACGTTGGTTGTAAAATGTGACAAAAGTATTATAATAATTATAATACGTTGCCTATTATAATAAAGCTAACCAAAAGAAACGTGGCATCCAAAAAAACTTGGTAACTCCGTCTGAATAAAACGTGTGGCATATATGAACAAGACGTGGCCAATTAGCTTCCAAAAACTCAATATATAAAAAACTAAAATCCCCCTAAGTTAGCTCCTTAGTTCGTCCGCCCCCACCTCCCTAATTTCTCTCATCAGATCTAAATCACCTCTCCCAAAACACACTAAACAAAAATTACTTCGCCCCCTAGATCCACTCTTTTGCTGATCTAAATCCACAACAAAAAAATAATGAAGTGATGTTTGTTATCTCCGCCCCTAATTCTAAATAACCCCTCAAATCTACACTACAAACCCTCTGTTAAAAAACAAGACGCAAGCCCCAATTTTTCTCTCAAATCTGTTGTATTCCATCGAATCAACAAAACCACATGCAATATTACCACCGTATCAAACCAAGCTTAAACAAATTGAAGAACGAAGGTTCTCAATAAAGGACGACTTCAAGATCTTTAATAAATAAGGTCTCGGGTAGGCATTTACGTTATGTTTTATGTTTGGTTTTGGGATCGATGATAGTTTTCTTTTGAGACTGAGATCTTGATTTGCATGGGTTCGAGTCGAGTCGTGGGTGTGTCTTGAGGTTGTGGGTGAGTTGTGAGATCGAGTCGGGGTTGTGGAAGGTGTTGGGTTCGAGTCTTATGAAAGGTGAGTCCAAAATCTTTGAGTCGAGTGGTCTGATTTGTGGGTCGAATCGAGGGTGGGTTTTCTGAGTGTGGGTGTGTCAGTCGAGTGTTGGGACTCTTTGTTGATATTGGAGAGGTCTGGGCAGGTTGTGTGTATAGTCGAGAGAGGTTCGAGTTTTGACGTGGGTCTATGAGAGAAAGAGCGAGTCTTGTGAGGTTAGTCGATAGAGTTTGTTTGTTTGGTTTGAGTCGAGTCTCGGTCAAGTCCAAAATTTTGTTTTGAGTTGTATTAAAAAAATGAGTCGAGTTCGTTGTTGAGACGAGGGTGGGTGGTTGAGTCTGATGTCCCGTTATGTTTGAATCCCTTGGAGTTTCTTTATACGGAATAAACCGTCTATACGGAATAAGCCGTGTCTACACGGAATAAATCGTGTCTATGCGGAATAAACCGTGTCTATGCGGAAAGTCTATTCGGAAAAAGGTCTATTCGGAAAGTCTATTCGGAATGTTGGCTATTCGGAAAGATTTCTATTCGGAAAAATGGGCTATTCGGAAAGATGGGCTATTCGGAAAAATTTACTCGGAAAGTCTATTCGGAAAAAGATCTATTCGGAAAGAACGGAAAACTGATAAGAAAACTGAAAGATTTGGATTGGTTTGGACAGTGTTGACAGATTGGACAGTTGGACTGATATGAAAAAGAAGAAGAAAACTGATTAAAAAAAATACTATCACCCAGATAAAGAAAAACTAAAAAAAAAAAATGATAAAAGGGATTAAAAAACTGATCTAAAACTGAAACCAAAACGGATGAGACGAAAACTTATTATGATAAAAAAAATTATATAAAAAAAATTATATGAAAAAAACTGATGAGACGAATAAGATGAGACTGATGATTTAATAATAATAAAAAATTGTTTCGCAAACTGATAGAAAAATAAAATAAAAATATAAAAATTTATAAAACAATAGATGAAAATGATTATAAAAAAATAATTTTTATAAAAGATTATAAAAGAGACAAAGTGATTTAGAAAGAAAGGATTTTTATTATAAAATCAATAGATAAAAAAAAACGCAAATCTTAAGATTTAACCATGCCTCTTGATACCAATTGAAGGTCTACGAATTCTTAGAATTTGGTAAATGATGGATTGATCTATTGATTAGAATGGTGGAGATGGGGAAGAAGGAGATGAGATGTAGAGAGAGAAAGGAGAGAAGAGAAAAGTAGAGAGAGAAAAGGATTTTATTAAATGAAAAGATGAAATGAAAAGAACCACCCCTCCTAACATGCTAGGAGGGGTATATATAGCCCACCCTACATGTGGGCTATATGGGCTATACTTGGATCACGAGCCTAATACAATAATATATCGTTGGAGCGACCGATCCTTCATAAATACGTAAAAACGTATTTCCAACAGTTCTCGTGTTCGTAATTTACGTGTTTTAATTAGTTATCGATCGTGACTTAATATATTTATTCGTGTTCGCAATAAATATATATACGTAATTAATATTAGTTCGTGATTTAATTACGTTCATGATTTCATGATCGCATGTTCGTGATTAATTATTGTTTAAATAATTATTGCGTGTTCGTGCGTAATAAATACTTATCGTGTTCTAACACGTACGTAATACGTAAAATCCTAACACGTAAACGTAATCGTACTATAAAAGGAAAGTTTTAATCTAGTACGTACGATCTTAAGGGTACTATTCATAGTAAAAGCATGCGGGTTTTACAGCCTTAGCTTCTACCCACTTAGATAGGTAGTCAACCGCAACAAGGATGTACTTATTACCACGAGATGATGGGAACGGCCCCATAAAGTCGATGCCCCAATCGTCAAAGATCTCACACACTTGGATGATATTTTGTGGCATTTCATCTTTTTGTGAGGCTTTTCCTGGTCGTTGGCATGAGTCACACGACTTCACAAGCTCATGTGCATCTCGGTAAATAGCAGGCCAAAAGAAACCGGCATCAAAGACCTTCTTAGCCATGAGATTAGCACCGTGGTGACCACCTGTGGGTCCCTCGTGACAAGCTCTAAGGATGTTAGAAGCTTCGGTGCCAAATACACAACGTCGGATGATTTGATTCGCACAAGTTCGAAACAAGTAAGGGTCGTTCCAAAAGTAGAACTTGACGTCACGAAAGAATTTTCGTTTTTCTTGAGTCGTCATACCCTTGATGATGAAGTTGCCCGCATGGTAATTTGCAAAGTCCGCAAACCATGGGGTGGAAGAATCAAGCTTAGAATTCACTACACCAAGTGTCTCGAGCGGAAATGTGTCGGTGATTTCCTTGGGCTCGTAAACACTTTGGTGAGGATCTTCCAAACGAGAAAGATGATCGGCCGCTAGATTCTCAGCTCCTTTTTTGTCAACAATTTTGTGATCAAATTCTTAAAGGAGGAGGATCCAACGAAGTAATCTTGGCTTTGCATCTTGTTTAGCCATAAGATACTTAATAGCCGAATGATCCGTATACACTATGCATTTTGTCAAGACGAGATAAGGTCGAAATTTCTCAAAGGCATACACCACGGCAAGGAACTCCTTTTCCGTTGTAGTGTATTTTAGTTGAGCCTCGGTCATCGTCTTGCTAGCATAGTGAATAGGAAAGAAGTGCTTTTCATGATGTTGCCCAAATACGGCCCCAATAGCGTAATCACTAGCATCACACATGAGCTCAAAGGGGAGGTTCCACTTGGGAGCAACAAGAATGGGAGCCTCGGTAAGTTTCCCTTAAGGATTTCAAAGGCTCGTACACAATCTTCGTCAAAGACAAAACGTGCCTCTTTTCAAGAAGATGTGTAATAGGTCGAGAGATCTTTGAAAAATACTTGATGAATCAACGATAAAAGCCCGCGTGGCCTAGGAAACTCCTAACTCCCTTAACGGTTTTGGGATGAGGTAATTTGGCGATGACGTCTACCTTAGCTTGATCTACCTCAATCCCCGCTTTCGAGACCTTGTGCCCTAAGACGATTCCACTTTTAACCATAAAATGACATTTTTCCCAATTGAGCACAAGGTTGGTTTCCTCACAACGCTTCAACATTCTCTCAAGATTCGACAAACACGAAGTGAACGAATTACCAAACACGGAAAAGTCATCCATGGATACTTCCATCGTCTTCTCGATCATATCATGAAAAATAGCCATCATGCACCTTTGAAAGGTTCCCGGTGTATTGCAAAGTCTGAATGGCATTCTACGATAGGCAAACGTTCCATATGGACATATAAACGTAGTTTTTTCTTGATCACGAGGAACGATGGGGATTTGGAAGTAACCAGAAAAACC
The DNA here is from genome assembly GCA_025667525.1 of Glebionis coronaria. NCBI lineage: Eukaryota > Viridiplantae > Streptophyta > Magnoliopsida > Asterales > Asteraceae > Glebionis > Glebionis coronaria. The sequence goes on along the minus strand of JANFOE010001073.1, from coordinate 300,217 downwards.
ATCTAAAAAGCAATAGAAATCGTTTCCCGCAAGCCGCTCCAACATTTGGTCCATGAAGGGCAAGGGAAAATGGTCTTTACGACGTGCTTCATTCAACTTACGATAGTCAATGCACAATCTCCATCCGGTCACGAGTCTAGTGGGAATTAACTCGTTGGCATCATTTGGCACAACGGTCATTCCTCCCTTCTTAGGTACACAATGAAAAGGACTCACCCAAGGGCTATCGGAAATAGGGTAAATCATTCCCGCGTCAAGGAGTTTAAGGACTTCCTTTTTGATGACGTCGTGAATTTTGGGGTTCACCCTCCTTTGACATTCGATTGCGGGCTTGTAATCCTCCTCCATTAAGATTTTGTGGGTACAAAATTTGGGATCAATCCCCTTAATGTTGGATAACTTCCACGCAATTGCCCCTTTGTGATCCTTTAGAACATCGACAAGTGCGGTTTTTTCATCATCCGAAAGTTCCTTCGCAATAATAACCGGCAACTTGTCGCCCTCCTCCAAAAAGACATATTCGAGATGAGGAGGTAAATCTTTCAACTCGAGGATAGGTGGTTCCTCAATTGAAGATTTGGGCTCGATACTCATAACCTCCTCGGGTGGAGGAAATGGGAAATCGTTAAGAAAATCCTTGATAATCGAGAAGTCCTCATCATTGTCGAGGTCTTCGTTACAAGTACGTGGAACATCGAATTCTTCTAACGTAAAACCACCACCTTTAAATGGAGTGAAGGTTGGTGTCGAGTTATCAAGAATGGGATCTAACATAGTGGGATTGCCACTATTTTCATCATCACCAAAACCTAGAACTTCTTGTGAAAATTCCTCGCAAACCACGTCAATCATATCAACGAGGTTTATGGTTGCAACGGAATAAACATGAGAAATATGAGAGTTTTGAGTTGCGTTTATAACAAGTTCCTCGTCGTTGAAACGTAAGGTGATCTTTCTAGCATGAACATCGATCAAAGCCATAGACGTATCTAAAAACGAACGACCTAAAATGAGAGGAACTTGAGGATCCGTGGGAATATCGACAACGATAAAGTCTACCGGATAATAGAACTTTCCCACTTTCACAAAAACGTCTTCCGCCAATCCACATGCGGGAATCGTGGAATGGTCGACCAACTCGATAGACATTAGTGAAGGAGTAAGATTAGGAAGATTGAGCGACTTGAAGATTGCAAGTGGCATCAAGTTAATGCTAGCACCAAGATCGGCCAAGGCATAGCATTCTTCCATATCTTGAATTGCACAAGGGATCAAGAATTTACCGGGATCACCGACTTTTTGAGGTATGCGATTAAAATAAACCGATGAACAACTAGACAATTGATGCAATTTCTCCTTGTTGTTCAACATACTCTTAAAGTTAGCGGTAAATCGAGGCATCATGACCAAAGCATCGGCGAAACTCACATTAAAGTACAAATCACGAAACATTTTCATAAAAAGCTCAAATTGATAATTGTCGCGCTCTTGACGTTTCTCCTTTCTAAGTCTCGATGGATAGGGCAAAGGTGGTGTGGGTTGAGGCATAGGCATAGCCTTTGGAATATCGGGTTCCAATGTTGGTAATGGGTCAACCGTAGGTGTGGCATGAGCGGTACTTCGTGGGATTGGAACATGCTCCTTTTGGACCACCACCTCGGGTTCTTCCTCAATTGCATCCTCAGTAGGAGCAATTGGTTGAGGAGTCGGTTACTTAAGTGTCTTTCCACTACGTGTGGTTATCACTTTCATCTCACCCTTATGGTTTGATACGGTGTTGCTAGGAAGACTACTCGAAGACGGTTTGCACATAATTGCCTCAAACATAGATGAAATTTTATCCTCAAACATGGATTGCCTCTTCTCGGACTTAATCATCTCTTGCTTAATTTCATGTTTCCCTTGTTCCATTTTTTGTTGGTTTTGTTGTAACCTAGTTACATTTCCTTCCATTTTCTTTGTATGGATTTTAAGCTCATTTGCTAACTCATTTTTCAACTCTTTCTTCAAGTCGTTCTTAAACTCGGATCTTAGGCTAATGATTTCTCTTTGAATGTTGTCAAACCTAGCATCGTTCCCATTAGCGTATTCAACAAGTTCATTTGGAAGATCTTTCAAAGTTTGCAAACCTTTGTTGTTGTTTTGAAAATCATTTTGATTTTTGTTTGAAACTTGATTATTAGCCCCTTGATTACCATAGTTTCCCTAGACCGTTTTGGTTGTAAGTTCCCGTGGCCGCGTAGGCACTCGAAGTGTTACCACCGTTGGTAATGCACTCGGAGAAATCATGACCTCCACCACAATACATGCATGAAACCTCAACCGCTTTAACCGTACGGGAGCACTTGGTTCTCCAACTTTGAACTCAATCAAAAGACCTTTAAGCTTATCAAAGATTTGGTTTTCCAAGTTCGCCTCAATTTGGCAAGCATCGATGGTAGTAGACAAAGAAGGTGAAGCCGAAGACGAAGCCGAAGACGAAGCCTTACGATCACTAGACGTGCTACGAGGACTATACACCTTAGATCTATTCTCAGTTATCACCAAAGCTTCCTCAACCGTTTCACACAAAAAATAACCACCCGCGGCGGCATTAAGATAACCCCTTTCATGATCATTAAGTCCATTGTAAAACGTGTCAATTTGATGCAAGTCGGAAAAACCGTGATGAGGACACTCATGTAACATCTCCTTAAACCTATTCCAAGCCGTTGAAAAACTTTCATTAAATTCTTGTGAAAATTTTGAAATCTCGTTTTTCAAATGCGTAGTCTTAGAGGGCGGAAAAAATTGGTTCACAAACTTAGACACGAGATCCTTCCACGTCAATATAGAATTGGGTGGCTCTTTCTCTAACCAAATTTTAGCGGGCCCCGCTAAAGAATACGGAAAAAGCATCATCTTAATCGAATCATTATCAACATCCTTAAATTTGCAAGTGGCGGTAAGACGATTGAATTGGCGGATATAGTTGTGTGGATTGTCCTTCTCATCACCACGGAATTTGTTGTTTTGGATCATTGACAACAAACCCGTTTTCACTTCAAAATTCTCCACAAGGATAGCGGGAATCACAATAGCGTCTCCATAACCCTCGGTGGGTGCTTGAAGTTTCTCCATCATAGTTTGATTTGCCATGGTTGGTTCTTCTCTTATAATGGGTTCGTCAATAGGAGACTCCTCACTAGAAACATTAGGAGTAGGTGTTGACTCCTTTCGGTTTTTCGTTTACGTGCACGTCTTGCTTGATTACGAGTAAGCATAAACGTCACGTGCAACGTGGGGGTGAGCAAAGAAGATTCTTTTTGGTGTTTTGTATTTTTCTAATTTTTTTTGTGGTTTTTGATTGTTTTTACTTTTTTTGGATTTTTGTGATTTTATTAAATAGACAAAAATCTACACATCTCCTCCTTAACCAAATCTCTTGATTAAAGAAGCCTCAAGGAATGAAAACGATCACGTGAAGTGAACGCCTTCGATGACTTTAGAACGTTGGTGGAACACCAAAACGTTCAAGAGGGTTTTATCAAATGAAACCAAGAAAGTATATATGATACTTAATAATACTTTGGGCGGAAAAACCCTCGATTAACTCTCAAAATCAAATACTCACAAGCAAGCCGGGAAACGAGGCGGCGCGAAGCACTTAAGAGCCTTTTTCCTTAGGATATATTTTATAATATCCGCCTTATACCCACCTTATAGTTTGTAATTTTCAAAATCGAGCTTCACGAAAGTATTTATCTATTTTTGCCTTTTTCTTTGGTTTGAGATTCGAATACAATGATTGGGTAATGACCTCCCAAGTCAAGGTTGTGTTTTCACACTTTTGGAGTATGATACGAGGCTTTTACCTAGTAAGAAAATTATCGTTGTTCCTGTCTAATCAAATTGATAACTGGTTAACTATGCGACTCAGCTGTCTTTGGTGGAAACAAATGTTGTGTCATTGTAGTAAAATTAAAGGTGCAAAAACTATTAAGTAAAGAGCGGGAAAAATAAATCTAAATCTAATTAAAAATAAATGACGAGAAATTAAAAGCGTGACGAAAATTTAAATGGCAATAAAAGTAAATAACGCAAACTTAAAACTATCCTAAAGGCAAACTTAAAACGCAACTAAAACTTAAACTAAGGCAAGGCTTAAAATAAATCTAAGGCAAGTAAACTTAAAGTGCAACTAAGTAAAAAGGCGGGAAAAGTAAAGCTTAAAAACTAAAATAAACTTAAACTTAAAATAAACTAAAAATACCTCACTCGGAATAATTACTCGTTCGGAATGTCACCTTCACCCGGAATAAATATTCTTCGTTTGGAATAATCGAGACAAAACACTTATCCGGAATAACTAAGCCAAAACTCTCGTTCGGAATAAAAGCTTCACTCGGAATAATCACAATAAAGCCTTCATTCGGAATATTCCGAATGAATACCCCTTGATCCGGAATGTTGAATATTCTGGATGAACAACCTTTGATTCGGAATGTTGAATATTCCGAATGAACACCTTGATCCGCAATATATTCCAAATGAATCACCCTTTATCTGGAATAACTGATTATTCCGAATGAACGTCCTTGATCCGGAATATGTCACTTATCCGCAAAAAGTCCTTTATTCGGAATAACTTTGCTGATTCGGAATATTGGGCTTGATCCGGAATATAAATCCTCAAACCCTTCGTTCGGAATGTTCCGAATGAACTTCTTGATCCGGAATATTGTTGTTTGGTTCGGAATATTTGTAGACTAACTCCTTTATCCGGAATAAACTCCCTGATCCGGAATAATCAACAAACAACCTTCATCCGGAATAATTGAGCTTGGTTCGGAATAACCTGGAAATAAACAGTAACAGCGAAGAACAAGGGAAACCAAAAATAACACGAATCTAATCTAATCTAATCAAAATCAACCAAAAGATTAAATCAAACTAACCAAATAACATCTACTAATCATAAACAAACAATCCAAATCAATCAAACTAACAATAATAATCAAAATAATCAAAACCCACTTGATTAAATCAATAAAAACTCAATAACATGAATATGAACAATAAACATAAAGATTAAAGATTAACCAAGAAAGGTAGATAGGAGATGAACAATAAAAGTAAAGATTAACAATAATTAAAAGGAAACTTACTTGAAATGAATTTAAGGTGCAAGACAATTAAGTAAATGACATGTATTTAAATGTGCAAGTAATTAAAATGGAAGAGCTAATTGTCACACTTAGCCAACAAAATGAAATGAAATGAACTAAGGCCTATTTATAGGAGGATTAGGGAGGTGCTTAGAGGAAGCTTCCTCCCCTCTTTCTTCTTTCTTTAAATGTCATTAAGTCCTTAATCTTCTTAATTATTTGACTTTAACGACTTTGTCTCGGGATTTCTACTCTCGTCTTGTAATTTCTTTGATAAATTAGACTTGAGTTCTTCGGCTTTTAGTAAACTTCCGTCTTTTGACTTTCTCTTCGATAAATCTTCAGAATTGGTCTTGGACTTCTGTTCTTTTTTCACTCTTGATTTCTTGACTTCGTCTTTTGTCTTTTTCTTCGATAAAAGCCCGTGAATGCCCGTGTTTTCTCCCCTTTCCATATTTTCGTCCTAAATCACAACAAAAACACAAACCATGCATAATTCCGACATTATGACATAAAATACACGTTTTGGCTCGGTTATTATTGTAGTTAAGTGGTAAAAAGGATGGGTGTTTACACACCTATCAAATCCCCTACACTTGACCATTGCAATGTCCTCATGCGATGCATTAGTTACAAAGCACAATTACACTTTTCATCACAATCAATCCACATTGGCCTTTATTAAAGAGATAGAAAATTATAAACATTCAACGGAAGAAAGTAAAGAAATCAAAGACATACCTTAGGGTTTTGGAAATGTTATGAATGATCATCATCCTCAAGTTTTCACATTCTCCAAACCAAGCTTAAAAACGAGATCATTGTTATTATAAGTTAGCAAACTAACACGAACTCATGTGGGCCAATTATTTACTTAGACTCCCTTATTCCTAGGTGTATCTCTTATATTTTATTGTTGTCTTGAATGATCACGAGGATGCATTGTTGACTTATTCTGATAGTTATTTAAGCTGAAAATAAAGTGGGACGATTTAATCAATAGTTAGCTAAAGGAGAAAATCTTTTAAAACTTCTTCTCGGGACCTCATAAAGTTCATATCTTGGCATAACTCGCTTCGCGATTTGAGACCTTTCTCGGACCGATATTTGGCAGCGACTTCATACTTCAAATCTTGAGAGACGTTCATGAAATAATGGTCTTCTCTTCATAATAGGAATTTCTTCACTTGAAGTTTTGAGAGATTCTTAATATTTGGACCACGACTTCTTCATTTTTCTCCAATCTTTATTTTGGACTTTGATATACAATGATCCGCCTCCTTTTTGGACATGGATCTATTTATCCTCATACCTTGTTAGGGCCTTTTTGGATAGACTTCTCCATGATCTTTATTGGAGTATTTGCTTTTCATCGTGTGTCTCGATCCTTCATATTGATTTTTGATAAATGATTCTTCACATCACTTTTGGATCTTTAGCAACAAAATGTAGCCCTCATGCCTTGTTAGGACCTTTTTGGACTCGCCAATCTTCGCATCCCGATTCAATAAGTTATGCCTTGGCTATGAACTCTAATCCATACCGAGCAACTTTTAAACGATCTCTGGCTAGAAGCTAAGTAACTTTTCAAATCGTACAACCTTATTTATTGCAGATAAATTTATTAGCAAGCGATGGGAAAATAGGCTCATAATTAACTCAGATAAATTCACGAAAGGATACCAAACTTATAATTGACTCTATCATCTCTCGTTCTCCACAATTTAAAATCTCAAGGAATGAGACTCGTGGATGCTTAGCCTATTAAATCAAAGTTTTGGGTTTTCGAGTCGCCTATAGGATCTTGCAAACTCTTATACTTTTCAAGTTTAGAAATTTTAAAGTTCCCTTGATAAACGACTCTCTAGGATCAATTATAGGAACTTGCGAAAAGTTCTTGTTCTTAACCCGTGAGAGTTAAGACTTCCGCGTTTTATAGCTCCCTATATAAAAGCCTAGCAAAACTTGACTTAAACACGTTAAGGATACTAGCTAGAGTAAACTTAGATAAGTAAACTCGGGTTGAGTCAAAAGATTCACAACGTTTGAAAATTAAAACCACTTTATTAAAATTTATTCTAGCAAAGAAATAAAATAACTATACAAAGGGAAAAACTAATAGGCCAAAATAGATAAAAAATTTGGAAAATGTCGAAAAATTGATTTTCCGGTTAAATTGAGGACAAATACAAGGAAAAGACCACTTAACTTCGATAGAAGTCCCCCCTACACTTAATATAAACATTGTCCTCAATGTTTAAGCATGTGGGAGTAAACTCCCCTACACTTAAGACATTGTGCACGTTATTTAAATCTTGCTAAGGAAGAGACAACTAACGATATTCCTATTTTAATATTGAGAAATATAAAATAGTGAATCGAAAAGAGTTTAGGATGGAACCGAGAAGACAGAAACACGGAATCACGGGTCGTCAAAAATCATCAAGAGTGGATCTTTGAAAGCTCGAATCCCTGAATATGAGAAGAGAGGAAATAGCAAACACCAACGGGTCTCCCCTACACTTAGGCTAGATAGCTAAAAGATAGATACATGGGTTGCCTCCCAAGAAGCGCTTGATTTTTGTTCACCGAGTCGTGAGCCTGACTCGACCTTGATTAGCATAGGAAGAAGCATGAAACATATCCACCGGGATCAAATACATAGTTTTCGTCCATCAAATAGCACAAGCTTAAGGCGAACAAGGCAAGCCAAAGAAGAGTAGGCAAGGTTCCCTTAAGCAAAGTTGGAGCACGGTGGTAGCAAGGGTGAAGAGGTGCAAGCATATCTTCAGTAGTTCAAAAAATCTTTCCTTTTATTTCATCAGATGGATACTGAGATGGCTGAAAAATTTCAATACCGGGGTCGAACACCTTTTCCTTTAGGGGAAAATAACACTCGGGCTCAGCAGAATTTGAAGATGATCCACTAAGAAAATGCACAACCTCGTCCTCAGAAGGTGGACAAAGAGGTGTCAAAACATACGTGCTGCAGATGTTGGTGTCGTCCGGTTTCTTCTCCTTTGAAAGAAATTTCTTCAAATCCGTAGAAGGATGAAGACCATAATCATCAAAGTCTAAAGGAGGAGCATCACTCTCATGAGGGAAGTATGTATTGAGAAAAGTAGAGAAGTCTTCCTCAAATGAGTAGTCATGCAAAGTAGGATTAAGCATGGTTGGCGGAGGATCTTCATCAAGAGAAGAATCACTCGAAAGAGTATCGGCCTCGTCAAAATCATCATAAGTGGGCATGTCGGGATACTCGGAAGTAAAATCATCATAATCATCTCCATCGAAACTAGAATCATCATCATAAGCATCATAGATCGGTGGAGAATCATATGTGGGTGGGGGTTCCAAATTAGATAGAGAATCATCCACATCATCTTGAAACAGTGGATTATCATTGCAAGAATCGAATAGAGGATTGTTGTAGACGACAAAATCATCAAGCACATTAATCATATTCGCTGATTCTCTTCCATAACATTTGCTTGTAAGCTTCCCCATTTCAAAAACTTGTGCATCATCCTCGACTCCTAAGATGAGTTCACATTTATCCACAACTATTAAAGCTCTACCGGTTCTCAAAAATGGGCGTCCAAGTATTAACGGAATACGAGGGTCCATTTCATAATCAACAACGACAAAGTTGACCAGAAAAGTGAATGTGCCAACTTTAATGAACACATCTTCGGCAATACATACGGGGTAAGCGAGAGTGCGATTGGCAAGCTCAAGAGTCATCTTGGTGGGCGTAAGGTCGGGCAATGATAACTTTTTCCAAACACTTAAAGGCATCAAATTAATACTTGCCCCGAGATCGGCTAAGGCAGTAAAATTGTCGGTTTGGTTAAAAGTACAAGGTAGCACAAAACGACCGGGATCTCCAAGTTTTTCCGGAAGTTCTTTAAGAAGGACGGCAAAACAATTTTCATTCAATCGAGTATTAACAAACTCGGCCATCTTCTCCTTCTTGCTAAGCAATTCCTTAAACATCTTGACAAATTGTGGCATTTGAGCAAGAGCTTCAACAAGGGTAAAGGTGATTTTCATTCCGGCAACCTTTTCCAAAAAGTTAGAGACTTGAATGTCATTCTTAGTCAAAATTATAGCCTTGTTGAGTCGAGAAGGGTAAGGAATGCTGGGGTTGGGTGGTGGATTCTGCTTAGGTACTTCGTCATGACGTGACGGAGACGGTAATGGTGAACTAATACTAGGTGTAGGAGTAGTAGGGATAAATGGTGGTGGAGGAGGTTTAGATGATGGGGGTGGGATAGGTGGTCCTACTAAAGTAACTCCACTACGGGTAGTAATAGCACTCACATTCGCTCGTGGGTTGGTGATGGTGTTTGAGGGTAGAGAGCCCGAAGTAGTGGGTTGAGTGGTGGGTAAGAAACTAGCAAGCATATTCTTCAAATCATTCGTTTGATTGCTGAAGGAGGATTGTATATCGTTTCGAAGCTTGGATATAATGTCATTCCCTTGCTTGGTGATATCCCCTTTCAAATTGATAATTTGGCTCTGTAGATTCTTAATTTGCTCTCCTTGGGTTCTCATTAAGGCTTCACCATCTTGATTAATGGGTGGGGCTTGTTGAGCGGGTGGGTGATAAGGATTAGAAGCTCGAGGCGGGATTTGGTTGCTTCTATTGTAATTGTTGTTGGGGTTTTGGTTTTGAGGAGAAAAACCGGGTGAAAGGTAGTTGTTTGACCGGTAACTTAGCAAATTTCGATCCCCTTGAGGTCGGGCTTGGTAATTTTCCGGTGAATAATTACCATAAGCCGCATATACGTTTTCCGGATTGCCTTGAGTAGAAGGACAATCAGTGTATGAGTGATGACCGCCGCATGTCTCACAAGGATAGGCTACCGCTTTAACTTGTTGTTGGTTTGTAGCGAGGAGCAAGATATTTTTGTTTATTTTGGCCATCATGCGGGTGAATTCGGTTATGTCGGGGTCTGCTAAAGTAGAAGAAACATTGACTCTCGGGTTGTTCCTTGAAGAAGCGGAGGAATCCCAGTTTTTGTGATGAGTAGTCATGTTCTCAATAAGCTCTCTACACTCCTCAAGTTTCCTTTTCATAAATGTGCCACCGGCGGCTGCATTAATCGTATCACGATCACGAAAAGTCAAACCGTTGTAGAAAGTATCAATTAAGGTAACGAGGAGCATGTTGTGGTTTGGACAACGATCGATCAAAACATTATATCTTTCCCAAGCATCAAAGAGAGATTCATCGGGTTCTTGCATGAAACCGCTAATTTGATTGCGAAGGCTCGTGACCATGGATGGTGGAAAGTAGCGCGACAAAAAGCGTTGAGTCATGTCATCCCAAGTATGAATGGAATTCTTCGGGAGACGATCAAACCATTTCTCGGCGTGGTGTGATAAAGTATGTGGAAAGAGTTGAAGGCGAAGAACATCCATAGTAGCACCGGGCAACTTCATGCTTTGAGTGATTGTAATGAATTTATCGAGGTGTTTGTTGGCATCATCATCAGGCATTCCTCGAAATGGATTAGTTTGCACTTGCTGGATCATATGATGCTTCAACGAAAACTCCGGAGCCGTGATTTGCATCGGCGCAATCGGTCCTCCTCGTCCAAACATGGTAGGTTGACAAAGCTCCTCCATTGTCCGAAGATCGGGCTGTGGAAGAACATTGTTGTTGTTATTGTTGAGGTGCGGTGGATTATTATCGTTGAAGCACCACATGATTCAGCAAGTGCAAACAAATCCTTTCCGTGGATTGCCTGATGATGATGCCAACAAACACCTCGACAAGTTCATTACAATCACCCAAAGCATGAAGTTGCCTGGTGCCACAATGGATGTTCTACGCCTACAACTCTTTCCACATACTTTATCACATCATGCTGAGAAATGGTTTGATCGTCTCCCGAAGAATTCTATTCATACTTGGGATGACATGACTCAACGCTTTTTGTCGCGCTACTTTCCACCATCCATGGTCTCGAGCCTTTGCAATCAAATCAGCGGTCTCATGCAAGAACCCGATGAATCTCTTTTTGATACTTGGGAAAGATATAATGTCTTGATTGATCGTTGTCCAAACCACAACATGCTCCCTGTGACCTTAATTGATACTTTCTACAACGGTTTGACTTTTCGATATCGTGATACGATTAATGCAGCCGCCGGTGGCACATTCATGAAAAGGAGACCCGAGGAGTGTAGAGAGCTAATTGAGAACATGACTACTCACCACAAAAACTGGGATTCCTCTGCTTCTTCAAGGAACAATCCGAGAGTCAATGTTTCTTCCTACTCAGCAAACCCTGATATGACCGAACTCACCCGCATGATGACTGAAATGAGCAAAAGTATCACGCTTCTCGCTTCAAACCAACAACAACAACAAGTCAAAGCGGTTGCTAATCCTTGTGAAACATGCGGCGGTCCTCACTCATACACCGAATGTCCTTCTACTCAAGTAAATCCGGAAAATGTGTATGCAGCTTATGGTAATTATTCACCAGAAAATTACCAAGCTCGACCTCAAGGGGATAGAAATCTGCTGAGCTACCGGTCAAACAACTACCTTTCACCCGGTTTTTCTCCTAAAAACCAAAACCCCGCCAACAACTACAATAGAAGCAACCAAATCCCACCAAGAGCTTCTAATCCTTATCAACCACCCACCCAACAAGCCCCACCCATTAACCCCGATGTTGAAGCCATAATGAGAACCCACGGTGAGCAAATCAAGAATCTGCAGAGCCAAATTATCAATCTGAAAGGAGATATCACAAAGCAAGGAAATGAGATTAGATCCGAGCTTCGAGATAAGATTCAATCCTCCTTCAGCAATCAAACCATTGATTTGAAGAATATGCTTACTAGTTTCTTGCCCGCAGCTCAACCTTCTTCTTCGAGTTCTCTACCTTCAAACACCGTCACCAATCCGCGAGCAAATGTGAGTGCTATTACTACGCGTAGTGGAATTACCATTGTCGATCCACCAATCCCACCCCCATCATCTACACCTCCCCCACCACCATTTATCCCTACTCCTCCTACACCTAGTATTAGTGCACCATTACCATCTCCGCCTCGTCATGACGATGTACCTAGGAAGGACCCTTCAACATCCCAACCTTTACCTGCTACGCCTTCACCTTCACCACCCAAACCCAATATCCCTTATCCATCTTGCTTAGGCAAAACCAAAATGCTAACCAAGGATGACTCTGAAGTGTCACGCTATGTGAAGATGATCTCTCAAATGAACTTCAACATTAGCTTTCTTGAAGCACTTGTCCATATGCCGAAATTTGTCAAAGCATTTAAGGAATTGCTTAACAAGAAGGAGAAGCTAATTGAACTCGCCAACACACGCTTAAATGAAAACTGCTCTATAGTTATTCTTAAAGAACTTCCGGAAAAGCTTGGAGATCCCGGTCGTTTTGTGTCGCCTTGTGTTTTCAACAAAACTGAAGAATTTACTGCCCTTGCTGATCTCGGGGCCAGTATTAATCTTATGCCATTGAGTGTTTGGAAAATACTATCATTACCCGACCTCACTCCAACAAAGATGACTCTTGATCTTGCAAATCGCACTCTCGCTTACCCCGTTGGTATAGCAGAAGACGTGTTCATAAAAGTTGGCACATTTACTTTCCCGGTCGACTTTGTCGTTGTTGATTATGAAATGGACCCTTGTATTCCTTTAATACTTGGTCGGCCATTCTTGAGAACCGGACGAGCTTTAGTGGATGTTTCCGAAGGTGAGTTAATCTTACGAGTCGGGGATGATGCACAAGTGTTTTAAATGGGGAAGCTTACAAGCAAATCCTATGGACGAGAATTAGTGAATATGATTAATGTGCTCGACGATTTTATCGTCTACAACAATCCGCTATCCGACTCTTGCATTGATAATCCACTATTTCAAGATGATGTGGATGATTCTCTATCCACTTTGGAACCTTCTCCCATTTATGATTCTCCCCCGGTCTTTGATGCTTATGATGATGATTCTAGCTCAGATTCGGATGATTATCATGACCTTACTTCTGAGTATCCCGAGCTGCCCACGTATGATGATTTCGATGAGGCTGATACTCTTTCGAGCGATTCTTCACATGATGAAGATCCTCCGCCATCACTCGATCCTACTTTGGACGATTACTCATTTGAGGAAGACTTCTCTACATTTCTCAACACTTACTTCCCTCATGAGAGTGATGCTCCTCCTTATGATTTTGAAGATTATCGTCTTGATCCTACTTTGGATTTGAAGAACATTCTTTCAAAGGAGAAGAAACCGGTCGACACCAATATCCGCAGCACGTATGAGTTAACACCTCTTTTTCCCCCTTCTGAGGACGAGGTTGTGCTTCTTCACGGATCTTCTTCCCATTCCGCTGAGCCTGAGTGCTATTTTCCCCTAAAGGAAAAGGTGTTCGACCCCGGTATTGAAATCTTTAAGCCATCTCAGTATCCACCTGATGAAATAAAAGGAAAAATCTTTGGAAATTTTGAAGACATGCTTGCACCACTTCACCCTTGCTTCCACCATGCTCCATCGCTGCTTAAGGGAACCTTGCCTACTCTTCTTTGGCTTGCCTTGTTCTCCTTAAGCTTGTGTTATTTGATGGACGAAAACTATGTCTTTGATCCTGGTGGATGTGTTTCATGCTTCTTCCTATGATGATCAAGGTCGAGTCAGGCTCACGACTCGGTTAACAAAAATCAAGCGCTTCTTGGGAGGCAACCCATGCATCTATCTTTTCGCTTTCTTTATCATAAGTGTAGGGGGAGACCCGTTGGTTTGCTTTCCTCTCCTCACTTCTTAATCAGGGATTCGAGCGCTCAATGATCCACTCTTGATGATTCTTGACGACCCGTGATGCCATGTCCACTTCTTCCCGGTTCTATCCTAAACTCTTTTCGATTCACTATTTTATATATTTTCTCAATATTAAAATAGGAATCTCTTTAGTTGTCTCTTCCTTAGCGAGATTTAAACAACGTGCACAATGTCCTAAGTGTAGGGAAGTTTACTCCCACATGCTTACACATTGAGGACAATGTTTATGTTAAGTGTAGGGGGGACTTCTATCAAAGTTAAGTGGCCTTTTCCTTGTATTTGTCCTCATTTTAACCGGAAAATCAATTTTTCGACATTTTTCAAACATTTTGATCTATTTTGGCCTATTAGTTTTTCCCTTTGTATAGTTATTTTCTTTCTTTATTCGGATAAATGTTTAATAAAGTGGTTTTAATTTTCAAACGTTGTGAATCTTTTGACTCAACCCGAGTTTACTTATCTAAGTTTACTCTAGCTAGTATCCTTAATGTGTTTAAGTCAAGTTTTGCTAGGCTTTTATATAGGGAGCTATAAAACGCGAAAGTCTTAACTCTCACGGGTTAAGAACAAGAACTTTTCGCAAGTTCCTATAATTGATCCTAGAGAGTCGTTAATCAAGGGAACTTTAAAATGCAATTTCTAAACTTGAAAAAGTCTAAGAGTTTGCAAGATCCTATAGGCGACTCGAAAACCCAAAACTTTGATTTAATAGGCTAAGCATCCACGAGTCTCATTCCTTGAGATTTTAAACTGTGGAGAACGAGAGATGACAGAGCCAATTATAAGTTCGGTATTCTTTCGGGAATTTATGTGAGTTAATTATGAGCCTATTCTCCCATCGCTTGCTAATAAATTTATATGCAATAAATAAGGTTGTACGATTTGAAAAGTTACTTAGCTTCTAGCCCAAGATCGTTTAAAAGTTGCTCGGTATGGATTAGAGTTCATAGCCACGGCATAACTTATTGAAGCGGGATGCGAAGATTGGCGAGTCCAAAAAGGTCCTAACAAGGCATGAGGGCTATATTTTGTTGCTAAAGATCCAAAGTGATGTGAAGAATCATTTATCGAAAATCAATATGAAGGATCGAGACACACGACGAAAAGCAAAAACTCCCCAAAATTCATGGAGAAGTGTATCCGAAAAGACCCTAGCAAGGTATGAGGATAAATAGATCCAAGTCATAAAAGGAGGCGGATCTTTGTATATCAAAGACCAAAATAAAGATTGGAGAAAAATGAAGAAGTCGTGGTCCAAGTATGAATCTCTCAAAATTTCAAGTGAAGAAATTCCTATATGAAGAGAAGACCATAATTTCATGAACGTCTCTCAAGATTTGAAGTATGAAGTCGCTGCCAAATATCGGTCCGAGAAAGGTCTCAAATCGCGAAGCGAGTTATGCCAAGATATGAACTTTATGAGGTCCCGAGAAGCAGTTTTAAAAGATTTTGTCCTTTAGCTAACTATTGATTAAATCGTTCACTTTATTTTCGGCCTAAATAAACTATCGAAATAAGTCAAACAATGCATCCTCGTGATCATTCAAGACAAAAATAAAATATAAGAGATACACCTAGGAATAAGGGAGTCTAAGTGAATAATTGGCCCACATGAGTTCGTGTTAGTTTACTAACTTATAATAACAATGATCTCGTTTTTAAGCTTGGTTTTGAGAAAGTTAAAACTTGAGGATGATGATCATTCACAACATTTCCAAAACCCAATGTATGTTTTTGATTTCTTTATTTTGAATGTTTATAATTTTCTATCTCTTTAATAAAGGCCAACGTGGATTGATTATGATGAAAAATGTAATCTTGATTTGTAACTAATGCATTGCATGAGGACATTGCAATGGTCAAGTGTAGGGGATTTGATAGGTGTGTAAACACCCATCCTTTTTACCACTTAATTACAATAATAACCGAGCCAAAACGTGTATTTTATGTCTTTTATGTCGGAATTATGCGTGGTTTGTGTTTTTGTTGTGATTTAGGACGGAATTGTGAAAAGTGGAGAAAACACGGCATTTACGGGATTTTATTGAAGAAAAATATGAAAGATGAAGTCGAGAAGTCAAGAGTGGAAAAAGAACGGAAGTCCAAGACCAATTC
The DNA here is from genome assembly GCA_025667525.1 of Glebionis coronaria. Classification (NCBI taxonomy): domain Eukaryota; kingdom Viridiplantae; phylum Streptophyta; class Magnoliopsida; order Asterales; family Asteraceae; genus Glebionis; species Glebionis coronaria. Next base: position 284,122 of record JANFOE010001073.1, on the reverse strand, counting down.
TGAAGATTTATCGAAGAAAAAGTCGAAAGACGGAAGTTTACCAAAAACTGAAGAACTCGGGTCTTATTTATTGAAGAATTAAAAGACGAGTTTAAAGAAATCCCGTGCCATAAGTCATTAAAGTCCAAGATTAAAGAAGATTTAAAGGCTTAAGGACTAATGGTGCAATTAACAAAGAGATTAAGAAGGAAGGACCTAATTATGCAATTAAGAGAAAATGAAGGAGGGGAGGAAGCTTCCTAATCCTCCCCTATATATAGATTAGGATAGTTAATCATTTTTCTTTGTTGGCTAAGGTGACCATTAGTCTTCCACCTTTTAATTACTTGCACATTTACTTTATTGCACATTTAAATACTTGTCTTGCACTTTTAATACATTTAATTTCCAAGTAAGTGTTCTTTAATTTTCTTGCTTTTGATCTCTCATTCTACCTTTCTTTCTTGCTTGATCTTTTTGTTTACATGTTTATTGTCTTGCTTATTTGATTAAAGATTGTGTTTTTATGCTTGTGATTGTGTTAGATTATTGATTCTTATAGCTTATTTGTTTTCATCTTTAAGTTTTTAAAAGGATTTATAAAAGTTATTTTTATATAGAAGTTGTTTTTCGTAAAGCTTTTTCTTTTCGTGTTATAAAAGTCTTCAAATTTCAGCTTATTAGCTTCTTCTTTTACTGTTTGGTTTAGGATTTTAGTGGTGTTGTTATTAGATCTATAGCTTATTTTTCTAGCTTATTTTGCATTTCTTTCTCCGTATTCCGATTGGGTAGATCGGAAAAGGGTTTATATATTCCGACCAGCGTTCCTTGCTTGGTCGGAAAAGGGTTTTAATATTCCTATCAGCATTCCGATCTAGAGGATCTTGGTATTCCGATCAGTGTGGGTTTTGGGTATTCCGATCAGGTAAAGTGACAGCTATTCCGATTGGAGCTCCTTTCCACATTCCGATCGAGGTGTTTGTTTGGACATTCCGATCAGGTAAGGTGACATATTCCGATCAGAGGGGTTCCGATCAGCATTCCGACCAAGTTCCACTCCACATTGCGATCAAGAGTGAAATCATTCCGATCAGGGGCTATTTGTTATTCCGATCAAAGGTAAGCCGTCATTCCGATCTCGAGGTTGTTTGTTATTCCGATTGGGAGAAGTGACATATTCTGATTGACATTCCTAACAACATTCCGACGGGAGGTGTGTCTACATTCCGACGGTGAGCCTGATCGGAATATATTCCGATTGGGAGGTTTTTCACTTATTTTGTCTTGTTTAATTTTAAGTTGTTATTTTAATACTTTGTCAATTTTAATTCTCGTCACGCTTTATTTTTGGTCATTTAATTAATTCACTTTTCAAAGTTTTTAATATCGTACCCTTTCTTTTAATTAGATTTAGATTTATTTTTAACGCCATTTTAATTCTCGCCATTTATTTTAACGCCTTCTACTTTTACGTCATTTACATTTACGTCTTTGCATTTTAATTTAAAATCAACCAAAAATATTTGTTTCACCAAAATCAAATGAGTCGTACTTGGAACCAATAATCAATTCGTTAAGAACTCGATTAGACCACTAGAACGATAATTTTCATACGGGGTGTCAAAAACCTTGTATCAGCATACACCTGAGAAAGCAAAAGAAAACAATACCAAGCACAAAGAGAATATATATACACTATAAGGAAAATAAAATCTTTTTGGATTTTTGAAAATTTTTAATTTTTATGGATTTTTAACAATTTTTAGTTTTTATGGTTTTTGAAATTTTTAAACAAGAAAATAACGCTCACGAATGAACGGATCCCAAAAAGCAACGCGTCTCTCACAGAAAACCATTAATCTTTACGAAAAGAGCCGGCAGCGGCGCCATCTGATACGAGGCTTTTACCTAGTAAGAAAATTATCGTTGTTCCTGTCTAATCGAATTGATAACTGGTTAACTATGCGATTCAGCTATCTTTGGTGGAAACAAATCGTTGTAGTAAAATTAAAGGTGCCAAAACTATTAAGTAAAGAGCAGGAAAATAAATCTAAATCTAATTAAAAATAAATGACGAGAAATTAAAAGCGTGACGAAAATTTAAATGGCAATAAAAGTAAATAACGCAAACTTAAAACTATCCTAAAGGCAAACTTAAAACGCAACTAAAACTTAAACTAAGGCAAGGCTTAAAATAAATCTAAGGAAAGTAAACTTAAAGTGAAACTAAGTAAAAAGGCGGGAAAAGTAAAGCTTAAAAACTAAAATAAACTAAAACTTAAAATAAACTAAAAATACCTCACTCGGAATAATTACTCGTTCGGAATGTCACCTTCACCCGGAATAATTCTTCTTCGTTCGGAATAATCAAGACAAAACACTTATCCGGAATAACTAAGCCAAAACTCTCATTCGGAATAAAAGCTTCACTCGGAATAATCACAATAAAGCCTTCATTCGAAATATTCCGAATGAATACCCCTTGATCCGGAATGTTGAATATTCCGGATGAACAACCTTTGATTCGGAATGTTGAATATTCAGAATGAACACCTTGATCCGGAATATATTCCGAATGAATCACCCTTTATCCGGAATACCTGATTATTCCGAATGAACGTCCTTGATCCGGAATATGTCACTTATCCGGAAAAAGTCCTTTATTCGGAATAACTTTGCTGATTCGGAATATTGGGCTTGATCCGAAATATAAATCCTCAAACCCTTCGTTCGGAATGTTCCGAATGAACTTCTTGATCCGGAATATTGTTGCTTGGTTCGGAATATTTGTAGACTAACTCCTTTATCCGGAATAAACTCCCTGATCCGGAATAATCAACAAACAACCTTCATCCGAAATAATTGAGCTTGGTTCGGAATAACCTGGAAATAAACAGTAACAGCGAAGAACAAGGGAGACCAAAAATAACACGAATCTAAACTAATCTATTCAAAATCAACCAAAAGATTAAATCAAACTAACCAAATAACATCTACTAATCATAAACAAACAATCCAAATCAATCAAACTAACAATAATAATCAAAATAATCAAAACCCACTTGATTAAATCAATAAAAACTCAATAACATGAATATGAACAATAAATATAAAGATTAAAGATTAACCAAGAAAGGTAGATAGGAGATGAACAATAAAAGTAAAGATTAACAATAATTAAAAGGAAACTTACTTGAAATGAATTTAAGGTGCAAGACAATTAAGTAAATGACATGTATTTAAATGTGCAAGTAATTAATATGGAAGAGCTAATTGTCACACTTAGCCAACAAAATAAAATGAAATGAACTAAGGCCTATTTATAGGAGGATTAGGGAGGTGCTTAGAGGAAGCTTCCTCCCCTTTTTCTTCTTTCTTTAATTGTCATTAAGTCCTTAATCTTCTTAATTATTTGACTTTAACGACTTTGTCTCGGGATTTCTACTCTCGTCTTGTAATTTCTTCGATAAATTAGACTTGAGTTCTTCGGCTTTTAGTAAACTTCCGTCTTTTGACTTTTTCTTCGATAAATCTTCAAAATTGGTCTTGGACTTCCGTTCTTTTTGCACTCTTGATTTCTTGACTTCGTCTTTTTTCTTTTTCTTCGATAAAAGCCCGTGAATGCCCGTGTTTTCTCCCCTTTCTACATTTTCGTCCTAAATCACAACAAAAACACAAACCACGCATAATTCCGACATTATGACATAAAATACACGTTTTGGCTCGGTTACTATTGTAGTTAAGTGGTAAAAAGGATGGGTGTTTACACACCTATTAGAGTACTTGTGTATTTATTGTTCTACGTATACAATATAGTAATAGTATTCACACAAAAAACGAAAAACCGATAATACGTATTAGTAGAGTGCTACTAATACAAATAGAAATTATGGCTATATATAAAAATAACAATTGCCAAATCAAAACACAACACGCCTTCCCGGCAGCGGCGCCAAAATTGATGTAGCCTTTTTACACACCTTTAGGAAAAGGAGGCAAAATAGTGGAAAGTATTAAGTGTCGGTTTAGGAAAACCAAGCACTAATGACCAATGGTGAAAGTTCGTTTCCCAAGGAGGCTAGTGTGTTGTGTAGAGAAATGATTAACTTTGTGATTATATGATTATGAGAAAGAAAATAGAAAGGGGATAAGAAGAGAATGACGGTTACGATGACGATTTAAACTAAGACGAAGAGGTCGTACACGTAAAACCGTAAAAGCACCAAAATTAAAAATTTACTCTAAAAATTCTTAAAAAATTGCAATAAATAATGTATTAAGAGTTTACAAAAAATCAAAAATCACTCAAACCTTTTATTTAATTAAATAATGATTTTTTAATGCTAATTAAAGCCCTAAAAATCAATTTAATTAACAAAAAGCCCAAAATGAGTTTTATCACTTTGTAAACCTCTAAAATACCCTAACTTAATTTAAAACTATTTTTGATAATTTTAAAATTAATTAAAACTATTTAAAAACAATTAAAAACTATTAAAAATTAAAATAATTATAAAAATTAATCTAAGAACAATAAAAATATTCTAAAAGTTGTAAAATTCCTAACTTTATGTATTTAACCTACGAAAAATATAAAAACTTGAAAAATCTAAATTTTAATTTTTAATAATAAAATAATATTAAAAATCCAAAATTTATAAAAAATTCTAAAAACTTGCATACTAGCTTAATTTAACCTAAATAAACAGAAAATGAAGTTGAAATTACAAAAATACCCCTAATGGGCCTTCAAATGGGCCAAAAGTCCAAACAGTCACCTTAATAGGCCAAAATAAGCCCAATAAGAAAAAAGTTGTCCAATTAAGCCCAAAAGCTCCTATCTGACTCAAAATTTGATTTTAAACACAACTCTTCAAAGGTCCAAAAGCTGAAAATGTGAAATAAGCTGACTTATACCAAACAGCTTATTCTTAATGGGCTTTTTGGCCCATTAAGCTATAAGCTGATGCCATAAGCTCAAATTAGACACACAAGCTTCTTTTGAGTTACTTAAGACTTCTGTAAAAAGAAATTTGAAATAAGCCAAAGGAATAAGCCTAAAAATGCAAAAAGCAATCTATAGAAAATGACAAAATAGTCGTTTTTGAGTTCTAGGCTATCCCAAGAGCTGATTCAAATTGCAAAAGCTTTTAAATGACTTAACTAAGCTTAATCAACAAAAAGTTTTCAAATAAGTTCACTCAATAAGCTTTAATAAGCAAATAAGCACTTATGAAAAAGTCAAATAAGTTGGTTTTCTAGCAAAAAGTCAAAGTCAAAGTCTAATAAGCTCCAGTTCAATCAAATGGGTCAAATAATGAAGATCTATCACAAAAAATAAGTTGTTGCAGGTATGGATAAGCCAAAATGGCTTATTGATAAGCTAACTGCAAATTAACACTAGCAGGGGCTAGTTTTGGGTGTTGAGCAGTGGAAACTTTTTCCACTGCTTGACTTGTTGACTTTTTTTTGTCTTTAGTGACTTTTTTAGATATTCAAGTTACACAAAGGCACCCAAATGATCAGTGGATCATAAGGAGTCTATAACAACAAAGAAATCACAATCAAAAACAGCCAATTAGTACAGTTAATTCAATCAATCACCAGATATGCACCAGACTTAGAACAATAAGCAGTTATGGTTCAATAAGCACTTATAGCACAATTCAGCCAGCCAAACTTAACCAAATGCATACACAAGCAATATTAAACTTAAATAAGCAAGTCTAAACAGGTTTCATGCACTGATTCAAAGTATTTAGCAAGATTCAAGCACTTAAAGTTACTGATGAACTATGAACATGCAGTTTTTTCACTTTGCTGATGCAATTGACCAACAAGCTAGATTCAAACACTCAAATCTCTAAGATATGTTATGATAACAATGATTTAACAGCTTATATCCCTAAACATGCATATACTCTAAGTATTCCCAAAATTTTAGGTCAAAAATAGTCAAACTCAACAAGTTATAGCACAATCTTTGATTTTAAGGTTCAAGCCCAAAAACTTGCAGCAAATAGCACTCAACCAAGTCAAGAACAGATAACAAGCATAAACACAAACTTCTAACCACTTAATAACACACAATGATTCAAAACAGGTAATCCCAAACACCCTTTTAACTTTTCAAATCAAGATTTTTCAAATCAAAAGTGAATTTTAAGACCACCCAAGCCCAAATTAACTCAATAACAGATATATTAAGATTTAAGCAAGATTAAGCAACAAAATCAGCAAGAACACAAGTCACACACAAATATCACCCAAAATCAAGATTTTAACAGATTTTGGGATTAAGTATGCAAACCTCATGGATGTACATCCACACCTACGAATTTTGAGCTTATGTATTAGCAAGAACAAGTACAAGCTTCCACAACAAAGCCTGTTAAGATTCAACAAGGTTAGAAGTAAAATATCAAAAATAGTAAGGTTGAAAAGCCTTGATTAATGCAACTCTTGTACTCCACACTTGATTAACCCCAAGTTATAGGCTTCACCACACCTTGATAACTCAATATCAGGATGTTATGATCAGCTTTATAGCCCAAGAATTCCAAGATGAACCAAGAAACTTAGCAAAATATCAAGTTTGAAGGAAAATGTGCAAACTTTTGCACACTCCTTAAAAATAGGTTTTGAGATTCAAGATAAGCAAACAAGTAACAATAATAAGCAGTAAACAACAATGGCACTTGAGTTTTCTTCAAAGATTCAAACACATTTCATTCAACTGAAAATGGATTTACAGAATATTGAACAAAGGAAAATTCAAGAGCAAAGTGCAAATGATGCACCCTAAGGCCTTTATATAGGCTACAAACTAACTACTTAATGCATAAAAATGTGTAACCCTAACTATGGAAGTTCCAAATTCTCCCTTGTAAAGTTTGAAATATAAGCTTGATCATGTGATTTTTCTTGGCAGTTGGTTGTAGCTGGCATGTGAAAAGTGCATCCAATGGCTTATATCAAGCTTAAAAAGTAAGCTTCAATCCTGAACGTTGGATGTCTGGTGGTTTTTGGCAGTATTCTTTAACCTTTGTAACAGGGGAATCTCTTGTGGGGCTGCTGAGTGGGGTGGCAAGTGTTTTTAAGGTTGGGTTATTCATTGGGTTCAGAATTAATCTCGGTATCTCCTCGAATTGATCACGGTTCTAAGTGGAATGATTGTTCTTGGTCACAAATAGGGGGTTTGGTTTTTGGTTATCTAAATTTTTAAACTAAATGCAAGTAATTAAAGTATCGTTGAGTGAAATTAAAGTGTTTAAAATTTATTTAGAAGAGTACTTAAAAAATAAAACTTTGCAAAACTTTAAAACTTCAAATCTTAAGCTATCAGAATACAAATACTCCTATCTATCGGAATGTGATAAAAACTAGGCCATCGGAATCCCATATCGGAATGTGCCATCGGAATAAGTATCAAAACAATCCATCGGAATATAAAAATGCACAGCTGTCGGAATATGGTCAATCGCAATATGTTCTATCGGAATGTTCTAGATCGGAAAGTCAGATCGGAAAGTTATAAACTAAAAATAGGCAGAGTTTCGTCTTACCAAAGAACCTTAGTCCCGTCGGAATGTGCGATCGCAATGAGCGATCGCAATCCCAGATCGGAATAAGGGGTAAGTGCCAAACTTATCGCAAAGTAGAACCCTCTTGGGTTATTGCGATACAAACATCTAACCGTCGGAATGTGTAGATTCCCTACTATTGCGATGGAAGCAAAATCAATCCGAAAGTGGTGGCAACCTTAGAACTCAATAAGCACAATCAATAAGCTATTTTACCCGCAACTTAAACACTTCAAAAAGCTTAAATTTGACAACTTTCGAAAACATAAAATCATAAACTTTATAAACGAAACTTTTGAATGACTAAAACCTTGATGAAATCTGATGAGATGGCATTTATACATGATCTCATCGTTCTTTTTGGGCTTTAAATGCATAAAAGTGTCATAAAATACCATATATATGCTTGTGTTTGTTTACTTGTGTATTTTAGGTATGGATATCGTGAAAAAGACAAAAGATCACAAGATACAAGGAAAAACGAACACGAGAAACGAAGCCGTGCAATGAACCGGGCCCTAATCATGGAATTATCATCAAATACCCTTGAAGACTTGAAGACAAAACAAGATTGATCCTCAATGAATGAAGAAATGACACTTAAAACCCTTGTATATTAATAATTACAAGTTTGGTCCCTTAAGTTTGTCAAAATTACAAAAAGGTCCTTCAACTTTGAAGAAATGGCAAGTTTAGTCCCTCAACATTTTCAAATTGCCAATAATGGTCCCTCAACAAGTGAAAGACTCATTGAAGACCTTTGAAGATCAAAATTGTCCAAGATTAGTCCTTAAAGAATCACCAAATGTCAAATTACATCCTTGATAACCTTTTATCAAAAGTTGGTGCCAAAATTGTCAAAGTGGGAAAGTTAATAACAAAGGAAGGGAGATTTTAGGCTGAAAATCTTTAAAAGCCAAAAATTCCAAAAGACAAGGACCAAAAGTGACAACTCCCAAACATTTAAATAAAAATGCGCCTAACACCCAACCCACCCCTATTTTCGGATCAAATGGGTAGTGTTCATCATTTTTTACTTCCCAGAAATTACCACCACAATTACTTGGGTAAAACCCAATTAAACTTGCACACACTTAATTCACACATGTCAAAACCCTTCCCACTCCTAAAAACCTGCATCCCACTCATATGCACCAAACCCCCAATTCCCCAATCCACCAATCACATCATTCCTTAGCCTCCAAGACTAATGACGTGGCTTAAATCAATGGCCATGATTATTTGCTTCCTCCCAAAGCAAAATAAACGTCCAAGATCAAATGAGAGGACAAAATGCACTCAAAATCATTCAAGGGCACATTTGGGATTTTCTTATGATTAGGGTTTTATGTTTTTAGCCTTCTAGTATCTTCTTAGGACTCTATAAAAGGAGCTCACAACTTGTGTGAAGCCCTTGTTCCAGTTTCTAGTCTCTCACATGTAATTCCTTTTTAAAGAAATAAAAAGTTTGGTTTTTGAAATATTCAAGTGTAATTCCTTTTTTATTGTTTTTAAAAGTTTGTGTGTTGTGAGGAGATTGATTCTGAGTTCCACTTTTATTTGGTTAAGCAACTTTGATTTTCAAAGTTGTTTAAGGTTTTGATTTTGAGAGATTTTGGTAAAATCTTCTCAAAGGTATTTTTGTGGTTATGGTTCATGTTTGTTGGTGATTTAAGTGTTATAGAAACATTTTAAGAAGATTGAAAAAGGTTTTGAAAGTATTTTGGAAAGAAGAAAAAGGAAACATAAAAAAATATATATTGTTATATTATTTTGTTGTTTTCTTGTTTTGTGATTACAATAGGTTGAAGGTTTGTTGATTTGGTTCAGCTCCAACCCGGGTTGGATTGGAGGAGGATTTTCATCCTCTAGGTTCTTGGATGTAAGAACCTAAGGTATCTCCCTTTTACCTTGAAAAAGTTCATAAAAATGCTTGTTACATGATTTTGCTTGATTGATTGATTAAGTGTGTTATAGATAGTTGATTTGTGTTCTCAAGTGTTGTTATGCATGTTTTAAGATATTGGAACAAGTTTAATCAAGTTTTGTGAGGTTTTGATTTGGAAAAATTGGTTTTCAAAAAGTTTAAAGGGTGTTTGGCAACAGGTTTAAGCAGGGTACAATCATTGATTTGTGTTGCTAAAAGGTGTTAGACAACTTGATTAAGGTTAAGTTAGATGTTAGTAAGATGGTAATATAGTTTGGCACAAGTTTGGAGTAAATTTGTTGAGTTTAAAAGGTAAAAAGGGTGTTAAAAATCTGCATATTGCTAATTTGCTTGATTTGTGATGAACTTTGTGCATGATCTTTGATTGTTGATCTTTGATTCTTGTTGTTATTTGTGTGTTACTTGACTCCTTGAGCTTCAATAAGCTCAAGGGTGCCCAATTGTCCAAAAGTAATCTCCAAACAAGCTCATTGCCAAGCCCTCTTGGCACCAAAAAGTGTGCACTCACACTGTTCCATCAGTGTTCAACAAACCTGGCACGTTTTGCAAGTTGCGGCGCAAGACAGAAGGTTGCGGCGCAACTGGCAGAGCTGCTGATCTTGGTGATCCCGTTACACTAGTTGCGGCGCAAGACCCCACTAGTTGCGGCGCAACTAGTGACTTTTATTTTTTTTGGAGTGTTTTAATATTATTTTATTAATTAATTTTCAAAATTTAATTTTTCTTTCTTTTTCATTTTTCCTAGGTTCTTTGTCATTGATTAGGACTTTTTCCAATTTTAGATTATTTTTATCACTTTTAGATTTATTTTTATAATTATTTTAAGTTTAATTAGTTTTTAATTACTTTTAATCATTTTTAGAGTTTTAAAAATAGTTTTAATAAGTTTTAATTTTTAGAAAATTACTTTTTAGTCTTCTAATAATATAAGTTGAGTAATTATTCAATAAAATCATATTTTTGACATTTGAATTAATTAAATTTAATTTTAGGGCTTTAATTAGCATTTAAAATTAATTATTTAATTAATAAAAGGTTTTAAAATATCTTTATTGGATTTTTGTCTTTATTTATATTATTTTAGACTTGTTTTAGTCTTTTTAATCTTTTTCTTGATTTTGTTTTTTTTTGGTTTTAATAATTTTTAATTTTAGTGGTTTTTCTACGGTTTTACGTTTTCGTTTTTTACGTCATAGTGTAATTTCCAAGAAACCGTCATTCCATCTCATCAATATTAATCTCAAATATATACAAGTTAATTCACAACACCATACCTCCTTGGGAAACGAATCTTTTCATCTTTTTTAAGTGATTGAGGGTCATTAGTGTTGATTTTTCCTAAAATCATCACTCGATACTTACCGCTCATATTTAGTTGCTTGTTTTTCCTAAAGCAAGTTGTCTAAATTTTTACCGCAATCAAAATCCGAAAACCAATAAGCTAAAACAAGAAATAAGCCAATAAGCATTAACAGCCTATAGCTTATACGTGTATGAGCTTAAGAAGAAACAAGAAAGATTAAACTTTGATTACGTACTCATCCAATAATCCAAACCGTATGAAATGAAACAATCGGATCAAGGATTTACGTAAACTAAGAAATGTAGAAGGAGATTAAAGAACGTAAAAGCTTAACTTGAATTAGATTAATGAAATCCAAAGTACAAAGATTAAAGAAAGCTTAAATTTAAAAGATGAAAACTTAGTGAGAGAAAGTTGAGAACTTTCTCTCTCTAAAACTAGAGAAAAATGATAAACTAAAACTAACTAAGACTAACTAGTCTCCAAAATTGTGAAGTGGAATCCTATATATAGGCGTCTATTGTGGGCTTTGTGAATGGGCTTTGTTTTTGGGCTCCTTTTCTTCTTTCTTCTTTAGTCTTTACGTTTCTTTAAATAAACTTTTCCGACTTTGGATTTTGAGAAGTGTCGGTGAATAATTCCAACTCGTCTTTTAATCTTTCGTTTAATAGACTCGAGTTCTTCGACATATATGAATCTTCCATCTTTGGCTCTATTCTTCGATAAATCTTCAAATAGGCACAATGACTTCAAATCTTTTGCATCTCTTGGACAATAGACTTCGTCTTGAGTCTTTTTCTTCGATAAAACCCGTGCAATCCCATGTTTTCTTCAATATTCATCTGGTTGACTCTGAAAACACAATAAACACAAAAACCACGCATAATTCCAAACAAATGATATTAAATACGTGTTTTGGTCTTGTTTTAGCCAGAAATAAGTGGTAAAAGGATGAGTGTTTTCACACCTATCAAATCCCCTACACTTAACCATTGCCATGCCCTCATGCAATGCTTAGTGATAAAGCAATTTTACACTCTTCTTATAATCAATCAACCTTGGCCTTATTAACATTCTACTAAACAAAAATTAAAGTACTAAGAGAAATTAAAATTTTTAAAGTAAACAAAAGGATAGAAAACCATTTTCACTTGAAAATAGCTATATGGAAATAACTTGCAAAGAGATCAAGGACTTACATTAGGGCTTTGGTGCTGCGAAGATCTATCACCCTCAAGTTTCAGGTTCCCCAAACTAAGCTTAAAAACGAGATCATTGTTATTATAAGTTAGCAAATCAAACACTTACACACATGGCTTAATTAAATGCTTAAACTCCCTTATTCCTAGGTGTATCTCTTATATTTTATTTTTGTCTTAGAATGATCATGAAGATGCATTTTTGGACTTATTTTGATAGTTTATTTAGGCTGAAAGCAAAGTAGGACGATTTGATCAATAGTTAGCTAAAGGACAAAATCTCTTAAAACTGCTTCTTGGGATATCAAAAAGTTCATATCTTGGCATAACTCGGTTCACGATTAGAGACCTTTCTCGGGCCGATATTTGGCATGTACTTCATACTTCATATCTTGAGAGACGTGCTTGAGATAATGGTCTTCTCATCGTTAATAGAGTTTTGTAGAATATTGATAACCTATGAATCTATGAAGTGGGTTGATGTTTTCTAGTGAGAGAAACTAGAGAGAGAAAGTGAGAGAAAATGTGTGTCTTCTTTATTAAGTGAAAGTTTCAAATGAACAACAACCCTGCTATTGAAGGTCTACGAATTCTTATGATTTGGTAAATGATGGATTGATCTATTGATTAGATGGTGGAAATGGGGAAGAAGGAGATGGGGTGTAGAGAGAGAAAGGAGAGAAAAGAGAAGTAGAGAGAGAAAAGAGGATTTTATTAAAATGAAAAGTTGAAAATGAGAAGAACCACCCCTCCTAACATGCTAGGAGGGGTATATATAGCCCACCCTACATGTGGGCTATATGGACTATACTTGGATCACGAGCCTAATACAATAATATATCGTTGGAGCGACCGATCCTTCATAAATACGTAAAAACATATTTCCAACAATCTCCCCCTAAGGGAGGTCGCTCCAAATTACAAAGTTCTAAATATTCTATAGCTCGTGATCTATGCTAATAATGATGTGACCGAGACTTTCTTTGGGAAAACACATTTCCAACAATCTCCCCCTAAGGGAGGTCACACCATTTTACAAAATCTTAAACCTAGCATACTATGCTTGAGTCTTCGATCTTGTTCTTGTGAATATGCTTGATGTGATCTTTGACTTTAGTCTTGATCATGTTTCCTTGCCTTGACCTTGTGCATTCATCACTTGTGAAATTTGCCTCTTCGTGACTTCATGTTCCACATACTTATACCTTTAAATTCTTGAAAGCTTCAGAGTTTGATACAGCGAAAGACTTGACCTTCAGACTTTCTTGAATTTGTTGAAGTACTAAGTGTATGTAGTATAAGCATGTGGTGACGACTTCTTCTGGATTATACACCGCAATGCCACCTTCTTGTTACGCTGCATAAGACAGTTAGCAACAAACCATATACACGGATGAAATGGCCTTGAACATTTCATTCTAATTCGGTAGCATTTTACCTCCGGTCGGCGAAGACAGTTGGACGATATTAAATATCGTACTTGTGACAGGTAGTTTCAATAAAGAACCTCCTTGACAAGATTTCGCGGGTAAACCCGTTCTCTTTACTCGACCGTCCAAAGCTGACTGCGAACGTAAAGAGTGAATCATTTGGATAATAATATCTGCATGATTTGAAGCCGTCAATTCATGTTCCTGGAACAAGTGAAGTTCAATTAAGAACCGCACCATCGTTGCTTTCCAGTTGTCACTAGCTTGATTCATATAGAATCTTGCAAGTTACCTACCAAGTGCTGTTTGATGTTAACACTAGAAGGATTTCCATTCGTCACTGTAAATACTTAATAGTATTACTCTGAATGTTCTAGCAAGATCACTAAGATATTGCGTAGAGGCCTGGAACGTGTTTAAATTCATTTAAGAATTAAACCACTGTTGCTTTCCAGTTATCACAAGTTTGATTCATAAAGAATCGTACAAGTCACCTACCATGAGCTTTTTGATATTCGCTCAAGAAGGATTTCCATCTTCATTGTAAATACTTTCGTATTACTCGGATGTTCAAGCAAGATCATGAAGATTTAGCGTAGGACTCTTAAGAACTTTCTTACTTTTCACAGTGTGTGAAGAAGCAAGTAAATATGAGAGTGTGTCCTAATGAGATATTTGATGATCTCAAATGGCTCTAGACTCGATCGTACGTTTTGGATTTTAGTGACCGGAGGCTGGAGAGGAGTGCCACCTTTTCAATACCAATTTATTCGGAGTGAATAAATCAATAGATAATGTGTTGATCTCCGTGTGATTAAAACAAATACCTTTTGAGAGATATTTGAGTTAGCTGGGAAGGGTTGTGCATTGCATCACTGGGTCCATGATGTCTTTCTTCAATATCAAGAATCATTAAAAATGATCTCAATAGCATATGAATTGACCCGGTTTCTGCCTAAGGTTGTAAGGAGGGCTTCTTTCTTTACACCCTTTATCTTTACAATTCTTTTTCATTCTTCAACCCCTTCAATGCTTACCAATACGTCATAACTAGCACCTTGTTGTGATTGTTCCAGTGCTAACTTAAGTACTTGGTCGGCATTCAGCTACGTTCACAATCTTTCTCCATCTTTCCTAAGGACTACTATTTCTAGCTATGGAATGTCCTTGGGAAGATTCCTCCGGTTCTAGAGAAATCATTGGACTTTAACCTATCCTACCATCCTTATGTCACCACAATCTTCACCGTCGTGAATAGAGATGTTTTGGGTAAGTGTATGTCACCATGAAATCCATTTTGAAGTGCAAATCCATTTTGCTCCCCCTTAACATATGCCACGATCTCCGAAAACATTTCGCACATGTCGGGATGAGCTAGCACGTTAAGTCAAACCATTTGTGATTAATCATTTCCCATATTAAATCACATTTTCTCCCCCATATTAAAAATATTAACCCAATCGATGTTTTTAATATCAATTGATTTAATAGCATTTTAAGAAAATTTGGGAAGAAAAATGCAAATCCAATTATCTTCATGAATTACACAAGCTCCCCCTCAAATTAATGAGGGTGTACTTGAAACGTAAATTAAATACCTTTTAAACACAAGTGTAAGGTATTTATCACGTGCAAAGATCATATATGATAATGTATTCACAAGATTAGCAATTTACGAGGTTGGACCTGAATGATGGAGAACATCATATGAAAGATTCACATGGTTCTTGTTCACGAATGTTGGTCACCTCGTCACGTCTGAAGTTATCTCTTGACTCCATGTGTATGATTGATATCGTTGTCTTGACATCAATATGTGAACTTGGCACTCTTGGCATCAAGGATTCTGAATGCTGGACAATTGCTCCCCCTCAATTGTTGACCCGTGTTCTATTGAAAGAGCTGTAGTCACTGTTTGAGTAGTCGCATCGTCGAGTATGTAGATATCAATTGCAACGAACTTTGGATTGTGGAGTTGATAACTTCGGATTTTGAAGTCAAAGCTTTCCGGTGAAATGCTTGACTTCAAAGTGAAAAGCGGGTTACTATCAGAAATAATAGCAAACCATGTGGAGCATGTTTTAAATCTTTTAAACTTCTGCTCGAACTTTATTTACAACCCCGTGTCATTATTGAATGACATTTCTAGGTTCGTAAATATTATCGATTCCAGAAGACATGCTCGTTTTATCAAAACGTTTTTGAACACACAATTTTGAAAGATTTAGAAAAACCTTTTGAGAAATTCTTGAAAAATTGTGTTCAAAGTTTTGAAAACCAATTACTTGAGCTTAAGATGTTGAATATCTTAAAGGCGAGCTCAAGTCCAAGAAGTTGTAAACTTCCCGTTGTTAAGGATAAGTTACCATCGGCGATAAACTTTCCTTTTATCTGAAGGACGAGTCCTAAGCTGACATTTACTTAGAAGTCGTTTTCATGAGCTTGAAAACTTTGACTGTTTTAACGGAAAGCTCATGACCGAGAAAGGTTAATTTCTCGTTATGAGGAAAAGTTCTCTTATTTAAAAGATACACTTTCCTTTCTGAGCTTAAAACTTCGAATGTTTTAATACAAGCTCATGACCGAGAAAGGTGAATTTCTCGTTAAGAGGATAAGTTATCATAAAAGATAATCTTTCCTTTATTTTAAGTTCGAGTTACAGTCTGACATTTAACTGTAAGTCATAGTGCATGAGCTTAAAAACTTCGAATGTTTTTAATATTAGCTCATGCCCGAGAAAACTTAATTTCTCGTTGTTAGGATAAGTTTACCATCGGCGATAAACTTTCCTTTCTTTGAGGATCGAGTTATAGTCTGTGATGTGACTATAAGTCCTTGTGCATGAGCTTAAAAACGTGGAATGTTTTTAACATAAGCTCATGCCCGAGAAAAATGAATTTCTCGTTTTTAGGATAAGTCATCATCGGGATGAACTTTCCTGTCTTTTGAGATCGAGTTACAGTCTGTTATGTGACTGTAAGTCCTTGTTTGCAGCTTAACCATGAATCCTCTGAGACATTTGTTTCTCTGATATCTGCTTCTTCAGCAACCAAATTCTAAGAGTGTCCTTAGTTGAACGGTATACAACGATTGGACCGCTTCGTTCTTTTGGAACATCAACTTTGGTACCTGCATTCTCATTAGGAATTTGCTTGCTTTGACATGGGTTAGCGATATCAATTATAGAAGCACGTGGGGGTTCACAGATGGCTTTACTTGTGTCAGAAGCGACCTGAGTAGATGATTCACAAGTCTTGGCTGGCAAACGTTTCATTTTATAAAAAACCTTAAGTTTAGGCTTAAGTGAAGTATCATCTTTATCAGTTTCCTCCCTAGTAGACTTAGTAGAATCGGATACTATCCTAGTTAAAGGGCACTCGTTTCCTACAAGAGTGAAATTTCTACCAGTGGGGCGCCAAACTTTACCAAAGGGTTTGATTTTAGCTATCCACTGGGACTTAATTCTAGCACGGGAGTTCACCTCATCAAGTAATTTCTTGACACAAGCATCATGATTTGCCGTAAAGACACATTCTACATGTTTTACAAGTAGCATATTTAATGTCTGAATAATTCCTAGATGATTGATCGATGCTCCTAGAAGATGGCATGCTATGGTTAGCAGTGTTGGGTAATCTAGAAGGCATCTGACTAGGTTGGACATTGCTATCTCTTACATGTGTCTTTTGAATAGTTTTCCTTTGACCAAAATCATGGCCCACATTAGTTGAACTAGTTCTAGACGTGTTCTTTAAACTATTCTTAGAGAAACTAGAGGAAATCATGTGATGAGGTCTTGCTAAAACTGATTTAGTCACATTAGGCCTAGTTGGTGGAGTGACTGTTCTAGAAATATGACCCAAATCAACTTGGGAGGCAAACCGCGGTCTCGAGGATTGTGGTCGCTCGGATCTAAATGCAGTAGGTTGTCTGACAATCGGTTGTCTGACGAACTGATTTGTAGGCGGTTTCCCCAAGATTGATGGTTTTTCAAGCTTAGTGTCCACACTAGATCCTTTAGTTTTCCTTAACTCGTTTTTCAACGCAGCTATAGCAAAAACCTTCTCCTGTACTTGAGCCTTTAACGTCTCATTCTCTTTGAGCAAGTTATCTTGGGATGCCAACTTAGATTCAAGTAGTTGAATTTGTTTCAAAAGATTATCCTTTTCAGCTTTAGAATCTAACACTTTTTGATCCAATTTTCTTTCAAGAACAACATTTGATTTTTCAAGTTTTTCAAAATATGTTTCAAATTTGTCCGTTTTCTTAGAAAATTCAAGTTTGGCATCCTCAAGATCTTTTGTTTGCCGAGCTACGATCGTTTCGAGCTCTTTAATCTTGGAATCAGAAGCAGTCAATGAAGCAGTTATAGGATAATTATCATGATGTTTAGCATTCTGAACAATCTCTCCCCCATTATGACTTACATCGGATGAATCAGAAGTGGTATTGCTATCACACTTTTCCATCCCATGTTTGTCATAATTAGGTTCAGAATGCTCAATATGCGGCATTTCATCAGCATATACATCATAAACAACATTACATTGTACCATGTTTGCAGGCTCTTCGTCATAAATGGGTAAGGCGTCATCAAGAAGGATCTCGTGAACATTCCCTGACGTGCCACTGATATCATGTTGTCCTTCTGATTCCGTGCTCTTACCATCGTTATGCTCCAAGTTGTCAACCGTATGACCATTCTCCTCTTGCATCTGCGTCATTGATTCTTGCACTCCATTATCATACGCTTGCTGAAGTTGTGATCTTTGATAAATCGAAGACGAGACCGATGTCATGAGTTTCAAAATTGTAGCACGGAAAACTCGAAGCTCGGTATGTGTATCTCGAAGAAAAGATTGGCAAATCACTGAACTTTCAAGCTTGATGATATTGAATTGGAGGAAAGGCGTGAGTTGTGTCACAAGAGCCTTATATGCAAGTGCCGATGCAGAGTGATTAAAGTTGTTATGGTTGAGTTGCTCGGCGAGTTGGGTCAAAGTGGTGAAGATTGAGTCGATGAATATATGACGATCTTGTCCAAAGATTGTCACAAATTCGCTCCCTCCTTGAATCCCCGAAAGAGTGACAAGATGAGACTGAAGCATTCGAAATGAAGTGATGCCACTTTCTCTGACCTTGTCTTGCAAATTATATGATTCTCCCTTGTTTGATGTCGAATTCAAAAAATCCATTGAAAGTCGAAGAAAGATAATCGTGTTAATTGTCGAAAGACCAAAACGATACTTGACAAATCGTGGATAAACCAAGAAAATGAAATTCACAGGATTTGACAGAGCCAACGAAGGATCCGTAAATAACTCTCAAATAATCGTCGTTTGGTGATAAAATCGATGAACAAATCTGTTTTCACTTTCAAGTAATAACACTCAGGCAAAAAAACCGTAGCCACTAAAAATAAAAAAAATAAAAAAATAAAAAAATTTCACACTTAATAAACAAAGTTTATAATAACTTAAAAAAATTTTGTTTAAATAATGAGCGTAAAAACTTTGTTATATCAAAATTTGCATTTATCCCCAATACATAAAAACCCGTGGCCCATTTAACCCAAATACATAAACGTCCAACTTTTTAGAAATGAAAATGAAAAATGTGGCTACAGCTCCCCCCCACGTGGCAAGAATGCCAATTGCCAAAACAAACACTTTGAAGTCTCCGCCTGACACAGTGAATAAATAAACTGGTCAAAAGCCACGAAACACTCTGACAGTTATATCTCTCTCTCTCCTCACAACCCTAATCTAACCTAATCTCTTCATTATTTTCTCCGCCCCTTTATCCTTTGACCGTATAACTCTCTCTCTCACAGTCAAAACAACCAATACACCTCCGGCCTTTCAAACCCACAAACGCAGATCTTAATATACTTAATCGGCGACAAGATCTTCACATGAAGGTCACGGGTAGGTGTCTCCTTTTAATTTAAGTTTTAATTGTAGTCTCTCTCATCTGTAGTGTCTTTCTGTTGTGTAATTATTTGAGTTCAAGAGTTGTTGTGGGTCTGATGAGGGTGGGTAAGTCGAGGGTTTTGAGGGTGGGTGTATTGGTTTGTTGTGGGTTTGATGAGGGTAGGATTCGTTTTGATTGCAAGTCGACCTTTTGTGTTTAATTGAATTCGAATTAAAGAAAGGATTATAACAAAGTTGTTATTAGTCGTACTTTAATAATGATGAAATCAAAATGATTGGTTTAAATCTTTATTGATCTTGGCATGCATGTTGTTGGATCGAGATCGATGAAAATGAACAGAGATCGATGATGATATACGTTCTAAAAATTGAGATCTTAAAAGATCTCACAGATGTAGAACTGATCTGAGATCAATATTAATTTTTAAGAGTGTGTGGATGAGTGTGACAGACGAGTCCAGTTTTTGGTCTGGGTGAAAAAGAGTCGAATGTCGGTTGTTGGTTTGGAGGTGTGGGTGTTTTGAGAAAGGTGTAACGAGAGGATGGGTGTCTTTGTGAGTCGATTCGAGAATGGGTATGAGGGAGTTTGAGTTGGATCGAGTGTCAGTCGAGAGTGTTTGAGATGTGGGAGTGATGTTAGTTGGAGTCCGAGTGTGTTTCGATGGTGTTTGTAACAATCGAGTCAACGTGAGGAAGTGAGGTGTTGTTTGTTGTCAATGAGGGTCGAGTCTATACAGAATAGGCTATTCGGAAAGTCTATTCGGAAAGTCTATTCGGAAAGTCTATTCGGAAAGTCTATTCGGAAAGTCTATTCGGAAAGTCTATTCGGAAAGTCTATTCGGAAAGTCTATTCGGAAAGTCTATTCGGAAAGTCTATTCAGAAAGTCTATTCGGAAAGTCTATACGGAAAAATCGAGAAAACTGATAGTTTTGGACAGGTTTGGACTGTTTTGACAGATTTGACATATTCTTTTGGACTGATAAGAAAAAGAAGAAGAAAACTCATTAAAAATGACTGATTAAAAAAAAATGATTAAAGATGACTAAAAACTGATCTAAAACCGAGACAAAACGGATGATATAAAAAAAATTTATTAACAATCGATGATTTTTATAAAAAAATGAAACAAATTAGATACGGATGGACAACAAACAAAACTATAAAAATAAAAAAATTAAAAAAATTAAAAAAATGACTGAATAAAAAATGACTGATTAAAAAATTATTAAAAAGTGACTGATTAAAAAATGATTAGACAAAGTTGTACCAGAAAAAACTGATAAACGAAAAAACAACTAAAAATTTAAAAAAAACTGATCTAAAAGCGGATTGGACAAAGATTTAAACAAAATACAAAAAAGGCTAAAAAAAATTTAGAAAGAAGGGATTTTTAATCAAATCAATAGATAAAAAAACTTAAATCCTAAGATTTAACCATGGCTCTTGATACCAATTGTAGAATATTGATAACCTATGAATCTATGAAGTGGGTTGATGTTTTCTAGTGAGAGAAACTAGAGAGAGAAAGTGAGAGAAAATGTGTGTCTTCTTTATTAAGTGAATGTTTCAAATGAACAACAACCCTGCTATTGAAGGTCTACGAATTCTTATGATTTGGTAAATGATGGATTGATCTATTGATTAGATGGTGGAAATGGGGAAGAAGGAGATGGGGTGTAGAGAGAGAAAGGAGAGAAAAGAGAAGTAGAGAGAGAAAAGAGGATTTTATTAAAATGAAAAGTTGAAAATGAGAGGAACCACCCCTCCTAACATGTTAGGAGGGGTATATATAGCCCACCCTACATGTGGGCTATATGGACTATACTTGGATCACGAGCCTAATACAATAATATATCGTTGGAGCGACCGATCCTTCATAAATACGTAAAAACGTATTTCCAACAACTTAATTAACGTTTGGTTTAATTTTGTCAAAGCTTCTACTTTACTCATCGACCTTTTCATACGTGCTTTTAAATTAGATAACCAAAACAAACCAAATCATCTTGTTCACCAAAAGACAATTGAGTCGCACTTTAGACCGGTATTCAATTCGAAAAGATTCGGACGATAAGATTTTATACTTAGCCAAAAGCCGAGTATTAATGCCCATGACCAACATGTGGCCGAGCTTGAAGCCCAGCTTGAGGCTTCAAAAGTGAAGGTACGTATCTGTACGGTATCATACGGATTTCCATATTATGATTTATTCTAACTTTAGTATATCACACACAGATGGATGTCGCAGAAGCTTTGGCGAAGACCTCCGCGGATCAGGTGGCTACCCTCTTGAAGGAGCTTGAAGATGTACAGGCATTGGTGCAAGGCGAAGAGACTTTGAAAGAAGAGCTGGCAAAGGAAAGGACTGTGCTAGAACAGGTGACGGAGGCTTCTGCACAGAAGGATGTAGAGCTGGACGCCCTTACCACAGACCGTGATGAGGTGTTGTGCCCCCAACTACTAGCAGCCATTGTTGGCCGTAGGGTGGATGGTGGGTCATGGGGCGCGCCTAGCTCTCATGAAAGTATTGGAGGCCCCTCAATTCGTGCAGCAATTTGCAGATCTTTTATCAGATGGAATCGACCATGGTCATCATGAGGGTATGGTCATGGCCGCAGAGTTGATAAGCAAGAAGCAAATTTTTACTAAGCATGCCTACTTCCACCCTGGGGCCGCAGAGAAGTTTACCGCGTCCATGGCTACTATGCGGGATCTGGAGTACCCATTCTTGGCTGAGCTTGAGTCTACGAAGGATGCATCCAACAAGGAGATCATGGAAAAGCTAAGTCTAGGTGCATTCTCGCAAGGTGAGGGAAACTCCCGGACTCATTTCACACCCTCCCCCAACCAATTTACTCTTCCTATTTACGAGGATGTCACCGGGATCGTGGTTGGTGAGCAGACATTAAGTGAGGCATTGGAGGCGAACGCGACTCGGGCTCTTGACAAGAAAGTCTATAGTGAAGCATCATCTCGAATAGCTGAAGAGCAGAGGGAGATAGGAAAGTTTCTCCCCCATATGTAGGGCGTTCCTTTATTGATGCAAGGATTGTAATAAATATTTGTTTGTGGATGTCCACGGCACTTTTTTTGTAACACTATCTGAACACTTAGAATATCATGTTTATGGGTCCGTGGTAATCACGACAATTTTGATTGTTGGAAACTTGTTTGTATTCTTTAGATATTGTATATCTGTGTTGCATGACATGTCATGGCTTACCAAGAATAAAACTAAGTCTATATTTTACTAGACGTGCAGCGTGTGTCTTTATCATGTCCGACACTATGTAAGTACGGCATGCGGAAACTTATTACAGCGTCTTGTAAATAAGGTGTCTAGTAAGGATACATGATCCGCATCACTGGGGTTGCATCCCTCTTATGCGACAAGTTGAATTATTAGGTTCACCTAATCCTCTTACCCCGCCTGGGAGCGAATAGTACATGTACGGTTTGAATGAATGCATACAAATAAGAAATAGCACATTATGGAAATAACAAATAAATCTAAGACATGAGACAATAACTTGCACAAGAACAGGCCGTGGAGCTAGCTAGGCACCACGACATTTTATTAGAACGTTTACGATTTTCTGACAGAATTAAAATCATAAGACAAATAGAACCTAGAAAGCAGGAAAACAAAAAATACATGGATCTTCATTGAAGCCAACCACAACGAAGTGTCCATGCGGAGGCCGTAGCCTATCAAAGATAGCATTTTTTAAGGTTTCAAATATTCCATGTACGTTCCAGGTCACGGCCATCCATATCACGTAACTTGTACGTGCCTAGTCCCAAAGCTTCCGTAACCTCATACGGCCCTTCCCACTTGGGACCCAGCTTTCCTATATTCTCCGCGCGACTTGCCTTGTTAGCACGATAAACAAAATCCCCCGGTCGGAAGGAAACACATTTGACCTTGACATCGTAATAAGCCTTCATCCGTGCCTTGGACTTGGCCTCATTGATGGCCGCTCTCTCTTTTTTCTCTAACAAGTCCAGATTAATCCGGAGTTGCTCATCGTTCGTGACGACATTAACCTCCGTCGTGCGGATGGTTGGCATCCCAATTTCTGCTGGGATAACAGCTTCAGTTCCATAGGCCAACGCGAATGGAGTGTCCCCATTGGTTGTTTTGATCATCGTCCTATGTGCCCATAGAACATGCGACAGTTCATCTACCCACTTGGCACTTCGCTCATCTAGGCGTTCTTTGATGCCTTCACCTAAGCTTCTATTTGCCCGCTCCACGAGACCATTAGTCTGCAGGTGTTTAACTGATGCGAAACGCCGCGTGATGCTTAATGCCGCGCACCAATCCTTGAATGGATTATCCGCGAACTGCTTCCCGTTATCCGAGATGATTTCTCCTGGCAAGCCAAAGCGGCACACAATATTTTCCTAAATAAACTTTTTGATCTGTTTGCCCGTAATGGATTTAACCGCCTTAGCTTCTATCCAGCATGTAAAGTAGTCCATTGCGACGATCAAGAACTTAACTCCTCCTGCGGAAACGGGAAAGGGTCCTGCGATGTCGATCCCCCACTTATAGAATGTCCATGGGGATGTGATGGGTGTCAGCTCTTGCTGTGGATGTCGCGGTAATGGCCTGTGCACTCGGCAATCGTTACATTTACGAATCATGTCTCGTGCATCATGATGCATAGTCGGCCAATAGTACCCTGTGCGTAAAGCTCGTGATACTATAGATCTGGGCCCCGCGTGCATGCTGCATGACCCTTCATGTATTTCACTAATCACATAGCTAGCCTGGCGCGGTCTGACGCATGGCAACCACGGCTGTAAGAAGGAACGTTTGTACAGAATACCTTCTCGAAGTTCAAAATGTTGCGACTTCCTTTTGATACGCTGTGACGCCTTTTCATCGTCTGGAAGGGTTTCATTAGTTAAATAGTTGATGATCGGGGTCATCCATGTAGGTCCTTCTTCTTCAACTATAGTTGCTATTTCCCCTCCTGTAATGGAGTTTTCCTTGAGTATTTCCACCAACACTTGTTTGGATAAATAGGCGAAGATCGTGGACGCAATCTTGCTAAGAGCATCCGCCTTCTTGTTTTCACCTCTTGGTACCTGTCTGATAGAAAACTTCCCAAAAGTGGCTATGAGTGACTTGACTTTCTCCGAGTATTGGATCATGTTATCCTCCATGGCTATGTATCCTCCTAGGATATGATTCGCGACAAGTCGTGAGTCTACGTAGGCCTCAAGGTAGCGGACTCCTATCCTAGCGGCAATTTTTAAACTCGCAATCAATGCTTCATATTCCTCCTCATTATTCGTGGCTGTGAACTCGAAACGCAGGGCGTAGGTAAACTCCATTCCATCCGGATTCGTGAGAATAAGGCTGGCTCCTGATCTGTCCGTGCACAAAGATCCGTCAGTAAACAAAACCCATGGTTCCGCTGGAATTTCCTCTTTTTGTACCATTGGTCCGTCCTCCTCTGGTTTCTTAATTAGGAAGTCGGCCAAAATTTGGCCCTTGACCGCTGTCCTTGGTCTATAGGAGATGTTATGTTCTCCTAGTAGAACGCTCCATAATAAGTGTGAAAACACTTATCCTTTTACCACTTATTTCTAATAATAACAAGACTAAAACGTGTATTTTATGTCGTAAAATTCGGAATTATGCGTGGTTTGTGTTTTTATTGTGTTTCAGGATAAAAATATGAAAAAGGAAGAAAACACGGGCTATCACGGGCTTTTATCAAAGAAAACGAGAAAAGACGAAGTCAAAAGATCAAGAGTGTAAAAAGAACGGAAGTCCAAGGCCTATTCTGAAGATTTATCGAAGAAAAAGTCTAAAGACGGAAGTTTAATGAAGTCGAAGAACTCAAGTCCAATTATAGAAGAAAGTTATAAGACGAGTTCAATTTATATCAATAAATCCCGAGACAACATCCAGAAAGACAAAGAATTTAAATCGAGTCGAGACGAGAAGAAAGAAAGAAGGAAGCAACACATGCACTCCCCACCTCCAATATATACCCTCCTAATGACACATTAGGAGGGTGTTAGTTAATTTTTTAGTCACTTTTTCATTTTTTCTAGTTTTTATCTTTAGAGAGAGAAAGTGTTTAGCTTTCTCTCACTAAAACTTCATCTTCTCTTTCTTTCATGTTTAAGCTTTAATTCAATCTTGTATTTTTGAAATCTTTAATCTACAAGTTCAAGTTAAGCTTTTTTATTCTTTAATCTTATTCTACCTTTCTAGTTTTTGATTTTGATTTTGATTCGTTATCATCTTTGATTTTGTTTAATCTTGATGTTTGATTGATTAAAAAGTTTATCTTTTGGTTTCTATCTAAGTTTTATACGGATTAAGCTTTGAGCTTATCATGCTTATTGGCTTATTTTGTATTTAGCTTATTTACTTTTCATTTTTATTAAAAGTTTCATCTTTTTATGGTTTGTTTTAAAAGATTTGCTTATTTAAAGTTTTGAAAGTTCTTATTTATGCTTTTTATTTCTTCTTATTACTGATTTGGTGAGGATTCAGATTATGCTTATCAATAGAGTGCTTATTTGTGCTTATTAAGTTTGTATACAATCGGAAAAGGGTAAACCCTTTTCCGACAGCATATTCCGACTGTTTCCTCCAATATTCTGATACTTTGTATCGGATTAGGGTTTTGTATTCCGATCGAATTTCCGATCGTGATTCTGACAGATTGGTAACTGTTATTCCGATAGTTGTCTTTTTCATATATTCCGATAGAGTGGTTATTCCGACACCTATTCCGATAGTGTTTCCTTTGACACATTCCGATAGGACACCTTTGTGACTATTCCGACAGTTTTATTCCGATCGGATTCCGATAGGTGTATTTTGACCGATGGGGTTAATTGTTTATTTTTATTAAGTTTTAAGTCCCAAACGTAATTCTTTTCCCAAATCTTTACTTAGTGTTTTTTTAATCAAGTTTTGTCTTAGTTCAATTTTACTTTATTCTATCTTTAAAATTTACTTTTAATTAGTTTTTTTATCACTTTAATCCTTTTGCTATTTTTGTTTAAGTCTTTCTTCCTAGTTTGATTAACTTTTCATTTTATTAGAAATAGATAATTTCAAGCTCCCCCTTTTAGTGACCATTACCGACTATTCCACCATTAACCGTGATCAATTCGATTAGATACCGAGAACGATATCGAGTACACAAATGCTAAAGCAAAAACCATGTATTAAATGGCGCCTCTGCCGGCTCTTTGCGTAAAGATAAACGGTTTTTAGTGTGAAAATTTTGATTTTGGGATCCGTTCTTTTGGGAACGTTATTTTCAAGCACAAAAATTTTCAAAAATCCTAAAAAATATAAAATTTTCAAAAATCCAAAAACAATAAAAAGATAAAAAATCAAAAATATTTTATTTCCTTTTAGTGCATGCGTACCCGATCTACGTCTTATCCTGAGCCCGAGACTTTTAGAGACATAGATATGGCCGGTGTGCATAACAATAATAACAACCCACCCCACCCCAATTTGAATAACAATAATAACAACAACAACGTTCCCCCACCCGACCTACGCACAATGGAGGAGCTTTGTAGACCAACCATGAACGGACGCGGAGGACCTATTGCGCCGATGCAAATCACGGCTCCTGAGTTTTCGTTGAAGCATCACATGATCCAGCAAGTTCAAAACGCTTGTTCTTTTCGCGGATTACCTGATGATGATGCCAACAAACCCCTCGACAAATTCATTATCGTCACTCAAAGCATGAAACTACCCGGTGCTTCCATGGATTTTCTTCGCCTTCACCTTTTTCCACACTTTATCCCACCATGCCGAAAAATGGTTTGATCGTCTTCCCAAAAACTCAATTCAAACATGGAATGACATGACTCCAAAAATTTTGTCGCGCTACTTTCCACCATCCATGGTCCCCACTCAAGAACCTGATGAGTCGCTTTTCGATGCTTGGGAACGATATAATGTCTTGATCGACCGTTGTCCAAACCATAACATGATCCCCGTTACATTGATTGATACTTTCTATAATGGTTTAACTTTTCGTGATCGTGATACGATTAATGTTGCCGCCGGTGGTACATTCATGAAGAGAAGACCTGAAGAATGTAGAGAGCTTAGAGAAAACATGACCACTCACCACAAAAATAGGGATTCATCTGCATCTTCAAGGAATAACAAAAGGGCCAATGTTTCTTCTACATCATCCAACTCAGAGATAACCGAACTTACTCGCCAAGTAGCTGAGATGAACAAAAACTTCTTAACCATGGCTACAAACCAATTTCAACAAGCTAAAGCTGTAGCAACTTCTTGTGAGATTTGAGGGGGTTCTCATTCATACACCGATTGTCCTTCTACTCTTGACAATCCGGAAAATGTGTATGCCACTAACGATAACTTTTCTACGGGAGGCTATCAAGCATGTCCTCAAGGAGACCGTAACTTGCTAAGTTATCGTTCCAACAACTTTCTATCTCCACCCGGTTTTTCTCCTCAAAACCAAAACAATTTGAACCGCAACAATCAAAGCCAACCTCGAGCTACCAATCAATATCAATCCCAAAGAAACCCATATCCACCTTAAGGAAATAATCAAGCTTACCAAGCCCCACCTCTCAATCAACCCACGGCATTGAACCAAGACCTCGAAACTTACATGAGGACCAATAGAGAGATGGTGACGAATCTTCAAAGCCAATTCATTAACTTGAAGGGTGACATGGAAAAACAAGGGAACGATAATCGAGCCGAGCTAAGGAATGACATGGCGAAACAAGGGAATGATCTTCGAGCCTATATAAGAAACTCTATGAGCAGTCAAACGAATAACTCAAGGGATATGATGGCTAGTTTTTTTCCCAATTAATCAAGCCTCTGGTTCGAGTTCTCTTCCGAGTAACACCGTTTCTAATCCAAGAGGGGAGATGAAAGCAATCACCACCCGAAGTGGCAAAGGTTTAAAGGAACCTGAGATTCCTACACCTACACCGGTGATTGTAACTAAGGAAAAAGAACAACTTTCCCCAACTCCTTTACCTTCCAACCCCACCCCTCCACCACCCAAGGATGTGAGTGAGAATTCTATTTCAAAGCCTTCATCTCAACCCAATATACCTTATCCCTCAAGGTTGAGGAAAGAGAAGTTGAAGAACAAGGATGATATTCAGGTTTCTAACTTTCTTAAAATGTTTAAACAACTGAATTTCAACATCTCCTTTGCCGAGGCTCTCGCTCACATGCCGAAGTATGCGAAAATGTTTAAAGATCTTCTCAGTGACAAAGAAAAGGTTCTCGATATCGCTCAGACCCAACTTAATGAGAATTGCTCCGCAGTGCTCTTAAGGAAATTGCCCACCAAACTTGGTGATCCGGGTCGCTTTCTCATTCCTTGCAACTTTCCCGGGGTAGAGAATTGTATGGCCCTATCCGATCTAGGTGCTAGTATCAACTTAATGCCTTTAAGCGTTTGGAAACATTTATCTCTACCCGAGCTAGTCCCCACACGAATGACTTTGGAATTAGCTAACCGAACGGTTGCTTATCCAGTGAGGATAGCCGAAGATGTCTTCGTCGGTGTCGACAAATTCACCTTTTCGGCGGATTTTGTTATCATTGACTACGAGATGGATCCCAGTGTTCCATTAATCGTTGGACGTCCATTCTTGAGGACCGGTCGCACTCTCATTGATGTAGCCGCGGGCGAATTAATCATGAGAGTTGGTGACGATAAAATCGTCTTTAACATGGGTAAACTTTCTAAACAGCCTTCTGAAAACGAGAGCGTTAATTTCATTGACGTACTTGATAAGGCTTGTGAAGAGCATTTCAACGACGCTTGTAAAAGTGGTTCTTCTTCTCTACCCATTGTTGAGACCGTTGCCTCTATTTCCCCATCATTGACTCCATTTGGAGAAAGTTATTTCCTTTTGAAAGAATTTGAAGCAACTTTGGGGGATGTGGACTTAAAATATGACGAACTCCCTCCGATTGGGATGAAGACATTCGTACCATTGAGAAACTTCTCAATGAGGACCATATTTCTCCACCATCTCCTAAGGAAATCTCTATCGATGATCCGAATGTGACTATACCTTCCATCGAAAATCCTCCGGATTTAGAGCTTAAGGATCTACCGTCTCATCTTGAATACGTGTTCCTTGAAGACAATAAGAAGTTACCCGTCATCATCGCAAAGGATTTGAAAGAAGATGAAAAATCTCGACTTATCGACGTGCTGAAGAATCACAAGAAATCGATTGCTTGGAAAATCTCCGATATTCGTGGAATTGATCGTCACTTTTGCACACATAAAATTCTCATGAAGGATGACTTTAAACCACTATTCAAAACCAAAGAAGGGTGAATCCCAAGATCCATGACGTTATCAAAAAAAGGTTATCAAACTTCTTGATACAGGAATGATCTACCCTATCTCGGATTCACCATGGGTTAGTCCGGTCCATTGTGTGCCTAAGAAAGGCGGAATCACCGTTGTGCCCAATGAAAACAACGAGTTGATTCCTACTCGTCTCGTTACAGGGTGGAGATTTTGTATAGACTATCGCAAACTCAATGATGCTACGAGAAAGGATCATTTTCCCCTTCCTTTCATGGATCAAATGCTCGAGCCTCTAGCGGGTAATGACTATTATTGCTTCTTAGACGGTTTCTCCGGGTATTATCAAATTCCCATCGATCCTAAAGACCAAGAGAATACCACATTCACTTGTCCTTATGGAACATTTGCTTACAAACGAATGCCTTTCGGCTTATGTAATGCTCCTAGGACTTTCCAAAGGTGTATGATGGCTATCTTCCATGACATGGTTGAAGAAACTATGGAAGTCTTCATGGATGATTTCTCGGTCTATGGTGACTCCTTCTCTTCTTGCCTTGCCAATTTGGAATGCATGCTTAAGCGGTGTAAAGACACTCGCCTTGTTCTAAATTGGGAAAAATGCCATTTCATGGTAAAAGAAGGCATTGTTCTTGGACATAAAATCTCCAAATCCGGTCTTGAATTCGACCATGCTAAAGTTGAAGTGATTGCTAAATTACCTCCACCTTCAACCGTGAAGGGTGTGAGAAGTTTCCTTGTTCATGCGGGCTTATATCGTCGATTCATTCAAGAGTTTTCTAAAATCGCTTGCCCGATGACCCACCTCTTAGAAAAAGATACTCCTTTTATCTTTTCTAAAGAGTGTATTGACTCCTTCAATCTTCTTAAGGACAAGCTAACTAAGGTACCGGTCTTGGTTACCCCTAATTGGGAGCTACCTTTTGAATTGATGTACGGTGCTAGCGACTTTGCCATTGGAGCGGTTTTGGGCTAAAGAGTGAACAAACACTTCCAACCAATCCATTATGCTAGCAAGACAATGACGGGGGCTCAATTGCATTATACCACTACCGAAAAAGAGCTTTTAGCTGTAGTGTATGCTTTTGAGAAGTTCCGCCCCTATCTTGTTCTTTCCACCATCATTGTCTATACCGATCATTCCGCGTTGAAGTACTTGTTAACTAAACAAGATTCCAAGCCAAGACTTCTTCGTTGGGTTTTGCTCCTTCAAGAATTTAAAATCAAAATTCGTGACAAGAAGGGAGCCGAAAACCTAGCCGCGGATCATCTAAGTAGACTTGAGGATCCTTATCAAGGGGATCATCCGAATCAAGAGATCAATAACTCTTTTCCCCTTGAGGCCTTAATGTCTATCAATTCCAATCTTGATGACACCCCGTGGTTTGCGTACATTGCAAACTACTTAGCGGGTGGTATTCTCATCGAAGGGTTAACATCCCAACAAAAGAAGAAGTTCTTTAAAGATGTTAAGACTTACTTTTGGGATGACCCTTATCTCTTCAAACAATGTGCTGATCTGATTACTCGTTGGTGTGTTGATGGACCCGCAGCTTTAGACATTCTCGAAGCTTGCCATAAAGGACCCACCGGTGGTCACTTTGGTCCCAACTACACCGGGAAGAAAGTGTTTGACTCGGGATTCTATTGGCCCACCATTTATCATGACGCTCACGAGATGGTTAAAAATTGTGATGCTTGCCAACGCCAAGGCAAGATCACACATAGAGATGAGATGCCTCAAAATTTCATCCAAGAATGTGAAATCTTTGACGTATGGGGTATCGACTTTATGAGGCCATTTCCATCATCCAAATGGACTCGTAGCCGTTGACTACGTATCAAAATGGGTTGAAGCTAAGGCTCTCCCTACGAATGATGCGAGGGTGGTTGTGAACTTTTTGAAGCAACTTTTTGCTCGATTCGGTGTTCCTCGTGCTATCATCAGTGACCGCGGGACTTATTTTTGCAATGATCAATTTGCTCGGGTCATGGCTAAGTATGGTGTCAATCATCGTCTTTCCACCGCTTATTATCCTCAAACAAATGGTCAAGCCGAGATATCTAACTGTGGATTGAAGAGAATATTAGAGCGAACTGTGGGAGAGCATCGTGCCTCGTGGGCCGATAAGTTAGATGATGCTTTGTGGGCTTTCC
The DNA here is from genome assembly GCA_025667525.1 of Glebionis coronaria. Classification (NCBI taxonomy): domain Eukaryota; kingdom Viridiplantae; phylum Streptophyta; class Magnoliopsida; order Asterales; family Asteraceae; genus Glebionis; species Glebionis coronaria. The sequence continues at coordinate 252,234 of JANFOE010001073.1, read as the reverse complement.
GTACCGCATATAAGACTCCGATTGGTTGCACTCCATGTCGTCTTGTGTACGGGAAGGCATTCCACCTCCCTATTTAGCTCGAACATAAGGCGTACTGGGCCTTGAAGTGGGCCAAATTTGACATCAACAAATCCGGTGATCTTCGGAAGATTCAACTCAATGAGCTTAATGAACTGAGGAATGAAGCTTATGAGAACTCATTGATCTACAAGGAGAAAACCAAGCTCATTCATGATGCTAGGATTAAGAACCGAGAGTTTCACATTGGTGATCAAGTTTTACTCTTTAACTATCGGTTGAAGATTTTCTCAGGCAAACTGAAGAGCCGTTGGTCTGGTCCATTCACCGTCGCCAAAGTCTTTCCCTATGGCACCATTGAGCTTTCTCAACCAAATGGGCCTAACTTTAAAGTGAATGGCCAGCATGTGAAGCTGTACTTTGGTAAGGACATCTCTCATGAGATGATTCCATCCCTCACCACGTTTCCCTTGAATTAAGTTCTGGGTCGAGTCAGGCTCGTGACTCGGTTAACAAAAACAAGCGCTTCTCAAGAGGCAACCCGTTGATCTATCCTTTACCCGTTTTCATAATAAGTGTAGGGGGAGCTACATAGGGTTTGTTTTCTTGTTTCTTATGATGTGTAGGGATTAAAGCTTCCAAGAGCACTTTTGATGCATTTGACGACCCGTGATCCCGTCTACCCGTCTTCCCGGTTCTATCCTAAACTGTCGTGATTCAATATTTCATATCTTATATGTTCACATTGAAATCACTATAGTCGTCCTTTCCTTAGCAAGATTTAAACAACATGCACAATGTCCTAAGTGTACAGGAGTTTACTCCCACATGCTTAAACATTGAGGACAATGTTTATATCAAGTGTAGGGGGACTTCTATCGAAGTAAGTGGTCTTTTCCATGAGTTTGTCCTCATTTTAACTGGAAAATTTGATTTTTCTACATTTTTCAAAATTTTTAATCTATTTTGGCCTAGTAGTTTTTCCTTTGTTATCGTTATTTACTTTCTTTGCTAGAATAAATTTTTAATAAAGTGGTTTTAATTTTCAAACGTTATGAATCTTTTGACTCAACCCGAGTTTACTCTAGCTAGTATCCTTAACGTGTTTAAGTCAAGTTTTGCTAGGCTTTTATATAGGGAGCTTTAAAACGCGAATGTCTTAACTCTTACGGGTTAAGAACAAGAACTTTTCGCAAGTTCCTATAATTGATCCTAGAAAGTCGTTTATCAAGGGAACTTTAAAATGCGAATTCTAAACTTGAAAGAGTCTAAGAGTTTGCAAGATCCTGTAGATGACTTGAAAACCCAAAACATTGATTTAATTGGCTAAGCATCCACGAGTCTCATTCCTTGAGATTTTAAATTGTGGAGAACGAGAGATGATAGAGTCAATTATAAGTTTGGTATTCTTTCATGAATTTATGTGAGTTGATTATAAGCTTTTTCTCACATCGCTTGTTAATAAATATATTTGCAATAAATAAGGTTGTACGATTTGAAAAGTTACTTAGCTTCTAGCACAAGATCGTTTAAAAGTTGCTCGGTATTAATTAGAGTTCACAGCCAAGGCATAACTTATTGAAGCGGGATGCGAAGATTGGCGAGTCCGAAAAGGCCCTAACAAGGCATGAGGGCTACATTTTGTTGCTAAAGATCCAAAAGTGATGTGAAGAATCATTTATCAAAAATCAATATGAAGGATCGAGACACATTACGAAAAGCAAATACTCCCCTAAAGATCATGGAGAAGTCTATCTGAAAAGACCCTAGCAAGGTATGAGGATAAATAGATCCAAGTCCTAAAAGCAGGCGGATCGTTGTATATCAAAATCCAAAATAAAGATTGGAGAAAAATGAAGAAGTCGTGGTCCATATATGAAGAATCTCTCAAAAACTTCAAGTGAAGAAATTCCTATTATGAAGAGAAGACCATAATTTCAAGAACGTCTCTCAAGATTCGAAGTATGAAGTCCTGCCAAATATCGGTCCGAGAAAGGTCTCAAATCGTGAAGCGAGTTATGCCAAGATATGAACTTTAAGAGGTCCCGAGAAGCAGTTTTAAGAGATTTTGTCCTTTAGCTAACTATTGATCAAATCGTCCTACTTTGCTTTCAGCCTTAATAAATTATCGAAATAAGTCAACAATGCATCCTCGTGATCATTCAAGACATCAATAAAATATAAGAGATACCCATAGGAATAAGGGAGTTTAAGTGATTAATTGAACCGTATGAGTAAATGTTTGTTATGCTAACTTGTACTAACAATGATCTTGTTTTTAAGCTTGGCGTGGGGAACGTGAAACTTGAGGGTGATAAACATTCATGACACACAAGCCCTAATGTAAGTCTTAGATTTCTTTACATGTTTCTTCCTTGATTGCATCTTGTTATTTTCTATCTTTTTGATTTTCCTTAGTTGTTTAATAAAGGCCAAGGTAGGTTGATTATGATGGAAAGTGTAAACCTTGATTTATTGCTAAGCATTGCATGAGGGCATTGCAATGGTTAAGTGTAGGGGATTTGATAGGTGTGAAAACACCCATCTTTCTACCACTTAATTACATTAAAACGGGACCTAAACGTATATTTTATGTCGTAAATGGCGGAATTATGCGTGGTTTGTGTTTTTATTGTGTTTCAGGGTCGAGAAGGTGAAAAGTGGAGAAAACACGGCTTTCACGGGCTTTTATTGAAGTAAAATACAAAAGACAAAGTCGAAAGATCAAAAGTGGAAAAAGAACGGAAGTCCAAGACCAATTCTGAAGATTTATCAAAGAAAAAGTCAAAAGACGGAAGTTTACTAAAAGCCGAAGAACTCGAGTCTTATTTATGAAGAAAATTTAAGACGAGTTCAAAGAAATCCCGAGACAAAGTCATTAAGTCCAAGATTAATAAAAGATAAAGAAGGGAAGGACTTAACTTTGCAATTAAGGAAAAGAGGAAAGAGGGAGGAAGCTTCCTAAGCTCCTCCCTAATCACCACTATAAATAGACCATTAGTCTTCATTTTTCAAGTTGTTGGGTGGTTTGACAAACCACCACTTCCACCATTTTCATTTCTTGTTAATTACTTTCTTGCTTTTTAAATTCATGTTATGCACTTTCAATTCAATTTAATTTTCAAGTAAGTTTTCATCTTTTCTTGTCTTAATCTCTCATCTTCCTTTCTTGATTCTTGTTTGCTTTTGGTGCTATTTACATTTGATCCGTGTTGTTCATTCATGTTTTCGCGCTTAAAAGTTCATTTCTTTATGTTTTGATTCAAAGGTTTGTTTCTTTTAAAGTTTGATAAGTTGTTTTTCATGCTTACTGAGTTCATCTCTCTTTAGATTCGTTCTAGTTTTGAGTTCAAGCTTATTACCATAGCTTATGACTTTTGCTTATTTTTCGGATCAAGAAACCAATCGGAAAGGGTTTTAAAACCCTTTTCCAATCGTCCCTTTCCGATCTACACTTTCCGACCAAGCACACCCCTTTTCCGATCGTCCAATCGGAAAAGGGTTTTAAACTTTCTGATTTGTCCTTCTTTTTTATTCCGATCATAGCTTGTTTTTAGTATTCCGATTGTGCTCATTTAAACCCATTCCGATCAGTTTACTTTTCAGCATTCCGATTGTACTCCTTTTTCTATATTCCGATTACTCGTCCTTCATATATTCCGATCATGCCAACTTTCCGATCATCCGATCGGAAAACATTCCGATCGGGACACCTTTTTGGGTGTATTCCGATTGGGGTGGTTTTGGTTTGTTTTTATTCTTTGTTCGAGTTAAAGTGGCAAGTTTTCTCGTTATGTTTTTAGTTCATTTTAACTTTGTTTGTATTTTATTTAATTGTCATTTACTTTTTGTTAAGTTTCAATTTTCCGTCATTTAATTTCTCGTCATTTACTTTTAAAGTTTTAAATATGCACCGTCTACGTTTTAATTTATTTTATTGTTAATTTCTCGTCATTTATTATTAAGTCTTGCTCATTTATTTTACCAAAACCAAAAATATTTGTTTCACCAAGAACAACTAATCTCACACAATTAACCGGAAATCAATTCGAGAGGATACCGAGAATTAAATTGAACCTAGAAAAATCTCTTATATTAAATGGTGCCGCTGCCGGCTCTTTTCGTGAGGATCGAAAGTTTTTTGTGAGAGAAGCGTTGGCTTTTGGGACCCGTTCACTTGTGAACGTTATTTTTTGTGTCAAAAATTTTCAAAAATCCAAAAACATTTGGAAAATCATAAAAAGCATTTCTTTTTCAAAAGTTTTGCACCAAAAATATTCTTCTTGCTTATCTATCTTTCTTCATGGATTTTTATGTCCATTGCGTCCGGTATGGGAAACAATTATCTGGGAACAACTCTTGTCAATGGTGTACATGTGAGCGGTGCGGAAACGATATCGACAACACACAATTCGGATTTTGTCCTTTGTGCAACTCGACTAATTCGTCCTTTTTGAACCCACCTCCTATTCCCACGTGCACCTATTGTGGAAGCGATTCTCATTGGCATATTTCGTGCCCGGTTCCATACCCGTATGATCACGGGCAAGAGCCGGGGTACAATTATGACTATGATAATAGCTATCCACAAGACGCACCCAGTCTTTCTCCTCAACCGTTCTTCAACAACTGTGGGGGTCCTCACGATACTTCCTATTGTCAACCAATGAATTATTATGAGCAAAATCCGTGTCCTCAGTTTTCTTCACCTATGGATTATTATGAACCAAACCCGGTTTCTAATTCTTCTCAACCGATGAACTACTATGAGCCACAACCATGCTATAATTCAGGTTTTCAACACTTTGAGCCCCCACATCACACCCTCAATCATCAATCCTCTCAGCAAACTAGTCTTGATCAACAACTCACTTCTTTGAATGGCATTCTAGAAAGTCTAGCTCAACTCCGAGCTGACTTGCATCAGGAAAGGCAACCGTTGCTTGATGTGGACGAAACCTTGAAAACCACCGACACCTTTTTGAGCCAATTTAGTCGTTTTCCCTTCTTTTCTACACCAAAATGTTTACTTACAGCGTGGGATAGAATTGGTGAAATTGAACACACTCGGGGCGATGAACAACAAAAGTTGCTGCATGAGCTTCTTAAAGATGTGGAGGTTATCAAGGAAGAGTTAGCCGACTACGTCACTCCTAACTGGACTCGCCCCATCTATTATGATGATGACGACGACGATGATGTCTACACTTTCAACCAATCTTCTGAAGTTGCTGCTCCTACTGTCGATGTTCCTACTGTGTCTAAGGATCTAGATTCGTTGAATGAGCTTAGTGATGTTGTTCTCAACAAAGTATTTGATGATGAGGTTTGTGACTTACCTGCTATGGAGCCTGAGGACGACATTGCTCTTCCGGAAGAGGTCGATCCTAATGATGACGATTTTTCTCCAAGCTATGAGAATTTCACTTTTGAAATTGCTCAATATCCACCGGGAGATGCGGGTGATGACGATTTATTCTCTCCGGTTTACGAGAAGTTCATCGATGAACATGATCTTGTGGATAAGGTGGAAGACGTGCTTCTTCGAGATAGATTACGGAAAGTGCACCTTCTTATTGCTCAAATCGAAGCGTTGACTTCTCCTCCTCTTTCCGAGTCTTTGCCTCCTTCTCTTCCTCCCGTTGAAGATAATGACCCATTGCCGGAAGAAATCGACATTCACTCCATACCACCAGGTAATGATGACGATGACATGGAGGGGGACATTATTTTTGATAATTTGCTGCAGGATAATATTGTCCCAAGTCCCCCTCCCGAGCACCTTTCATCCTCCCCTTTAGCCACTATCACGGAGGATGAGTGCTTTGACCCGGGAGGTGGCACTGATTATGCTATGATTGATAACTATACGGCTTTGCCGCTTGCTCAGCATCTATTGTCTTTGGGGGAGGACAATGTGCTTACTGTACCCAACCCACCTCCCGTGGACTTTGATTTCACATACTTTTCGTATGTTGAAAGGACCTTTCTCCCTTTCAAGACTTATCCCCCCGCCTCTCCTTTGTTGATGTCAACCGGGAACGAGGACAAGGTCTTTGATCCCGGTATCACATTCGAGGCTTCCCCATGGACTATTTAATTCGGGGACGAGTCAGGCTCGTGACTCGGTCAACAAAAACAAGCGCTTTTTGGGAGGCAACCCAATTATCTATCTATTTTCATCATAAGTGTAGGGGGAGCCCCGTTGGTGTTTCTTTTTCTCTTTCTTATCATATGCAGGGATTAGAGCTTCAAAGACACACTCTTGATGACTTTTGACGAACCGTGATTCTGTGTTCCCTTCTTCCCGGTTCTATCTTAAACTCTTTTCGATTCACTATTTTATATTTCTCAATATTAAAATAGGAATCTCTTTAGTTGTCTTTTCCTTAACAAGATTTAAACAAAGTGCACAATGTCCTAAGTGTAGGGGAGTTTACTCCCACATGCTTAAACATTGAGGACAATGTTTATTTTAAGTGTAGGGGGGACTTCTATCGAAGTTAAGTGATCTTTTCCTTGTATTTGCCCTCATTTTAACCGGAAAATCAATTTTTCGACATTTTTCAAAATTTTTAATCTATTTTGGCCTAGTTGTAGTTCCCTTTATTTTTGTTATTTTTCTCTTATTTTAATAAAATGGTTTTAACAAGTTTAGTTATCTTAGATATATTAGGCCCGTTGTGAATTTTTTGACTCAACCCGAGTTTACTTATCCAAGTTCACTCTAGCTAGTATCCTTAACCATGACCTTAATTGGTTTATTAGGCTAAGCATCCACGAGTCTCATTCCTTGAGATTTTAAATTGTGGAGAACGAGAAATGATAGACTTGGTTACAAGTTTGGTATTCTCTCATTAACTTATGTGAGTTAATTATGATCTTTTTCTCCCATCACTTGCTAATAAATTATCTGCAATAAGTAAGGTCGTACGATTTGAAAAGTTACTTAGCTTCTAGCCTAAGATCGTTTAAAAGTTGCTCGGTAATGACGAGAGTTCATAGCCAAGGCATAACTTATGAAGCGGGGTGCGAAGATTGGCGAGTCCGAAAAGGCCCTAACAAGGCATGAGGATTCCATTTTATTTCTGAAGATCCAAAGTGATGTGAAAAGCATTATTCCCGAAATCAATATGAAGGATCAAGACTCACGATGAAAAGCAATCAACTCCCATAAAGATCATGGAGAAGTCTATCCGAAAAGACCCTAACAAGGTATGAGGATAAATAGATCCAAGTCCGAAAAGGAGGCGGATCGTTGTATCTCAAAATCCCAAATAGAGATTGAAGAAATAATCATGAAGTCGTGGTCAACAAAGTTGGAGTACCCCTCAAAAGTCTCCAAAGTGAAGAAACTCTATTACGATGAGAAGACCATTATCTCAAGCACGTCTCTCAAGATATGAAGTATGAAGTACATGCCAAATATCGGCCCGAGAAAGGTCTCAAATCGTGAACCAAGTTATGCCAAGATATGAACTTTTTGATATCCCGAGAAGCAGTTTTAAGAGATTTTGTCCTTTAGCTAACTATTGATCAAATCGTCCTACTTTGCTTTCAGCCTTAATAAATTATCGAAATAAGTCAACAATGCATCCTCGTGATCATTCAAGACATCAATAAAATATAAGAGATACCCATAGGAATAAGGGAGTTTAAGTGATTAATTGAACCGCATGAGTAAATGTTTGTTATGCTAACTTGTACTAACAATGATCTTGTTTTTAAGCTTGGCGTGGGGAACGTGAAACTTGAGGGTGATAAACATTCATGACACACAAGCCCTAATGTAAGTCTTAGATTTCTTTACATGTTTCTTCCTTGATTGCATCTTGTTATTTTCTATCTTTTTTATTTTCCTTAGTTGTTTAATAAAGGCCAAGGTAGGTTGATTATAATGGAAAGTGTAAACCTTGCTTTATTGCTAAGCATTGCATGAGGGCATTGCAATGGTTAAGTGTAGGGGATTTGATAGGTGTGAAAACACTCATCTTTTCTACCACTTAATTACATTAAAACGGGACCTAAACGTATATTTTATGTCGTAAATGGTGGAATTATGCGTGGTTTGTGTTTTTATTGTGTTTCAGGGTTGAGAAGGTGAAAAGTGGAGAAAACACGGCTTTCACGGGCTTTTATTGAAGTAAAAGACAAAAGACAAAGTCGAAAGATCAAAAGTGGAAAAAGAACGGAAGTCCAAGACCAATTCTAAAGATTTATCAAAGAAAAAGTCAAAAGACGGAAGTTTACTAAAAGCCGAAGAACTCGAGTCTTATTTATGAAGAAAATTCAAGACGAGTTCAAATAAATCCCGAGACAAAGTCATTAAGTCCAAGATTAATAAAAGATAAAGAAGGGAAGGACTTAACTTTGCAATTAAGGAAAAGAGGAAAGAGAGAGGAAGCTTCCTAAGCTCCTCCCTAATCACCACTATAAATAGACCATTAGTCTTCATTTTTCAAGTTGTTGGGTGGTTTGACAAACCACCACTTCCACTATTTTCATTTCTTGTTAATTACTTTCTTGCTTTTTAAATTCATGTTATGCACTTTAAATTCAATTTAATTTTCAAGTAAGTTTTCATTCATTGTTCTTTAATCTTTACTTTTCTTGTCTTAATCTCTCATCTTCCTTTCTTGATTCTTGTTTGCTTTTGGTGCGATTTACATTTGATCCGTGTTGTTCATTCATGTTTTCGCGCTTAAAAGTTCATTTCTTTATGTTTTGATTCAAAGGTTTGTTTCTTTTAAAGTTTGATAAGTTGTTTTTCATGCTTACTGAGTTCATCTCTCTTTAGATTCGTTCTAGTTTTGAGTTTAAGCTTATTACCATAGCTTATGACTTTTGCTTATTTTTCGGATCAAGAAACCAATCGGAAAGGGTTTTAAAACCCTTTTCCGATCGTCCCTTTCCGATCTACACTTTCCGACCAAGCACACCCCTTTTCCGATCGTCCAATCGGAAAAGGGTTTTAAACTTTCCGATTTGTCCTTCTTTTTTATTCCGATCATAGCTTGTTTTTAGTATTCCGATTGTGCTCATTTAAACCCATTCCGATCAGTTTACTTTTCAGCATTCCGATTGTACTCCTTTTTCTATATTCCGATTACTCGTCCTTCATATATTCCGATCATGCCAACTTTCCGATCATCCGATCGGAAAACATTCCGATCGGGACACCTTTTTGGGTGTATTCCGATTGGGGTGGTTTTGGTTTGTTTTTATTCTTTGTTCGAGTTAAAGTGGCAAGTTTTCTCGTTATGTTTTTAGTTCATTTTAACTTTGTTTGTATTTTTATTTAATTGTCATTTACTTTTTGTTAAGTTTCAATTTTCCGTCATTTAATTTCTCGTCATTTACTTTTAAAGTTTTAAATATGCACCGTCTACGTTTTAATTTATTTTAGTGTTAATTTCTCGTTATTTATTATTAAGTCTTGCTCATTTATTTTACCAAAACCAAAAATATTTGTTTCACCAAGAACAACTAATCTCACACAATTAACCGGAAATCAATTCGAGAGGATACCGAGAATTAAATTGAACCTAGAAAAATCTCTTATATTAAATGGTGCCGCTGCCGGCTCTTTTCGTGAGGATCGAAAGTTTTTTGTGAGAGAAGCGTTGGCTTTTGGGACCCGTTCACTTGTGAACGTTATTTTTTGTGTCAAAAATTTTCAAAAATCCAAAAACATTTGGAAAATCATAAAAAGCATTTCTTTTTCAAAAGTTTTGCACCAAAAATATTCTTCTTGCTTATCTATCTTTCTTCATGGATTTTTATGTCCATTGCGTCCGGTATGGGAAACAATTATCTGGGAACAACTCTTGTCAATGGTGTACATGTGAGCGGTGCGGAAACGATATCGACAACACACAATTCGGATTTTGTCCTTTGTGCAACTCGACTAATTCGTCCTTTTTGAACCCACCTCCTATTCCCACGTGCACCTATTGTGGAAGCGATTCTCATTGGCATATTTCGTGCCCGGTTCCATACCCGTATGATCACGGGCAAGAGCCGGGGTACAATTATGACTATGATAATAGCTATCCACGAGACGCACCCAGTCTTTCTCCTCAACCGTTCTGCAACAACTGTGGGGGTCCTCACGATACTTCCTATTGTCAACCAATGAATTATTATGAGCAAATTCCGTGTCCTCAGTTTTCTTCACCTATGGATTATTATGAACCAAACCCGGTTTCTAATTCTTCTCAACCGATGAACTACTATGAGCCACAACCATGCTATAATTCAGGTTTTCAACACTTTGAGCCCCCACATCACACCCTCAATCATCAATCCTCTCAGCAAACTAGTCTTGATCAACAACTCACTTCTTTGAATGGCATTCTAGAAAGTCTAGCTCAACTCCGAGCTGACTTGCATCAGGAAAGGCAACCGTTGCTTGATGTGGACGAAACCTTGAAAACCACCGACACCTTTTTGAGCCAATTTAGTCGTTTTCCCTTCTTTTCTACACCAAAATGTTTACTTACAGCGTGGGATAGAATTTGTGAAATTGAACATACTCGGGGCGATGAACAACAAAAGTTGCTGCATGAGCTTCTTAAAGATGTGGAGGTTATCAAGGAAGAGTTAGCCGACTACGTCACTCCTAACTGGACTCGTCCCATCTATTATGATGATGACGACGACGATGATGTCTACACTTTCAACCAATCTTCTGAAGTTGCTGCTCCTACTGTCGATGTTCCTACTGTGTCTAAGGATCTAGATTCGTTGAATGAGCTTAGTGATGTTGTTCTCAACAAAGTATTGGATGATGAGGTTTGTGACTTACCTGCTATGGAGCCTGAGGACGACATTGCTCTTCCGGAAGAGGTCGATCCTAATGATGACGATTTTTCTCCAAGCTATGAGAATTTCACTTTTGAAATTGCTCAATATCCACCGGGAGATGCGGGTGATGACGATTTATTCTCTCCGGTTTACGAGAAGTTCATCGATGAACATGATCTTGTGGATAAGGTGGAAGACGTGCTTCTTCGAGATAGATTACGGAAAGTGCACCTTCTTATTGCTCAAATCGAAGCGTTGACTTCTCCTCCTCTTTCCGAGTCTTTGCCTCCTTCTCTTCCTCCCGTTGAAGATAATGACCCATTGCCGGAAGAAATCGACATTCACTCCATACCACCAGGTAATGATGACGATGACATGGAGGGGGACATTATTTTTGATAATTTGCTGCAGGATAATATTGTCCCAAGTCCCCCTCCCGAGCACCTTTCATCCTCCCCTTTAGCCACTATCACGGAGGATGAGTGCTTTGACCCGGGAGGTGGCACTGATTATGCTATGATTGATAACTATACGGCTTTGCCGCTTGCTCAGCATCTATTGTCTTTGGGGGAGGACAATGTGCTTACTGTACCCAACCCACCTCCCGTGGACTTTGATTTCACATACTTTTCGTATGTTGAAAGGACCTTTCTCCCTTTCAAGACTTATCCCCCCGCCTCTCCTTTGTTGATGTCAACCGGGAACGAGGACAAGGTCTTTGATCCCGGTATCACATTCGAGGCTTCCCCATGAACTATTTAATTCGGGGACGAGTCAGGCTCGTGACTCGGTCAACAAAAACAAGCGCTTTTTGGGAGGCAACCCAATTATCTATCTATTTTCATCATAAGTGTAGGGGGAGCCCCGTTGGTGTTTCTTTTTCTCTTTCTTATCATATGCAGGGATTAGAGCTTCAAAGACACACTCTTGATGACTTTTGACGAACCGTGATTCTGTGTTCCCTTCTTCCCGGTTCTATCTTAAACTCTTTTCGATTCACTATTTTATATTTCTCAATATTAAAATAGGAATCTCTTTAGTTGTCTTTTCCTTAACAAGATTTAAACAAAGTGCACAATGTCCTAAGTGTAGGGGAGTTTACTCCCACATGCTTAAACATTGAGGACAGTGTTTATTTTAAGTGTAGGGGGACTTCTATCGAAGTTAAGTGATCTTTTCCTTGTATTTGCCCTCATTTTAACCGGAAAATCAATTTTTCGACATTTTTGAAAATTTTTAATCTATTTTGGCCTAGTTGTAGTTCCCTTTATTTTTGCTATTTTTCTCTTATTTTAATAAAATGGTTTTAACAGGTTTAGTTATCTTAGATATATTAGGCCCGTTGTGAATTTTTTGACTCAACCCGAGTTTACTTATCCAAGTTCACTCTAGCTAGTATCCTTAACCATGTAGACCTTAATTGGTTTATTAGGCTAAGCATCCACGAGTCTCACTCCTTGAGATTTTAAATTGTGGAGAACGAGAAATGATAGAGTTGGTTACAAGTTTGGTATTCTCTCATTAACTTATGTGAGTTAATTATGATCTTTTTCTCCCATCACTTGCTAATAAATTATCTGCAATAAGTAAGGTCGTACGATTTGAAAAGTTACTTAGCTTCTAGCCCAAGATCGTTTAAAAGTTGCTCGGTAATGACGAGAGTTCATAGCCAAGGCATAACTTATGAAGCGGGGTGCGAAGATTGGCGAGTCCGAAAAGGCCCTAACAAGGCATGAGGATTCCATTTTATTTCTGAAGATCCAAAGTGATGTGAAAAGCATTATTCCCGAAATCAATATGAAGGATCAAGACTCACGACGAAAAGCAATCAACTCCCATAAAGATCATGGAGAAGTCTATCCGAAAAGACCCTAACAAGGTATGAGGATAAATAGATCCAAGTCCGAAAAGGAGGCGGATCGTTGTATCTCAAAATCCCAAATAGAGATTGAAGAAATAATCATGAAGTCGTGGTCAACAAAGTTGGAGTACCCCTCAAAAGTTTCCAAAGTGAAGAAACTCTATTACGATGAGAAGACCATTATCTCAAGCACGTCTCTCAAGATATGAAGTATGAAGTACATGCCAAATATCGGCCCGAGAAAGGTCTCAAATCTTGAACCAAGTTATGCCAAGATATGAACTTTTTGATATCCCGAGAAGCAGTTTTAAGAGATTTTGTCCTTTAGCTAACTATTGATCAAATCGTCCTACTTTGCTTTCAGCCTTAATAAATTATCGAAATAAGTCAACAATGCATCCTCGTGATCATTCAAGACATCAATAAAATATAAGAGATACCCATAGGAATAAGGGAGTTTAAGTGATTAATTGAACCGCATGAGTAAATGTTTGTTATGCTAACTTGTACTAACAATGATCTTGTTTTTAAGCTTGGCGTGGGGAACGTGAAACTTGAGGGTGATAAACATTCATGACACACAAGCCCTAATGTAAGTCTTAGATTTCTTTACATGTTTCTTCCTTGATTGCATCTTGTTATTTTCTATCTTTTTGATTTTCCTTAGTTGTTTAATAAAGGCCAAGGTAGGTTGATTATGATGGAAAGTGTAAACCTTGCTTTATTGCTAAGCATTGCATGAGGGCATTGCAATGGTTAAGTGTAGGGGATTTGATAGGTGTGAAAACACTCATCTTTTCTACCACTTAATTACATTAAAACGGGACCTAAACGTATATTTTATGTCGTAAATGGCGGAATTATGCGTGGTTTGTGTTTTTATTGTATTTCAGGGTTGAGAAGGTGAAAAGTGGAGAAAACACGGCTTTCACGGGCTTTTATTGAAGTAAAAGACAAAAGACAAAGTCGAAAGATCAAAAGTGGAAAAAGAACGGAAGTCCAAGACCAATTCTGAAGATTTATCAAAGAAAAAGTCAAAAGACGGAAGTTTACTAAAAGCCGAAGAACTCGAGTCTTATTTATGAAGAAAATTCAAGACGAGTTCAAAGAAATCCCGAGACAAAGTCATTAAGTCCAAGATTAATAAAAGATAAAGAAGGGAAGGACTTAACTTTGCAATTAAGGAAAAAAGGAAAGAGGGAGGAAGCTTCCTAAGCTCCTCCCTAATCACCACTATAAATAGACCATTAGTCTTCATTTTTCAAGTTGTTGGGTGGTTTGACAAACCACCACTTCCACCATTTTCATTTCTTGTTAATTACTTTCTTGCTTTTTAAATTCATGTTATGCACTTTCAGTTCAATTTAATTTTCAAGTAAGTTTTCATTCATTGTTCTTTAATCTTTACTTTTCTTGTCTTAATCTCTCATCTTCCTTTCTTGATTCTTGTTTGCTTTTGGTGCGATTTACATTTGATCCGTGTTGTTCATTCATGTTTTCGCGCTTAAAAGTTCATTTCTTTATGTTTTGATTCAAAGGTTTGTTTCTTTTAAAGTTTGATAAGTTGTTTTTCATGCTTACTGAGTTCATCTCTCTTTAGATTCGTTCTAGTTTTGAGTTTAAGCTTATTACCATAGCTTATGACTTTTGCTTATTTTTCGGATCAAGAAACCAATCGGAAAGGGTTTTAAAACCCTTTTCCGATCGTCCCTTTCCGATCTACACTTTCCGACCAAGCGCACCCCTTTTCCGATCGTCCAATCGGAAAAGGGTTTTAAACTTTCCGATTTGTCCTTCTTTTTTATTCCGATCATAGCTTGTTTTTAGTATTCCGATTGTGCTCATTTAAACCCATTCCGATCAGTTTACTTTTCAGCATTCCGATTGTACTCCTTTTTCTATATTCCGATTACTCGTCCTTCATATATTCCGATCATGCCAACTTTCCGATCATCCGATCGGAAAACATTCCGATCGGGACACCTTTTTGGGTGTATTCCGATTGGGGTGGTTTTGGTTTGTTTTTATTCTTTGTTCGAGTTAAAGTGGCAAGTTTTCTCGTTATGTTTTTAGTTCATTTTAACTTTGTTTGTATTTTTATTTAATTGTCATTTACTTTTTGTTAAGTTTCAATTTTCCGTCATTTAATTTCTCGTCATTTACTTTTAAAGTTTTAAATATGCACCGTCTACGTTTTAATTTATTTTAGTGTTAATTTCTCGTCATTTATTATTAAGTCTTGCTCATTTATTTTACCAAAACCAAAAATATTTGTTTCACCAAGAACAACTAATCTCACACAATTAACCGGAAATCAATTCGAGAGGATACCGAGAAAACGAACTTTCAACGAGTAAAAATCTAAGCATTAAATCCTTTTGCTATTTTTGTTTAAGTCTTTCTTCCTAGTTTGTTTAACTTTTCATTTTATTAGAAATAGATAATTTCAAGCTCCCCCTTTTAGTGATCATTACCGACTATTCCACCATTAACCGTGAGCAATTTGATTAGATACCAAGAACGATATCGAGTACACAAATGCAAAAACAAAAACCATATTACTCCACTTCTGTAGCCTCCCGGCTGCATCTGGCTTAGAGATGATTTGTTTTATTGGTTGATCAGTGATAACCACAATTGGGTGCGCCTGGAAGTACCGACGCAACCTTTTCGCGGCGTATACCAATGACAAAACCAACTTCTCCATAGATGAATAGTTCGGCTCCGGTCCTTGCAATGCTCTGCTTATAAAGTAGACCGGAGTCTGGACTGAGTCTCGGTCGGTCGTAAGGACTACACTTATTGCTCCGTACGTAGCGGATAGGTACATGATGAGCTCCTCCTTAGGTTGGGGTGCAACTAGCATAGGAAGAGCCGCGAGGTTCTGTTTAAGCTGCTCAAAGGCTTCCTCTGCCTCCTTTGTCCAGCAGATATCTCCTTTCTTCATGCACTTCTTGAGTGTTTTGAATAGAGGTATTGATTACTCCGCAGACTTCGACAAGAACCTGTTTAGCCCGGCCATCTTTCCATTTAGTGATTGTACCTCTTTGCGTGTCCGAGGGGATGGTAACTATATCACAACGTCCGTCTTCTCCGGACAAGGCTTGATGCCGTTTGGATTAATTATATACCCAAGGAACATCCCTTCGGTTGCCCCAAACGTGCACTTTTTTGGATTCAGTTTCATGTTGATTCTCCTCAACGTGTCAAACGTCTCCTGGATATCACGGAGAAGTGTTTCCTCCATATGACTCTTGATGACCAGATTGTCAACATAGACCTCAAGGTTGCGGTCTATCTGGGAGTCGAAGGCTTTATCAACAAGTCGTTGATATGTCGCTCTGGCGTTCTTTAGTCCGAAAAGCATTTTTGTGTAACAATACACGCCCTTACTAGTGTGAAACGTCGTCTTCTCCTCATCTTCTTCCGCCATTTGGATCTGATAGTATCCTTTGTACGCGTCTAAAAAACACTTGAAAGGGTATCTGCATAAGGATTCTACCTTCCAATCAATTTCTGGTAGCGGATAGCAGTCTTGCGGACAAGCTTTGTTCAAGTCCGTGAAGTCCACACACATGCGCCAAATCCCGCCATGCTTCTTTACCATGACTGGGTTAGATAACCACTCGTGGTAGTATACCTCGCGCATAATTCCTGCGTCTACTAATTTCCGTACCTCATCCAGTATTACCTGGTTGCGTTCTGGTACTTGACCACGCTTCTTTTGTTTAACAAGAGGATATCCCTGGCGGATTTGAAGTTTATGTTCTGCTATCGAACGCGGTACACCTGTCATATGCTTGGGATCCCATGCAAATATATCAAGGTTTGCTTTTAGGAGAGAGCACATGGCCCTCTTCCCGTTATCCGATTGCGTTCCCCCTATGGCCACCTCTTGCTCGGGGTAGTCGAGGTGGATTACCACCTTCCAATTAGGGGGTGGTGATCCTTCCTTGATGGGAACAGGCTGGACTGGTGTTGTCACTGCATGGCATTCAGATGCCGGCATGATCGAGTTATAAATTGTAACAATTCCCCCTTCTACTGGGAATTTGATCATACCATGAGCCGTGGACGGGACAACCTGTATGGCTAAGATCCCTGATCTTCCGATAATACCATTATACGGGGAATGTGAACGTATCACCATAAAGTTCATCCACGCCGTGGTAGAATGTTCTTTATCCCCAATGGTCACCAGCAGACGTAGCTGTCCTATTGGCCAGATAGTATCTCCACTGAAGCCAATGAGCGGCGACGTGGCCGGCACTAACTGGCTCTTTATCTCTGGTCGCAGCTGTACAAAACAGTGTTCGTAGATAACTTCTGCCGACGATCCTCCGTCCATATACATACGACGAACATTGTGTGTTCCAATACTTACCTCAATCGTGAGAGGTGCATCGGCCACGTTGCTTGCCATAATGGGAGGGAATGAGATCTCTCTTCCGCGTGAAATTTTTTGACTAACTTTCTCCTTTGTGCGGCGCTGCCAATATTGGATCATATACATGGTGGAGGGCTTGTCCTTTTGGGGGTCCTTCTTATCGTACTTTTTGTTATCCTTCCCATCCTTCCAATCCTTGACCAAATGTTTGAGTTTGCCTGATTTGATTAGTGACTCAATGTGCTTCTTGAGCTGGATGCATTCCTCCGTGCCGTAGCCCTTGTCATTGTGGAATTCGCAGAAGCGATTCCCTTGACGAAGGTCCACTGGAGTTGTCATTGGGGGAGGTTTTGGGAAGTTCGCCCCCTCTGTCAACAAGATATCCCGGTAAGTCATCTTTAGAGGGGTGAATTTGTCATCCGACCGCCCTCCTTTATTCTGACTCTTGTAATCTGAGCTCTGTCCATTACCTTGGGTGCTTTGGCCCCCTGATTGCCTCTTGGGCTGGTCATTAGATCGATAGTTATGGTTTTCCTTTGTAGGATATGTCGCGGCTACAGCGGTTTCTCCTTCTACAAAGTTTCTGACCCTTTCCATGAGGTCGTCATACCTCTCCGGTCGTTTGTCATTGAGGCGCCTAATTAATTCCTTGTCAGTTATGGCATGCATGTAATCAGAAATTTTTAGGAGCTCTGGCATCGTTTTTGTGCGCGTGCATTCGTCATTGAAACGTTCCGTGAATTCCTCCGTGGACTCTCCGGGCCGCTGATTGACGGTTGCTAATGAGACCGGATCCCTATTATACTTCTTTCGCTGAGTATAATTGTTTTTGAACACAGTGCGCAGCTCGGCGAAGCTATCAATGCTTCGGGAAGGGAGCCTTTCAAACCAATTACGGGCATTGCCAATCAAGGTCGAGTTGAACATCTGGCACCATATAGGCATCGGCCATCGTTCAATTTTTGCCTGTGTATCAAATATCTTTAGGTGAACATCAGGATCACCAGACCCATCATAGGTTTTAACACACGCCGGCATACGACGCTTCTTATCCTCAGAGTAGTTCCATATGCGGAGAGTGAAGGCATCTTCTCTGTCGTCGCACCATGTACAGGAGAGATCCTCCTCCTCGTTCCGATAGTAGGGATCATCATAGTATCCCTCATCGTCAGATGGTGGTGGGGGAGTGTACCTAGGTCGGCGACGCTTGGGGGGATGATCATCCGAATCCGACCCCGAAGGGCCGGGAGGAGGGGGCAATGCCCCACTTCTCGGTTGAGGACCACTTTTGTGAGAAGAGCTAGGAGCGTTCTTCCCACTATTCATCCTATCCCACACGCTGGTGCAGCGATTGTTCCTGGTTTATTCCAACACCGGGCGTTCGGTTGAGCCATCGGACCTATCTCCTTCCTCACGAGGTTGTAGTAATTCCTACATACGCGATCCCCTATGCGCTCGAACACATTCCGAGGTTGAGGGTTTTCCTCAAGGGGTGTTCGTTCCTGGGGGCGCGCCCTCCTCTTCTTTTGATTTTGAGGAGAGGTGCCGGACGCAGTCCTGCCAAAGTTGAGCCTAGATTGGAGGTTCCTTCCTAGGTTCAACCTTGACGGGATACCCGGGACGATCCTGTCAAAGTTCTGCGTGAGAACACGGGTGAGGTCTTCGTCAGTAAGTGGTTCCACTTCTAATTCCGTCTCGATTGATGGCATGTGCGGCTCCTTGTTAGGGGCTGATAAGTGTGAAAACACTCATAAATAATGATCCAAAAACCACTCAAAACACAGTCAAATACATAATATTTAACTTTAAAATATCAGAATTATGCGTGTATTTGTGTTTCATGTGTTTTCAGGTAAGAAGATACATTTTCGAGCAAACACGCGATTTCATGGATTTATTTGATGAAAAGACGAAGAAAAGGACGAAAGATGCTTCAAGGACTTTGTTTGCCAAGTTTTCAAAGATCAAGGGCTGAACTTGCAATTTTCTACAAAAATGAGGATGAAAAGAAACTTGATTTAAAAGTTTTAAACACTTTTGATTAATAAAAGAAGATGAGGGACCAAATGGCAAAACAAGTGGAAAGTTATTATATTACTTGGTCAAATTGACCAAAAGCCGGTCAAAGAACTCACACAAACTCATTACTCGTCTTCATCACCAACAAAGAGAGAGAAAGACGATTTTTCATCTCTTTCATCCACAAACCTGCAATCGAGAATAACGAACGATCCAAGAAGATTCAAGTGAAGATTATAACTACAAAAGTGTTCCTTTCCTTCTCCTCTACAAGATGGTGACAGTTAATTAGATCAAGAGTGACAGGAGAAGCAACCCCCAAATGTGATGATGAAGAAGGACGAGTTTAAACCTCGTATTTAATACGTGGCATTCAATCATTGGCTAGAACACGTCATCCCACCTCCTCTCGACGCCTATAAAAGGAAGACGAAGGCCTCACTTCAATTGGTTAGCATAGGAGTAGTTTCACATAGTTAGGTTAGTTAGAATAGATAGTTAGGTTTTCTTTCAAAGCTAATTGATTTTCAGTTAATCTTTCAGTTTAAAGTTTGTTTAGAAATCAGTTGAGATTAGTTAATCTTTGTAACCGAATTTTGTTTTCTCCATTAATGCAACTCATTTAAGATTCTTCAAGCTTTCTTGATTTTCTTTTAAGCTTTCTTTTACTGTTACTGTTCATCTTGTTATGTTTCTGTTTTGTGATCGTAGGATATAAGCTAGTTAATCAGCTTGTTATGTTTCGGTTTTGTTACAGAATTATATAGGTTAGAGTAATCAGTCATTACTCTCAATGTTCTTGTGATTCAGATGAATGAAACTGTCAGTCAGTTAATTTGATAAGATTTCTTTTTAATCTGTTTCGAATTCAGTTACATATTTGTTAAATCTTGTAACATGTTACTCCATTATTGAAACTGCAATTTCATTCAAGCTTTATTTTACATTTCAACTTGTTTCTAATGATTGTTAGTTTTAAATCAGTCATGAGCTTTAATGTGTCAATTATGTAGGTTTAATTAGATGATTTGATTTCGACGTTATACATGTTGTTAAATCTGTTTTTCTTATTGTAAAATTTTGTTATAGACGTCACTTGCAAAATCAGTAGTTGCGACAATTGTTTTCTTTCATTAGTCAGTTTTGCAAAAGGACCAGATTATGATTTCGTTTTAGTAGCCTTGTAGCTTAATTCACAAGATTGGTGTTACGCTTGTTCAAGTTTATGCAGGTTTCAAAATCGAAAGATCTTGTCTAGTTTTCCTTCGCTTTATTTTAGTTTTGCAGGTTATCAGATTTGCAGGTTGTGGATTTTCCGTATGGTGGTAGCAGTTATTTGTTTCTATTCCTTATCTCGGTTCAGCAGATTTGTTCATTAGTTCATTTAGGATTGAATATCGGTTCTTGACTTCTGGTTCTTGGCGAGTGATTTAAGCCGGCTCAGCGCCGCGCTTCACGTCAAAGGACTAGGCCTGGATGTAGCAGGTCAAGCACTTATTTCATTTTATGCATTTTGGTATAATCTGCTAGTGTATATTTGTAGTGTAATCTTGATCATTTTGATTTTTACTGTATGATCCATTTCTGTAATTGATAGTTTGACGTGTTCCATTTGACCATGAACTCCTAATCTGCTCATTTACATATTGTTATTAGCTAGTCAGTTGAATCTTGTTGCTAATCTATTCGAGTTAAGATAGCTGCTTGTTTAACATTCATTCTGTAGTAGATGTTGCAGCTTAGATAGCTTAAGATGTGTAGCTTTTATATTCAGTAGGTATATAGGTTGTTATTAGGAATATAGCTAAGAGTAGATATCAGTTGGTTCAAAGAGTTAAAAGAAATTGTAGTTTTCAATAGAAAGTGGTAAAAAAATCAGCTTTTGTTAGACTTGTAGAAGTCTATTCGTAGATAATAAAACTCAGTTACAAGAAAGTGGTATTCAAGTCTGCAAATGTTTTTTTTAATTCATTTTGTCTAATTTTGGTTAATGTACAACTTTAACCCTTCGTTTTGGTACACGGTATTGCAGTTACAGTCCACGACTGTTAGATTGTTAGATGTTATATTCTTCAAATTGCAACTGCCATCCTTTTCAGAATAAACTTTTGGGCCTAGGAAATCTGTTGGGCTTAATGAACTTTTACTTGGGCCATTTAGTTTTTTTAGTATACGAATTGTTTACATTTTATGCCTAATGCATTTCAAAATGTATTTTCAGATTTTTTTACAAGTTAGAGTAAAAGTAACTTCACATGTTTAAAAAAAATAATTTCACTTTCCATGAGATTAGTTGTAAACAAATTTAGATATAAAGTTCTATTTGAAATTTTACTTTTATAAAAAATAGATTTTGTTAATAATTTTGCATTTTGTATTTTTGCATAAATTTGTATTTTACATTTTTAGATTCCGTGCATTTTAATTGGTAATTGCAATGTGTTTTTAATGTAGTACGTATACGTAGCGTAATATAGCTATTTTTACATTTTTTACTCGTTTTGTGCAAATTAGACATAGATTACCAATCAAGTCTTTACAACCAAAAACAATTTACTCAAGCTTAAAAACGTGCAATCAATTCGTTAAGATACCGAGAAAAACGAACTAAAAAAGCAAATATTAAATGGTGCCGCTGCCGGTTCTTTAACTTTACGAGAGACTATCGATTGACGGTTTTCATTGGCTTTTGGGATCCGTTCACCTTGTGAACGTTATTTTTACGTATCATAAATCAAAAACAAATAAAAAATCAAAAATATAAAAATATATAAAAACTAAAAAATTAACAAAACAATTCTTTTCCTAAAGAATTGACCAAACAAATTAAAAAATCCAAAAAACAATCTTTTTCCTAAGAGATTGCACCCAAAAATATATATTATTGGATTCTCTCGGTTTTTATGTACATATAGTATTTTTCTTAAAAAACAAATAAATACAAAAATATTTTTGATATATTATTATATTTAAATACGTATACATATACGAACAACCAAGTTACCTATTTCCATAAGTATTGCCGAGGCAATACACCGTGTTAGAGGGCGTTCCGGTCCTTGACACGCGTATCGATCCAATTTAATTAAGAAAAAATAGATAAATACTTCCAATTGGCAATAATTCGAAGAATACAAACTACAAAGTGAATAGAAAGGCGACGTGCTATAAAATGCCATCTAAGGGTCAATAGGTACTTAAGTGCTTCGCGCCACCTAACCCCCCGTTCACTAGTGCGTATTCTAAGAAGGAAGGCTTCATTGGGGGTCTTGCACCCAAGTAGTAATTACATATATTATACTTTCTTGTGGATATTTCATATCAAAACTCGAAGAGGATAATCCTTTTCTCCTCAAAGTCGACCGAGGGCTACTCCCTCATTCCTTGTGTTTACTTACACGTGTACTCGCACACGTGTAAACATACCACCTTTGATGTATTACTTCCTTCCCCGAGGAAGCTTTTAAACGTCATTTTACTTGTATATACATTCGGCCACCTTGTTACACATGGATACTCGTTCCATGTTGGAGATTTTGCAACAACGATCCGCCAACGTTAATTATTCGCCTTGTTCGACTTGTGGTGGTCCACACGATACTTATTTGTGTGATCAAAACAATGGTTATTATGGCGAGGGATATGCTTCCAATGGAACCGAGAACCATAATTTTCAACCTAACCTTCAAATGGACTATACTTGTAATGACTATATGGTATATTCCGGTTTTTCATCACAAAATCCACCATCATTTCATGATCAACCCTTTGATGCGCCATACCAAAATCAAGGATTTTCAAACAATGAAGGCTTTCAAAATGATGAAAATTTTCCATGCTATAATCAAGAAACTTTTCAAAATCAAGGATTTTCACATTATGAGGGTTTTTAAAATGAAGGAAATTTTCAAGGTTACAATCATGAGAACTTTCATAATCAAGACTCTTTTCAAAACTATAATCCACCTAATTATGGAAATCCACCTCCACCCTATTCTTCGACTTATTCATGTGAGTTTTGTGGAAAAGAACCCCATTATGGTTATGATTGTCGACCAAGGGATCCGCCTTCTTATGCTCTTAGTGATCTCAATGAGCTTTCTTTTATAATCGAGCAACAAGGAAGAGACAATGGATATAGATTAAAGGCTTTTAAACGTATAAGAGAGATGAGTATCGAGGAAATGAGAGAAGAATCTCGGTGGTTAAGGGAAGAAATTAAGTCTCTTGAGGATGATGTAAGGAACAAACGGTTTAATATCAAGAGAATTGGTGACATTTATAGAGAATCGGTGAACTATTCCTCTCAGTCCCTCAAGAAAGTTTAGATGATTTACTCGTTAAGATTGATAAAAAGGAACATGAACGCATAAAAACCATAAGCTTTGAGGAAATAGACGAGGAGAATGTGCGGATACATGAAAAGATGATATCTCTTTTTAATAACGCGAAGATGAAACTATCTAATAAAGCGGACATTTGTGACGAGTTGAACATTAAATATCGTCAACTTCAGCAAGAGTTACGTACTTTGCTCTTATCAAAAGACGAAAAAGTAGAAGATGAAGGCAGAAAAGACGAATATTTTGCTACTCGTAGGCCTTATCCATTATTTTATGATGATGATGATGACGATCCTTCGATTTGTATGACACTTAATGATGACACACCTTCATCACCTTTACTTCACGTGGAACACACCGACTCTTTAACCATGGGGGACGAGCCTTTTAGCACTAATACAAACACCTATTTGGATGAATTAACCTCTTCTAGTGTTGAGAACCTTATCCCAATCCAAAGAGAGCTTGAGGGTGTTTCCAATGAACCATGTGACGAGCTTTGTATTGATACCTCTTCTCCTCATGATCACATTGAGATTTCATCCCATGTTGACCTTCATGCTACTACTAGTGATTTTGGTGACTTTGATCTTGATGAATTGTTCAAAGAAAGGAATAATGAGATTGAGGAAGAGTTTTTGCAAGTCTTGCCACAAATAGAGGATGATGATTGTGATTCTAGTGAGGCATCTTATGATATATTATCCGAGGACTTTTCATGTCAAGATGACCTTCCTAATTTGGATGAAGATGTTGCTCTTATAGAAGAAGTGGAAGATGTTCATATTCGTGAGGTTTTATCAAACGTTTATAATCTTATCTCCTCAATTGAATCATTGAACACACACCATAATGATGAGTCCATAGAAGAAGAACCTTTCATTGATATTTCTTCACCGGTTTTTGAGGTAGCACCTATTGATTCTTATGATGATATCATCTCTTTGAGTGATTCTCTCAATACACCTTCTTTTGAGCCTTCTATTCCCACCCTCCCACCCTTGAAGTTGGTTATTGATGAAGATCCTATACTCTTAGAGATTGATCCTTTTTCACCTATGACACCTTTAGAACTCAAAACCTTTGATATGGATTCTCATATGGATATTGATGCCACCATAGAGGCTTATCTTGCTAATTTTGATATTGAGGTTGATGATAGTGATTCTAATTGGGAAGAGGAGATTCGTCTTAGTGAGAACTTGCTTTTTGGGAACATAGAGATTACACCTCCTTCACAAGATACTATTCATCTTGATCCTCATTTTTCTATGCCTTCTATGGAAGATTACCCACCTTTTGATGATGATGAGGAGCCTAATATGATTCTTTGATCACTAAGGGGGAATCTTATATGGTTGATACGAGTTCATCTTCTTATTTTCCCATGAAGGGAAAGGTTTTTTATCCTGGGATACGTAAATTTAAGCCACCTTGGTTTTCATCTACTCGACTCAAGAGTGTGATTTCGATTGATCTGGGCTTTTCGTATGAGCTTACTTTGGTGATGCTACCTATTTTGGAGTTGTTCGAATGTAGAGATGGAAACTATGTATTTGATCCTGGGTTGCTTCCTATTTGAGAGATTTCGTATGTTGGACAAACTTGAGACACGTTGGAACGTTCCATTTATCGAGGCGGATATTGTAAATATTATAGTAAATGGCAACGTGCTAAGTTTGAGTGTATCATGTGAGATGTGCTTCAAAGTGGATATTCTTTATTCTCCATGATGGTTTCCCCAAGGACAACTTAATTCGGGGCCGAGTCGAGCTAGCGACTTAGGGTTAAAAAAACTCAAGCATTGAATAACTAGGTTAGAAAACGTAGAATTAGATCTAAATAGGTTATGTTTAATTAAGAGGATGTTATAGTAGAGTTGAAGTGGAGGGGTGGCCTTTCTTCGTCTTTTCGTGTTTGTTTCAAGGGCTGCTCTCTCACATTTCATACTTGGAGTTTATGGAGGAGGCCCGTGTATCTGGTTCACTTCGATTAGTTTTTGCTATTGTGATATTCAAAACACTTGTGCTTAAAATGAATACCCTTTAGTTGTCTCTTCCTTAGCTTGGGTTAAGCAAAGTAATCAATGTAATAAGTGTAGAGGAGTTCACTCCAATACTCTTAAACATTGAGGACAATGTTTATCTTAAGTGTAGAGGAGACTTCTATCGAAGTGACCTTACCTAGACCATTGCCTTAACTTCATGATAACATGGAAAATTTAATTTTTCAAACATTTTTCAAATTTTTGATCTACTTTGGCCACCAAAAATATGCATTCATAATTTTTGCATTAATCATTTTTCATTTGCATAACACATTTGCATTGTATATATATATTTCTTTCTTTTATTTTGCATCAAAAAGATATAAAAAGGAAAAAAGATATAATAAAAACATGGTTTAACAGATTTAGATTTCTTTGACATATTAGGCCCGCCATGGATATTTTGACTCAACCCGTGTTTGCTTATCTTAGCATTCTCTAGCTAGTATCCTTAACCATGTAGTCCTTCATTGGTCTATTAGGCTAAGCATCCACCAATCTCATTCTTTGAGATTTTAAATTTGTGGAGAATGGGAAATGATAGAGTTGAAGCAAGTATAAAAGGGCTAGATAAACTTCATGATAATTACTTGTGGTTAAACCTTTCTCTTCTTAACCTCTATTTTCTTCGCATGTATATAATTGTTAATAAATAATCAAGAACGGTTTTAATTGATTTGTAATCTCTTATGCATTTTTCCTAATCATGCATGGTTGATATAAATACGTCTTAAGATTCTAAGTTAGAACGTTTTATGTGTACTAGACTTATGTCATGCTCAATATTTAGCGGGTGTTTTTCCTTTTATTCTTTTCAATTTTTTTTGTGAGGAATAAAGAAAAATAAGAGCGGCTTATGAAAAAAATGAGTGGCTAGAAAAAGAAAAAAAAGAAAAAGAAAAGAAAAAAAATATATACAAGACTCCCAAAAGGGGCAGTGTGGTGTTAATTATAGTGACTATTGAGTTCCAATATTACCTTGACGGGTTGCGGGGTTGAAGATCCAAAGTCTCAAAAAGATGGCGGATGTAAATTATTGCGTGAGTTTTATTTTTCTTTTCTTAGCGAGTGTGTAGCTACTTATGAAAGCATGACATGAGGATTTTACACATAAGGCGAATGACTTATTATTCTTGAAACGGACTTATATTAATTGTGAGCGGTTTTTCAAGTAATGGATGAGAGGATTACTTAGGATTAAAACCGTGCTTCCATATTTTTGGATTTTGCATTTCTTATACTTCACGCTTTAAATAATGACAAATTTTCCCAAAAGCAATTTGCTCAAATAATAACCGGTTCCACATTTAATTGTCATGAATAAGTTGATGCACTTTTTACTTGTGAATGCAATGATCCCATTTTTAAGCTTGGTATGGGGAAAGTGAAACTTGAGGATGATAAGTTTCCATGGTACCAAAGCCCTAATCTAAGTCATTGATTTCTTTATGAGTTACTTCCATCAAAACCATTTCAATAAAAATCAAAAATATATAAATAGAATTGTTTTCTTTGCATTGCATTGTAAATATTCAAAATCATTCATCATGTAGTATAGTTTAGTTTATTAAATCATAAAATGGCCAAGGTGGGTTAATTATGAGAAAAGTGCATCCTAGAGCTTTGAAATGCTGCATTGCATGAGGTCATGGCAATGGTCAAGTGGAGGGGAGTTGATAAGTGTGAAAACACTCATAAATAATGATCCAAAAACCACTCAAAACACAGTCAAATACATAATATTTAACTTTAAAATATCAGAATTATGCGTGTATTTGTGTTTCATGTGTTTTCAGGTAAGAAGATACATTTTCGAGCAAACACGCGATTTTATGGATTTATTTGATGAAAAGACGAAGAAAAGGACGAAAGATGCTTCAAGGACTTTGTTTGCCAAGTTTTCAAAGATCAAGGGCTGAACTTGCAATTTTCTACAAAAATGAGGATGAAAAGAAACTTGATTTAAAAGTTTTAAACACTTTTGATTAATAAAAGAAGATGAGGGACCAAATGGCAAAACAAGTGGAAAGTTATTATATTACTTGGTAAAATTGACCAAAAGCCGGTCAAAGAACTCACACAAACTCATTACTCGTCTTCATCACCAACAAAGAGAGAGAAAGACGATTTTTCATCTCTTTCATCCACAAACCTGCAATCCAGAATAACGAACGATCCAAGAAGATTCAAGTGAAGATTATAACTACAAAAGTGTTCCTCTCCTTCTCCTCTACAAGATGGTGACAGTTAATTAGATCAAGAGTGACTGGAGAAGAAACCCCCAAATGTGATGATGAAGAAGGACGAGTTTAAACCTCGTATTTAATACGTGGCTTTCAATCATTGGCTAGAACACGTCATCCCACCTCCTCTCGACGCCTATAAAAGGAAGGCGAAGGCCTCACTTCAATTGGTTAGCATAGGAGTAGTTTCACATAGTTAGGTTAGTTAGAATAGATAGTTAGGTTTTCTTTCAAAGCTAATTGATTTTCAGTTAATCTTTCAGTTTAAAGTTTGTTTAGAAATCAGTTGAGATTAGTTAATCTTTGTAACCGAATTCTGTTTTCTCCATTAATGCAACTCATTTTAGATTCTTCAAGCTTTCTTGATTTTCTTTTAAGCTTTCTTTTACTGTTACTGTTCATCTTGTTATGTTTCTGTTTTGTGATCGTAGGATATAAGCTAGTTAATCAGCTTGTTATGTTTCGATTTTGTTACAGAATTATATAGGTTAGAGTAATCAGTCATTACTCTCAATGTTCTTGTGATTCAGATGAATGAAACTGTCAGTCAGTTAATTTGATAAGATTTATTTTTAATCTGTTTCGAATTCAGTTACATATCTGTTAAATCTTGTAACAGGTTACTCCATTATTGAAACTGCAATTTCATTCAATCTTTATTTTACATTTCAACTTGTTTCTAATGATTGTTAGTTTTAAATCAGTCATGAGCTTTAATGTGTCAATTGTGTAGGTTTAATTAGATGATTTGATTTCGACGTTATACATGTTGTTAAATCTGTTTTTCTTATTGTAAAATTTTGTTATAGGCGTCACTTGCAAAATCAGTAGTTGCGACAATTGTTTTCTTTCATTAGTCAGTTTTGCAAAAGGACCAGATTATGATTTCGTTTTAGTAGCCTTGTAGCTTAATTCACAAGATTGGTGTTACGCTTGTTCAAGTTTATGCAGGTTTCAAAATCGAAAGATCTTGTCTAGTTTTCCTTTGCTTTATTTCAGTTTTGCAGGTTATCAGATTTGCAGGTTGTGGATTTGCCGTATGGTGGTAGCAGTTATTTGTTTCTATTCCTTATCTCGGTTCAGCAGATTTGTTCATTAGTTCATTTAGGATTGAATATCGGTTCTTGACTTCTGGTTCTTGACGAGTGATTTAAGCCGGCTCAGCGCCGCGCTTCACGTCAAAGGACTAGGCCTGGATGTAGCAGGTCAAGCACTTATTTCATTTTATGCATTTTGGTATAATTTGCTAGTGTATATTTGTAGTGTAATCTTGATCATTTTGCTTTTTACTGTATGATCCATTTCTGTAATTGATAGTTTGACGTGTTCCATTTGACCATGAACTCCTAATCTGCTCATTTACATACTGTTATTAGCTAGTCAGTTGAATCTTGTTGCTAATCTATTCGAGTTAAGATAGCTGCTTGTTTAACATTCATTCTGTAGTAGATGTTGCAGCTTAGATAGCTTAATATGTGTAGCTTTTATATTCAGTAGGTATATAGGTTATTATTAGGAATATAGCTAAGAGTAGATATCAGTTGGTTCAAAGAGTTAAAAGAAATTGTAGTTTTCAATAGAAAGTGGTAAAAAAATCAGCTTTTGTTAGACTTGTAGAAGTCTATTCGTAGATAATAAAACTCAGTTACAAGAAAGTGGTATTCAAGTCTGCAAATGTTTTTTTTTAATTCATTTTGTCTAATTTTGGTTAATGTACAACTTTAACCCTTTGTTTTGGTACACGGTATTGCAGTTACAGTCCACGACTGTTAGATTGTTAGATGTTATATTCTTCAAATTGCAACTACCATCCTTTTCAGAATAAACTTTTGGGCCTAGGAAATCTGTTGGGCTTAATGAACTTTTACTTGGGCCATTTAGTTTTTTTAGTATACGAATTGTTTACATTTTATGCCTAATGCATTTCAAAATGTATTTTCAGATTTTTTTTACAAGTTAGAGTAAAAGTAACTTCACATGTTTAAAAAAATTAATTTCACTTTCCATGAGATTAGTTGTAAACAAATTTAGATATAAAGTTCTATTTGAAATTTTACTTTTATAAAAAATAGATTTTGTTAATAATTTTTCATTTTGTATTTTTGCATAAATTTGTATTTTACATCTTTAGATTTCGTGCATTTTAATTGGTAATTGCAATGTGTTTTTAGTGTAGTACGTATACGTAGCGTAATATAGCTATTTTTACATTTTTTACTCGTTTTGTGCAAATTAGACATAGATTACCAATCAAGTCTTTATAACCAAAAACAATTTAGTCAAGCTTAAAAACGTGCAATCAATTCGTTAAGATACCGAGAAAAACGAACTAAAAAAGCAAATATTAGGGGCGTTAGGCGCACTCCCCGGATCAGGATTATCCATGGTAATGGTTGGTGGTGGGGTATATTGCCAGACGTGCCTGCCCCACCAAAAGGCTGAAAAACGTTTCGGTTATTCGGTTTGCCTGTTTGGTTGCCAGGGGACTGGGTGGAGATGAGTATCCCATCCCTTGTGGACTTCCGATTCGCAGGATTCGTGTTCCTGGGATTCCCTTGCGGATGTCCCTTCGTCATTAAAAGTGTTAATCCCATTTAATCCATAACAAAAGATTTAGAAGAGATATTTAGAGAGAGAAAGAGAAGAAAAGTAGAGAGAGAAACAAGAGAGATTTTGGAAGGTTTATGTTTACTAGAGAGAGAAAGTAAAATGAACCAACACCCTCTTCCACACATGGAAGAGGGTATATATACCCTTGGCATATGGGTCGTGGGTTTAGTATCTTTGGGCCGGGCTTGGCTTTGTCTTGGGCTTACGCCCCTAACTTATACAATATTAGCTTAAAGTCTAAGCCCGGTTTTCCCGACTAACCTATTACAATACAAGACCAATAACGACTAAGATGACCTATTACATTCTTGTTTGACTATATAAAATATACGGCTAACAATCTCCCCCAATGTATCGGTCATCTTAAAAAGCTTAAAAAGCATAAGATGATTGAGTGAATACATTCTTATAGAGGAGATCTTCCTGCTTTGGTCTTGAATCTTGGTCTTGATCTTGTTTGTAACAGCTTTGTTCCTTCATGCTTTCGTGATCTTTATCTTGAGCCTTTGTCATTTGACTTTGAGTGCTTAAGATCTTCATCTGTGCTCCTTGTGACTAAGATGACCTATTACATTCTTACATTCTTAGGTATCTTGATTATCTCCATCTTGTGCTCTTGTGACTTCTGAATCGACATCGGTTACACAGCTATGCCACCTTCTTGATATGCAGCAACACATATAGACACGGATAAAATGGCTTTGAACATTTCATCCTAACTCGGTAGCGTTTTACCTCTGGTCGGTGAAGACCGTTAAACGGTATTAAATACCGTACCTGTTATCAGGTAGATTCGATTAAGAACCTCCTTGACAGGGTTTCCCGGCGGTAGTAGCCAGTTCTCTTTACTCGACCGTCACTGCGAACGTAAAGAGTGAATCAAAAAGGATACGGTTATCCGTATGATTAGAGTCATCAATTCAGAATTCCTGAAACAAGTTTGATTCTATAAGAATCGTACCATTGTTGCTTTCCAGTTTGCCACAAGCTCGATTCATAAGAATCTTACATGTTACCTACCGCAGTGCTGTTTGATGTTGACACTGGAAGGATTTCCATTCGTCACTGTGAACACTAAGGAGTGTCACTCTGAATGTTCTGGCAAGATCACACGGATTTTGCGAAGAAAACTGGAATCAAGTTTGAATCAATTAAGAATCCAAACTTAGTTGCTTTCTAGTTTTCACAAGTTTGATTCGTGTAGAATCGCACAAGTTACCTACCATGAGCTTGTTTGATGCTGGCTCAAGCAGGATTTCCATCTTAATTGTGAATCGTATCACTCAGATGTTATGGCAATATCACAAGGATAATGCGTAGGACTCGATTGTGTCCTAATGAGATGATAGATAGATCTCGATTGGCTCTAGACTCAATAAGTGCATTTTGGTAATCGGAGGCTGGAGCAGACTGCCACCTTTTCAATATTAACTGACTCGGAGTGAGAAAGTCAATAGATACGTGTTGATCTCCGTGACTATGAGACAAGTTTCTTTTGAGAGAAACTCGAATGGCTGGGGAAGGGTTGTGCATCGCATCACTGGGTCCATGACACTTGTCTTCAAAAGATGTGTTAACCCGGTTTCTGCCTAAGTTGCATAGAATATTCAAATCCTTCAATGCTTACCAATACGTCATCACTAGCACCTTGTTGTGATTGTTCCAGTGCTAACTTAAGTAATTGGTCCGCATTCAGCTTCATTCAACTCCATCTTTCCTAAGGACAACTATTTCTAGCTATGGAATGTCCTTGGGTAGATCCCTCCGGTTCTGGTTGGATCATAGGACTTAGTTTCCTATCCTAAACCATATTTTGACTCCATCGTTCCGTCGTGGATAGTAGGTTGTTTTGGGTAAAGATCGTAACCATAAAACCATTGAAAACCATTCAAAGTGTTTGATAAATATCAAAACTTTTAACACTTTAAAAGTTTTACATTTCCAAAAACCTCCCCCTACACACATGCATCGATATACGAAATAGTTTGGCATGTGAAGGAAAGAGTTGCACTTGAGTCTTTAAGATCACATGTTGTGATATATTACATTTTAATCACATTTTCTCCCCCTATCTATAATATAAAAATATAATATTAGAGATACCAATTGATTAAATCAGAATGTCCAAATCGGAATGCTCAGATCGGAATGTCAAATCGGAATGCTCAGATCGGAATGTCAAATCGGAATGTCCAAATCGGA
This sequence comes from Glebionis coronaria, assembly GCA_025667525.1. Classification (NCBI taxonomy): domain Eukaryota; kingdom Viridiplantae; phylum Streptophyta; class Magnoliopsida; order Asterales; family Asteraceae; genus Glebionis; species Glebionis coronaria. Next base: position 219,698 of record JANFOE010001073.1, on the reverse strand, counting down.
ATGCTCAGATTGGAATGTCAAATCGGGATGTCCAAATCGGAATGCTCATATATGAATGTGATCGGAAACTTAAACCCTTTTCCGATTGCACAGATCGGAATATCCCTAATCGGAATATATCCCACTTTTCTCGGACAAAACTCAACCAATTCGAGATTTTAAGCCACAAAACGATCAAAACACCCCAAAATTTTGTGTTTTTAGCCAAAGTAAATATACCAAATCTCTACCACAACTATGTAGAAGATTTGTATCGAGAAAAAACCATAAAAAACACAAGAAAAATTTTGGGACGTGATATATAGATCAAAATGACCACGAAAATCAAGAACACACCACACGAATCTTCAATCACCTATCCACTATAGGCTCTTGATACCAAATGTTAATTCCATTCAATCCATAACACAAGATTTAGAAGAGATATTTAGAGAGAGAAAGAGAAGAAAAGTAGAGAGAGAAACAAGAGAGATTTTGGAAGGTTTATGTTTACTAGAGAGAGAAAGTAAAATGAACCAACACCCTCTTCCACACATGGAAGAGGGTATATATACCCTTGGCATATGGGCCGTGGGTTTAGTATCCTTGGGCCGGGCTTGGCTTTGTCTTGGGCTTACGCCCCTAACTTATACAATATTAGCTTAAAGTCCAAGCTCGGTTTTCCAGACTAACCTATTACAATACAAGACCAATAACGACTAAGATGACCTATTACATTCTTGTTTGACTATATAAAATATACGGCTAACAAAAAGATATCGTTGATTGAGGTTCTATCTTAGTGTATGGGTCCCACGGATGGCTCCAACTTGTTGATACAAAAGTTGGATGATCCTCGCTTGACCCGAATTAGGCTTAATTCGGGTAGGCTGGGTTCCGGCTCTTGCACCAAGTGAATAACTTGCTGAGATCCTGCACACTAAAGCAACACGCGTTAGACTTACCGTGGGAGCGTATCCCACGATTAGACTCCAGCGTGAGAGTAAGTAATCGGTTAGGGTTAAGAATCGGATGTGAGATGAGAGTATGGAGAATGTAATACCTTTGTGGAACCCTTAGGGGTTCCTTATATAGGTAGTGAAACCCTAATGGGCTCACTGTTACTTCGGCCCCAAGCATAAGATAATCACCATAATTAGCTTGATTGTTATCTTCTAATTATGGTTAGTGTATATCCTATACTTGAAGGAAAGTCCCAATCCTAATAGGATTGTGATTCTGTCTAACCTTGTCCCGGTTGTGCCAGGCCGTGGGCCGCACATACTTTACGCGGCCACCGTTCATTCAAGCCCATAAGCTTGACTAACATTAATCCAACCCATTCGTGGGCGGGTAGTACCCGTGGGCCGGGTTCATGACCCGGTTGGGGACTATACGTCATCAGTGGACAACACCGTGATAGATTTATCAATTGAAGGGTTCCAAACTACAAAAGCCATTTGCACATCCGTACCAACAGCAAAGCACCATAGACCTTCTGAGGCTGCTAAGGCTTTGAGTACTGGAGCAGTGTACGGTCAGACCATCATGTTAAAGGTAACAATATTTTTAAGCTTATACAATCTGTTTCCATTATCTTGCTTGAAGCTCAAAGTAAAAGAACACGAGCTAGAAGGACGAGCATTGTAGTTTTGAATGAATGTTGTGCTGTCAGTTGTGTACTTCCATTGTGTACAAACTTGACGAAATCTTAGGAGAGACTTAACTGGTAGGTTGTTCATAATTTGAAGTTGGATATCAAACGGTAGGTAGTAAGACATTTTTGGCTAACTTTGCTAGTAATACCTGTTTTGAATAAGTTGGAAAACATAATCTGTAGAAACTAGAAGGGGGGGTTGAATAGTTTCTCTTCGATTGGTGACCAAATTAAAATTTCTTTTAATTTGGTTTGTATCAAAACTATCTTTTATTTAAAGCTAAGTTGCATAATGATTAGGTTCAATTGAAATGCACTAGCAAGACTAATAAGCAAGTATAATGATAATGAATAAGTAAAGAGCAAGGAAGGAGACAACCTAGTGGGAAGACACCAAGATTTATAGTGGTTCGACAACGAGGCTCTATCCTCGTTTCTACTCCATTCCTCGAGTACACCTACTCGAGATTTCCACTATATCCACAAGCTCCCTTCTCGACGGAGAAAACCTTACATCGTTGCTTACATTATTTTCCGACACTAAGCTAAATGTCGAGACCTAATCTTTAGCTAGGACCAATCTACATGACGTTGCCTACTTCACAATTTAACGACACAAGGCTAGATGTCGAGTTCTAATCGAAAGGTAGAACCAATCTTCACGACGTTGCCTACTTCACCATTTTATGACACAAGGCTAGATGTCGAGTTCTAATCGAAAGCTAGAACCAATCTTCACGACTCTTCACTTTGAAGCTAAGTGAGAACTTCACACAACACAACTACTAATCACTTTAAAGTTTAGTGAGAACTCACAAGACACAACCACATCACTTTATAGTTTAGTGAGAACTCCTAATCAAATCTATTACAACTCAACTAGACTTATCCAAGTACACACATGTAGCTTGGATTTACACAACATAAATCCAAGCAAACACATATGCAATGGATGTACACAACAAATCCAAGTATTCACAAATAACTTGGATGAACACAACTAGTCCAAGTATTCATAAATACATTGGATTGACCTAAAACAAAAAGGGGTATCATGATGAATATGACTAGCTCATAAATTCATCTTTATCACTACACTAGTGAGTGAGTGATCTTCTCATTGGACATGGTAAAGGAGGAGATCAAGAGGATAATCATATGTAAACATCCTTAACAAATTAAGTGATCATTTACTAATGATTATGCTATAAAAAATAGAAAGAGGGCTGAGAAAATCGTCCAAGAGGCTTGCTGGAAAATGAGATTTGACCCACTATTTAAAGGAGACAAAGTTACAACGGATCTATAACGGCTACTGTGCGCGGTACCTTATCTTACCCCGCGGTACCATATCGATAAGGTACCGCGTAGGTACTTAAGGTACCGCCACTAGACTCCGCTCCCTTTTTTGTCTTTTAGTGGGGTGGGAATATCTGAGGTATTTAAACCCTTCAAAGGATATTCTAACAGCATTGGAATATGCCATTTTCAAATTTTCATTTTCCATTTTAATAAAACATTTTCTAAAAAAGAAAGTTTATTAAAAAGTCTTTTGTCTTATTAGCAAAAGTGAGTTTTAAGGATAATCATTTTGATGATCACTGAGTATGATTAAGAAAGGTTAGTGATATGATTATTACCTTGATGATAGTGTTAGTTAAATAATTCATTTTGTGTTTCTACACTAAATGTGTTGTATGGTTTGTTGTGATCAAAACTAAGAAAGATTAGTTAACACTAATAATGTTTTTAGGCATTACTTGCATTAACAATCTCCCCCTTTTTTATTACGACAAACGATAAACTCATTTACGTATAAACACAAACTATGGAATTATTAACTAGTTTATCACTATCATTTCTCCCCCTTTGTCGTAGCAAAAAGGTTAGCATAAGTCTTTGAAGTGCATCGAACTTTGCTAGTAGCTCCCCCTTGGTGGTTGCTCCCCCTTGCTTGGGGCACCAAGTTTGTGAGCTAAGGTGACATGCTACACAAAGGTTAGTAGAAAGGAAAGAAACACCAATGTATATATGATCACTACCTACTAAGTAACTTGATAGGGAGAAAGAGAAGAAATCTCAAATTAGAAGCAAGTAGTTTGCTAAGTATGTCCAAAGAGGTAATTGACAAAATCAAACTTTAATAAGATGAAGATGATAAGCTTGTCAATGGGTTAAAGCTTTAGAATTGATGGAATCACCCATAAGCAACTGTAAAAATTTAACCAAGATCAACTCAAAAATAGAACTAATTAGATAGCACACAAATAATACAAAAGTAAAAAAAATACAACAAAGAGGATAGTCATACACATAGTATGAGTATCTAAAAGCAATAAATATGGAAAATAAACCACTAAGCATAAGCTAGTCTAATAGTGATATTTTCCAAGATTGCTAAAAAAATAAAGCTAAAAAGACGACGATGCATCATTCGAAGTTTTGTCCACCGGAACGAAAACTTCAATAGGAGGTCGAGTGAGGAGGAATTCAAGAAAATTTAACTTCTCATACACATGAGCAAGTTCAATTTGTTGAAATCGGCAACAATCACACGAGGATCCATGATGCAACACAAAATCGTTTGATGTGGGTATGGCATCAAACTTAGGGTTTGGTGGTGGTGGGGTAAATGGTTTGGGAGTGTTTTCACAATGCCTTGTGAGGTTTGGGAAGGTGGAAAGGTCATTGAGTTGGGGGTAGTGAAGGATTGTGGTGGTGGTGGAACATGTTCTTTTGCTCCGGTGATGGGGTTTATGGTGTAAGTCTCATTCCAATACTTGATTGGAGAGAAGGTAGGGTATTTGGGTGGTTTGGACGAAGATGGTTCATTCTTCTTAACCCAAACGGGTCTAACCGAGATTTTTGGTTTCTTTGAAAGCTTGGATGAGCAAGCTTTGGGTGAGTGGGGTTGTGACAAAGAAATGTCAAGGTTAGGAATGTAGGAGTTAGGCATTGTGAGAGTGTGAGAATGATATCTCAAGGTAATGTGAGAATGAATTCTCAAGGTTGGGAAGGTGTGAGAGTGAAATCTCAAGGTTCGGGTATAAGTAAAATGTAATCAAGGTAAGAATTTGAATACAAAATGTGTATTGTCAAGGAATGTTTAGTCAATTTGAGTAAACAAGGAATCTTGACTGGGAATAGGGTTTAAAGGTTTTGACCAAAAATTCGTCAAAAGTCACATTCTGGCCGCGGTACCTTATGTGGGCCGGCGGTTCCATATCACTAAGGAACCGCGGGTCCTTAAGGAACCGCGTCCAGAGGACTTTAAACCAAGTTTTTCCTGGGTTTTGGGAAAAACTAAGACTTGTTCAAAAAATTGCAAATCTTAGATTTTTACCTCTATTAGAACCAAAATATGCTAGGGTTGCATAAAGCAACACATTCACAAAGAATGTCTTGACAAAGGGTGACAAAATAATTAGATATCATTTTGAACCAATTTTAGTCAAGTTTTAGGGGTTGTGATAGATTTAGGTTCAATTTTAATTTCAAATTAAATTTGATTAGTGTGCACAAAAGGATAGAATCACACAAAGCCAAATCCATAAGTCAGCAACATAAAACATTCATGAGTAAGGAAACAAGTACAAAGATAAATAAAACTAACTAATACATAGCTAGCTTATCATAAGATCTAGATAGGTAGTTTTTCTTTGGCTTGTTGTTGAAAATCTTGATTAAAAGAACTCCATCATTTATCTCCTAGAAGGAGGCATAGAGAACAAAGTAAGCAAGAAATCTTGCAAACCCCTATGTAGTCCATACATATCCATCCTTAGGTTTTGGATGAGGAAGTGGTTGTAGAGACAACATGGACATCTAGGACCATGAGTTTCTTGAAACCCAAAGTAAGGATCATCCAAGAGGAGGGAAAGAGGGACACCCAAAATTGGGATGTTTGAGTTGGGTGGAGGAGGAGGAGGCAAGTTCTCCAATGGTGAAGTGGGCGAAAGTGGAGGCATGTTCCCCAAAGGGGAAATGGGTGAGTGTGGAGGTAAATCCTCCAAGGTTGGTGAAATGGGTGAGTTGTGAGGGGTAAATGGTGAAGTCACCAAAGTGTCATCAAAGTCATTCCCAAAAGGAATGCTTTGGATTGGTTGAGGTTGTGTGGTCACTTCCAAGGGTGCACTTGGAGTGAAGGGTGAAGAAAGCTCATTCATTCTAGAATTGAATGAAGAGGAGGTAGAACCAATTGAGTGGTTAGTACCATGGGTGGAGGAGGTTTTGCATGGTGCAAGAGGTGGGGAAGGTGATGAAGAAATGAGGATAGGAGCATTCTCATTCTTAGGTGTGAGGAAAGGTGAAGAGTTAGGCTTAGCTACCTTAACCCTTATTTTGAGTGTTTTTCTTGGGGTGGAGGTCTTGGAAGTGTTTGGGGTTTTGGTACACACCATGGTTGATTAGGGTGGTTTAAGGTTTAGGGAAGTATGTTTGATGTGTGAAGAACATGGCAAACAAGGTGGGTTTAAATGGTTGAGGGGATGATCCAAACTAGTAATAGGTTAAAATCATTTTAGGTGAATAATGAATTTAGATACCCTAGTTTAGGAAATGTGCAGTTTATTACTGAAAATCATGCAAGGTTTACACAAAATTAAGAAAACAGTGTAAAGCAAAGATGTTGTCGTGCACAGTGGCCGGCGGTTCCTTATCTAGGACCGGTGGTACCTTATCGATAAGGAACCGCGGGTCGATATGGAACCGCGACCAGAAGGTTTTCAAAAATTTCCCATTCTAGTTTTTGATAAACCCAGATTTTTCCCAAAGGTTTTACAAGCCAAAGTTAACTACATATCATAATTTAATAAGCTAACTATCATAAGGCATGCACAAAGCTATGTAAAACACAAATATGATGGCAAAATAAACATTAAGGATCAAACAAAAAGGTAATCCAAGCATGCAACACAAGTTAATAAACAATTAAACCAAAGTGTTAATAACCAAATGTTTAACCATCAAATCCAAACTTTGACAAAACTTCAAAGTCTTCACCTCCTTTTCTTTCCTAAACCCTTGATCATCTTTCCCAAATACTTGAACCCTTTTCTTGACTCCACTCGGTGTTCATGTAATTCTCCCCGGGTTCTAAGATTCTCACGATAAAGATGCTCCATATTGAGATCTTCAGGAACATCACTAGAAGGGTGAGGAGGAGGAGCTAAGTCTTCAAAATCATCCTCGAATTGATTTGAGGATGGATGGGAGTTGCTCGAAGAGTCAAAATAAGAACTCGGACCGATGCCATCACCATCACTTGGTGGCATATCGGTGTCCTCCTCATCCGGCTCTTGATGGTCGGATTTTCTCAAACCACGGTCACTTCTTGGCTTTCGTTGATACGCTTCTTGAATAGGCAACATAACCCGTTGAACCGGGTGAAAGCGAGAAAGATCGAGTTGAGGAAAATCTTGACCAACCCTTCTAAAGAGGCGAGTAAGAAGCATAGCATAAGGGAGGTTTGTTTTGGGTTTGGAAAGAGCATAATTTATACGTCGAGCGATGTAATATGCAAGATTGTACTTGGTGGAAGTAAATAGGCAAAACAACATATGCCCCATGCAAGCCGGGATATGATCTCGGTTCCCACCAAGACAAAACACATTTTCCCTAAGGATGTTTGCCCATTGGAGCATATAATCCTTAAGGTTGCTTGAGAGCACTTCATATCTATTCACATTTCGCACATTTGTATGAAGGCTTCTCACAACGTTTCCACTACGCTCTTTTGTGATGATTTCAAGGATGAAATTTAGATCAACTTCGGTGGTGTCATTTGGAGGTTTGTCGTTTGACTCCAAGAGAGCATCTAGTCTCCACTTATCCGTGAAACGACAAGCGCCTTCAAATGGCACACCAAGAATATCACCAAAGTCATCGAGGGAATATTGAATGATTTGACCATTCAACAAGAAACGGATAAAGATTTGGTCGTTGATTTCAAGCATGGAGTAAGTACTAAAGAACTCAAGAAGGAACAAGGGATAAATTACCTCGTCTATGTAAAGCAAACAATCAAACCCAATTAGCTCAAACATAGAGTTGATATAATTATCTCCCGCTATTCTTGAGTCTACAATCCTACCCTCATGGAAACAACGAGAGGAAAGGGATGGAAAAGCGTTTTGGAGTTGAGGGGAAACAAAGGTTTGAGAGATGTCGGGCATATAATCTCTAGTGAATTGATGATCTTTGTGAAATTGAGAAGGCATGATTAAGTACCTAAATACAAACACAAGACAATATTTCTCCAATCACTCATATGAAAATCAAAAGGAAAACGAAAAATGAAAATGTGTTATATCAATTTCTTGACAAACATAGGATTGAATCCATATCATTTTCATGTTCACAATGTGTCTATTCCATCATTGACCAAGAACACATGATCTATGTTAGATCAACAATGGATTAGAACATTGGTTTTTCAAAACAAGGTTTTTAGGTAAGCATTAACAATGTCATTACCTACTTGTTCATGGTTTCATCTCAAATCCATAATTCAACCAAAATCATTTAGCCTAAATTCGGATTTGTTCTATAAGTGGGTTTTAGTGAAATCTTAATGAATATGAACCTAAGGAATCATAGTAAAAAAACTATGTCAACCCACATTCCTATTAAGGTTTTAATTCAATTTCAATTTTAAAAATCCCCAATTATGAAAGGATGAACCCTAGAACAAAATAGATGAAATTGAAATAAAATACTTACAATTAATTGATGTTAGATGAGGGATGAGTGAAACCCACAACTTGGAATCAATTAATTTGAGTGATTGAAGGTTTTGGAAGCTTCAACAATGGTGGAAAAGGTAAAACCCGTCGGCTGTGTGTTTTTGGGAGAGAGAGAGTTTGGTTTGAAAAAGAATAAAAAACACAAACTGGCGCTCTGACAAAAGTTTCTGCCCGCGGTACCTTATCGATAAGGAACCGCGGGTTTGAGCCACGGAGATAAGGAACCGCCTACAGAGGCAGGTTTCTATCTCTGAAAAAACGCCAAATTCTGAAAATCCAGTTTGTCTAAAATACTTAAAATTAAATCATGAGCCTTTTAGAATATCATTGGATCATCACAACACTAAGCAATATGCCTTAACGAAGGATTACGAGTTAAATCAAGATCGAAAAGAACCGAAACGGACAAACGACTACTCGTAGCAAAACGACTAAGTGGAGAGAAGTCAAGAGAAGTGAATCAAGACTAGGATCAATGCTCAAGGGATTAATGACAATCTTCAAGTAGATGAAACGAAGAGCTTGTGTCATATATAGTGGTTTAAGACGTGCCTTTCCGGCGAGACGATAAACGGCTTTGGTAATGAATAAGCACAAAGCAATTATTCAAGTCTAAACTAAGATCACTTTCAATAATAGTCTTAGTCTAAACTAAAATATGAGCAAAGTATTAATTCACTTTCTCTCCCACGAAGGGCCTACTAACCGTATGGGTGCAAACCATGTAAATCATGCTTGATACTTTAAGCTTCTACTAACTCACTCTACATCACCATAGTGAGTCAAGTATCCAAGCAATGAAGGTTTGAGAGGATAAAAGAAAAGAAGCACAAACCATAAATAAATGTCAAGGCAAGGATGCCGAGAACAAGCACATAGTCAAGTAGTGATCAAAAGGATGATCAAAGGGCGTGTGGAAGAACGAAAGCGTACCTTGGCCACAAAGAGCAATCCATGAAGGAACAAGTGCTAAGCCCAATCAATGACTATGATGAGTACTAAGTCTTCAAAGACTAGTATCATTCCCAATCATCTTGGTATCATCATTCAAAGATGTTAAAGATCAATGAAGATGATTCTTCTAAAAGTGCAAGTAACTCAATTCACAACCAATTAAGTGATTGATCTTCATGAGTACCTACACAAAGCAAGATGCAAACTAGTAGATACATTTCAAGGGTATATCTAAAATGCATAAAGGCTACTACTCTTAAGTGGAATGCAATGTTATCAATTAAAAGACCTATTTTTCAAAGAAAACATAGTTTTGACCAAAGAGAAACTTTAGTACAACTAGACCTTCTAATTTAAGGAGACAATGGATCTATCCAAGTTTTAAAGTACAATATACTTCAAAGATCTTGAGTGACCATCGCTCTGATACCAATTGTAGAAACTAGAAGGGGGGGTTGAATAGTTTCTCTTCGATTGGTGACCAAATTAAAATTTCTTTTAATTTGGTTTGTATCAAAACTATCTTTTATTTAAAGCTAAGTTGCATAATGATTAGGTTCAATTGAAATGCACTAGAAAGACTAATAAGCAAGTATAATGATAATGAAATAAGTAAAGAGCAAGGAAGGAGACAACCTAGTGGGAAGACACCAAGATTTATAGTGGTTCGACAACGAGGCTCTATCCTCGTTTCTACTCCACACCTCGAGTACACCTACTCGAGATTTCCACTATATCCACAAGCTCCCTTCTCGGCGGAGAAAACCTTACATCGTTGCTTACATTATTTTCCGACACTCAGCTAAATGTCGAGACCTAATCTTTAGCTAGGACCAATCTACACGACGTTGCCTACTTCACAATTTAACGACACAAGGCTAGATGTCGAGTTCTAATCGAAAGGTAGAACCAATCTTCACGACGTTGCCTACTTCACCATTTTACGACACAAGGCTAGATGTTGAGTTCTAATCGAAAGCTAGAACCAATCTTCACGACTCTTCACTTTGAAGCTAAGTGAGAACTTCACACAACACAACTACTAATCACTTTAAAGTTTAGTGAGAACTCACAAGACACAACCACATCACTTTATAGTTTAGTGAGAACTCCTAATCAAATCTATTACAACTCAACTAGACTTATCCAAGTACACACATGTATCTTGGATTTACACAACACAAATCCAAGCAAACACATATGCAATGGATGTACACAACAAATCCAAGTATTCACAAATAACTTGGATGAACACAACTAGTCCAAGTATTCATAAATACATTGGATTGACCTAAAACAAAAAGGGTTATCATGATGAATATGACTAGCTCATAAATTCATCTTTATCACTACACTAGTGAGTGAGTGATCTTCTCATTGGACATGGTAAAGGAGGGGATCAAGAGGATAATCATATGTAAACATCCTTAACAAATTAAGTGATCATTTACTAATGATTATGCTATAGAAAATAGAAAGAGGGCTGAGAAAATCATCCAAGAGGCTTGCTGGAAAATGAGATTTGACCCACTATTTAAAGGAGACAAAGTTACAACGGATCTATAACGGCTACTGTGCGCGGTACCTTATCTTACCCCGCGGTACCATATCGATAAGGTACCGCGTAGGTACTTAAGGTACCGCCACTAGACTCCGCTCCCTTTTTTGTCTTTTAGTGGGGTGGGAATATCTGAGGTATTTAAACCCTTCAAAGGATATTCTAACAGCATTTGGAATATGCCATTTCAAATTTTCATTTTCCATTTTAATAAAACATTTTCTAAAAAAGAAAGTTTATTAAAAAGTCTTTTGTCTTATTAGCAAAAGTGAGTTTTAAGGATAATCATTTTGATGATCACTAAGTATGATTAAGAAAGGTTAGTGATATGATTATTACCTTGATGATAGTGTTAGTTAAATAATTCATTTTGTGTTTCTACACTAAATGTGTTGTATGGTTTGTTGTGATCAAAACTAAGAAAGATTAGTTAACACTAATAATGTTTTTAGGCATTACTTGCATTAACATAATCATTGCTTGTAAACTATATATACTCAAAATACAAGGCAACCCTTTAGACTTAGAAGGCAACCAATTTATGATTTGCAGTGGGCGTAGACGCATAGCTTATATAGGTGCTAGGGGCATTGGTAGTTGTATGTATTGAAGGCATGTTTGAATTTTTGGACTATGGCAGACGATTTCTTGGCTTATACCAATGGTTTTCCATTTATGGCACATTATATCATGGCCTATATACTAGACGTGCATGGTAGTATAGAAATTCGTATATACGCAGAGGTATACAAGTGTGAGGACATGCAAGGTAACATATGTACATACATATGATGGAAACCTATATCCCAAAGTTTGCAAGTTACATGGAGATAACGTTAAGATATAAACGTAAATGATGTAGAAACCATTAATTTAGGTTGCATGTTACATATTTGAGATATGGTTTAAATGGGCTTAAATAAAATAAGTTTTTTATGCTATGTAAAAATACACGGTTATTACCAAGCCCAAAATGAGTAAATATAACACAACCAAAAGGACACAACGTTTGGTAAACTAAAAAGTCGCGTTGGTTCTAGAAATGTCACAACCGTTTAGCATCACCATTATATAAAAGAAGGGTATGCGTGTTTGTAACCATCCCAAAAAATAGAAGTCATTGTGTATAAAAAAATACAACATAAATCATGAATCTTTCTCCCATTGAAGAACTACGTGCCGCTTCTAACTCCAGAGATTTATGTGATTTGTGGCACGTTTCAATCCAACGTGAAATACAGTGTAGAAACTAGAGGGGGGTTGAATAGTCGGTTTATGTCCCAATTAAAATTTCTTTCAATTAGGTTTGTCCCAAAACTACCTTTTACTTGAACGCTAGTTTCATAATGATTAGGTTCAATTCTAATGCATTAACAATGACGAGTAGATGTTGAATGCAATGTAATAATGTAAGTAAGTAAAGAGTAAGGAAAGAGGGAACCTAATAGGGAGACACCAAGATTTATAGTGGTTCGGCAACGAATCTCTATCTCCGTTCCTACTCCACTCTTCGAGTACACCTTACTTGAGACCTAATCTTAGCTAGGACCAATCTACACACGTCACCCACTTCACCATTTTTCGACACAAGGCTAGATGTCAAGTTCTAATCCAAAGCTAGAACCAATCTTCATAACTCTTCACTTTGAAGCTAAGTGAGAACTCACAAGACACATACACAAATCATGTTGTAGTTTAGTAAGAACTAACACACAACACTTACAAATCAATAAAACATATCCAAGTATACACATGTAACTTGGATCCACACAAGAAAAATCCAAGTATACACATATACAATGGATTTGCTACATACAAAGGTTAGTAGAAAGAAAAGAAACACCAATGTATATATCAGTCACTACCTACTAAATAACTTGAGAGGGAGGAAGAAAAGAAATCTCAAATTAGAAGTAAGTATTTGCTAAGTATGTCAAAGGAGGGTGTTTTGACAAAATCAAAGTACAATTGGTGGAATAAAGATAGAAAAGAAACATCCATACCAATTGTAATGATAATATGTCAAAAGGTTAGAAACTTAGAATTGTTGGAATCACCCAAAAACAATTGTAAATTTTAACCATGATAAAATCTTAACAATATGTGTGATAAAGAATTAACGGGAAAGAAATAACACACATAACAACCATATTACAAAAATATGAGAGAACATACAAGGAAAATATTCATACACACAATATGAATATTAAACCAACATATAAGGAAAATAAACAACATAAGCATAAACTACCCTAGTAGTGAAAAATCCTCCAAGATTGCTTAGGTTTTATTTGACTCAAATAATTAAAACACAAAATATGCTTCAGTTGGTAAAAGAAAACGACGAGGCACCATTCATAGATTTGTTCACGGGAACAAATACTTTGAGAGGAGGTCGAGTGAGAAGAAATTCAAGAACATTTAGCCTTGTCATACACATGAGCAAGTTCAATTTGTTGAAATCGACAACACGCACACGAACTCCATGATGTAAAACAAAGTCATTTAATGGGGGAGGACCATCAAAATGAGAAGGTGGTGGTGGAGAAGGAAAAAGTGGATAAGAAAGGTTTTCACAATGCCTAGTGAGATTAGGGAAAGAAGAGAGGTCATTAAGGTGAGGTATGTTGCAAGGTTTAGGTGGTGGTGGAAGAGTTTCTCTTTCTTTGGTAATTGGATTGATAGAGAAAGTATCATTACAATACTCAATAGGAGAGAAAGAAGAAGTCTTGCAAGGTTTGGGAGAAGAGTAATCATGATGATTTATTCTTCTTGATCCAAACGGGCCGAACCGAGATTTTTGGTTTCTTGGTAAGCTTAGAAGAAGAAGCTTTAGGTTTATAAGATTGTGAAAAAGAGATTTCAAGGTTAAGATTAGAAGAGTTAGACATTGTGAGGGATGAGAAGAACTTCTAAAACAAGAGGATTTAAAAAAAGTAGACAAGGCAAAGATTTGAAATGAAAACAAAAGGTTTCAAGGAATGTTTAGCCAAAATTGGCAAACAAAGAATCTTGAAAAAGACTGTGGTCAAAGAAGAAACACCAAAAACGAGCCAAAAAGAGTGCTTGTCGTCCGCGTTTCTTTAAAAGAACTTGTGGTTCCTTAAATATAAGGAGCCGTGCGACATTTATGGAGCCGCATACAATGGACATGAAAGTTCAATTTTACAAAGTTTTGAGAAAAAATAAGGCTCTTTCAAAAATTTGTAAATCTTGGATTTTTACCTCTTTTAGCACTAGATTATGCTTTGGTTGCACAAAAGGCAACACACTCACACAGAGTGTCTTGACAAAGGGTGACAAACTATTTAGATGATATTTTGATCCAATTTTAGTCAAGTTTTAGAGGTTGTGATAGATTAAGGTTCAATTTTAAATAAATTGAAGTTGATTAGTGTGAGCACATAGGTTGAAACACACAAAGACTTAATCCATAAAGCATCCTCATGAAAACTCATAAAGGAAAAGGAGATACAAGAAATATAATAACAGCTAACTATTACAAAGTTAGTTAAACTAGTTCTTGATGTGGTAGACTTCCTTGGCTTGATTTTCTTTTAAAAGCATTTATTTTTAGAAAATCATCATTCATCTCCTAGGAGGTGGAGGCATGGAGAACAAAGTAAGAAAGAAATCTTGCAACTTCCTACGAAGTCCAAACATCTCCATTCTTAGGTTTTGAATGATGTAGTTGTTATAGAGGCCACATGGACAATTTGAACCATGAGCTTCTAGAAAACCAAAGAAGTATGGATCACCCATGAAACGGGAAACAGGAACACCCAAATTTGGAGTGTTTGATGGAGGAGGAGGAGGCATGGTGTCCAATGGTGAGATGGGTGAATTTGGTGGAGTGAAAGGAGAGGTAACCAAAGGCTCAACAATGTCATTCACAAAGGGAATGCTTTGAAGAGGTTGCGGGTTCACATCCAAGAGAGGACTAGGAGTGAAGGATGATGACAACTCATTCATCCTAGATTGGAATGAAGAGGAGGTAGAACCATGAGAATGGTTAGTACCATGAGTTGAACTAGTCTTGCATGGTGCAAGGGGTGGTGAAGGTAATGAAGAAATGAGAATTGGAGAAATCTCATTCTTGGGTGTAAGAAAAGATGAAGAGCCAAGTTTAGGAAACTTGATCTTGATCTTGAGGTTTCTTTTGGATGAGGATGGTTTGGAAGAGTTTGATGATCTAGTGGACACCATGGTTGTGTGTCAAGGTTTAGAAGAAGGCTTAGAGGATGAAGAGGAAGATCAACCAAGGGAGGTAAGAAGGAGAGGGGACGATCCAAACTAGTAATGGGTTAAAATTCATTTTGATGAACATTGAAATTAGGTAGGCTAATTTGGGAAAAAGCTAGTTTTTAGCAAAAATAATTCATTAATGTTTACAAAGATTTAGAGAAAACATAGTAAAGCAAAGATTATGTCGAGTCCAGAGCCTGCGGTTCCTTAAATAGGGTTGCGGTTCGTTATCACTAAGGAACCGTCCGTATTTAAAGAACCGTGGGCAATAGCTTCAAAATGGTGGACTTCCAGCAACATTTAACAGCCCAGGTTTAAGACAAGGATTTATCAAGCCAAAGTATACTATTAACCAAAATCTAGAAAGCTAACTAACACATAAATTTCACAAAGTCATGCACATCGAAAGATCGATAGCATGAACAAATTAGGATTAAAATATCTAGTAATCCAAACAGAAAGTATTAGTTAGATAACACCAAATCCTAAATGCAAGAATGATTGGTGTATTTTGTATACACCTAATAGCATGTTAATTTAGCATAATTGTATTTTTATTTGTCGCTATATATGTACTTTGAATGTGTTTTGTGATTATATAGGTTACGAGCGAAGTGGAATAAAACTGGACGCTTAATTAACTTTTTGGAGAAAAGACATTGTGAGCGCCGATAAATGAAGAAAAAAAATATTGAAGAAAAAGATTTGAGCGCGTCGCAATATTTTCGGTCATCTTTTATTTGTCCGGGCTTCGTTCGAGCAATTATTGATGTTGGGTTATTTTTTTATTGGGCCAAAGTTATTATATGCGAAAAGAATAAAAAGAAAAAAGAAAAAAAAAAACTTTTGGCCCATTGGACCCAATACCCAATAATCTATATATATATAAATTGAAAGAGGAGAAAAAGGGATTGGAATTGAGGGTGGGGTCGCATCAAACACGCAGCTATCGTTTTTTTTGGGGTCGACACATTGTTAAACAAAAGGGACAATTGGTGGTGACAATTGACATCAGTCAACTATTAGGCGCAAGAAACAAAAATTGAACAAAGAAAAAATTTGATTTGCAACAGTGAGCGCAAGAAACAAAAACAACAAAGAAAAGAGTTGATTTGCAATTCGCTGGCAAAAAGTACAAGTGGGGGCCGAACATCAAAGTAAAAAAAAAAATATGATGGTTGATATTATTTGGCTCGGGTACACCGCAATGTCCGGCTAATTTTGTTGTAATTCCTTTCGGTAACTTTATTTATGGTTTGATCATTACTTTTGGGTTATCATATTTTTACTACATTGATTTATGATTTATTTATAAATTATTTTTATTGACTTAATATTATGTTTAATTATTTGTGTGAGACAATTTATTGTTAGTTAACGATTCATACTTATTTTATTTAGTAAAAAAAAAAGATGGTCGTATAATCAACATAAGTTGTACCTAAATAAATTGTTAAAACATAATTATTGGTTGGATTAATATAAGATTTATTATCGCGAGTCATAGATAAACATAATAAATGCCAACATTAATTCATTCATATTAAGTCAAAATAATCTTTGTAATCGGTTCTAAAAAGTTTCAATAATCCATAAGTGTGACCAACCATAAATATTAGGAGCTGGAAGGGATTGCATTTTTCTTTTAATTGTTTACATCTTTATTTTATTTTTCTAGCTTTACTATTAGTTTAATAATTATTTTAATTTTTAATCAGCATTTTTATTATCAAAAGTATTTTAGTTGTCAGATTTCAAAACCAAAACCTTTATTGATCAGTGATCACCTCAAAACTTAAACTAAAACCACATAGTCCTCGTGGATCGATACCCATTTACCCTATCTAGTATAAGGTAATTAGGTTATTTTTTGACCGGCACTTCGACGTCGATCAAATTTTGGCGCCGCTGCCGGGGACTCAGTGAGCTTTTCGTTTAAGTTTTTGTTAATATTTTTCTTTAATAAAATACAAAAATACAAAAAGATTTTATTTTTCTTGTTTTGTTTTGTTTTGTTTGTTTGTTTTGTTTCTTGTGAGTGTGCAGGTTAGTGTATGCGCACACGTAGATCGGGACGTACATCACCGTTAGCTTACGATCCTGAGGTTGAGAAAAGTGCACGGTTAAGAAGGAAGACGTTTCGACAGTTTTCTACTAATCCTGATTTTTCAGGTTTAGCAGAGCTTTTCGCTGAAATGCCAGGTGACGAGGATGTTGGCGGAAGTGCTAGCGGCAGTAGTAGCGGAGAAGAATCTCCACCACGGGGTGTTGATTCTTATTACAGGCCGGGGATCTTCGAGGATCCCTCGCCTATCGTTTATCCGGATCCGGTTAAAGGGGTTACAAGTAACTTCAAGATTCAGCCGAACCTCATAGCAATCTTGCCAGTGTTTAGAGGTCGTGAGGAGCCATATGCACATCTGCGAGAATTCTTCTCAATTGCTGACACACATCAAGTTAATAACATTACCAAGGATGAGGTAAGACTTCGCCTTTTTCCTTTCTCACTTAAAGATCAAGCTAAGGACTGGTTCTCATCTCTTGATCCAGGTAGTATTAACTCATGGTCTGAAATGAAATCTGCTTTTCTTGAGGAATTTTATTCTATAAGTAAAACTGCTGCCATTAGGAATAAGATTAAATCCTTTCGTCAAATCCCAGGCGAGCAGTTTCATGAAGCATTTAATAGACTTAAGGAGTTATTAAGAACATGCCCTCATCACGATGTTCCAAAATGGGAGCTTGTCAAAGTCTTCTATGATGGGTTGGATTATAACAACCAACAATTTGTGATGGCCACTAGTGGGGGTATGTTTTTCTCGCGACCTATGGAGGAAGAATGGGAGTTTTTTGAAAAACTAAGCAAAGGTTCTAAGATCCAAGCTTCAGTGGATCAAAACAACCACCCATCTTCCGCCAATTATGTGTCTAACCAACGTGGCACAAATTCTGAAATTAGCGAGTTAAGTAAGAAAGTTGATCTTTTGTTGAAAAATATAGGAAAAGGTGTTCCAAATGTGTCTAATGTGTCGCATAGTGGGTGTTCAATGTGTGGTGATCCGAATCACTCTGTCGATAATTGTCAAAGTTGGGTGGCGCCACCAAATGAGGAGGTAAATGGAGTCTATGGTGGTCGTCCACGAAATGACCCATTCTCTGAAACTTACAATCCTGGATGGCGCAATCACCCCAATTTCCGTTGGAAAAGACAGTCGCCCTAATAATACCCAACAACAACACTATGGTTACAAACCAAGGTACGAGGGTGGCGATTCATCTAACTTCCAACAAAATTCTTACAATCATAGGCCACAACAACAATATCCAAATCAGGGCCAAGGCCAAGATGACAACCGTCTCTTGAACCTTGACCGAAAGTTTGATAGGCTTATGGATTCATTGTCTACCAACAATCAAGAGATTAATAGAAAATTTGAGGTCACTAATCAAAGACACGAGACCACTACTAAATCTATTGCAGCTCTTGAGAGACAAGTTGGTCAATTGGCGGATCAATTAAGCAAAAGAGATGAGGGAAGGCTACCGAGCTACCCTACCATGAATCCCGCACACAAGAAAAATGGAAATGAGCATGTGAATATGGTGACGTCTCTTCGAAACGGTAAAATCTACAACAATGACAAGGGGATTCCAAATTCTCCTGATGTCGAGGATTTCGTTACTGATGACGAAATTATTGTTGAAGGTAAAAATTCTGATAATGTTAAGTCCGGTTCTGAGTTGGTAAATGATTTGTTAAACGATTTTCCTAAACCAACAACACCGAATCCAAAAGCTACTGAATTTCCCGAAGTTGAGGAGGGTGGTGTGTCCAGCACACCTTACCCTACGGCTTTGGAGAAATCGACATCTGCAAAGTTAGCTAAAAAGGGTCCTCGTGCTAAGGATATGTGGGAGACTTTCAAGCAAGTTAAGATCAATCTTCCCCTTATTGATGCTATCAAGCAAATTCCTGCATATGCCAAGTTTTTAAAGGACTTGTGTAACCAGAAGAGGAAGCTGAAGGCGTCTTTGCCTAAAAAGATTGACCTAACTGAGCATGTTAGTGCAGTCTTATCTAGCTCCCTTCCTCCTAAATTCAAAGATCCTGGAGCACCGTTGATTTCAGTAGTGGTCGGAAATATTGCCATTAAGAAGGTGCTCCTTGATCTTGGTGCCAGTATTAACATCCTTCCTGCTAGTTTGGTTGATAAGTATGACTTAGGAACTCTTCGTAAGACAGACACCATTATTTCCTTAGCCGATCGATCTACCAAAATTCCTAGAGGTATCTTAGAGGATGTTATTGTGAAAGTTGATGATTTCTATTACCCAGTTGACTTCTTTGTTATGGACACCGAGTCACAATACAAGGATGTTCAACCAACTATTATCCTTGGCCGCCCATTCTTAGCCACGATAGATGCTAGGATTAATTGTCGGACTGGCGCCATGGATATTGCCTTCGGTAATAAGAAGATAAGATTGAATGTGTTTAATTCTATGAATTCTCCTACGATGAATGAATGTTACCAAGTAGATGTGATTGACGAGGAAGTCCAAAAGCATGCATCCCGTATGCTTAAGGATGATCCTTTGGAATTATATTTAACTGGTGATAATGAGGAGATTCTTGATGTTGCTGAAGTTCTAGAGATTCAAGAGTGTTTGGTCAGTTCTTTGGACCATCAAAAACCACCTTGGTCTTATAAAGTGGAGCCCTTGCCTTCTACTTTTGACACGGCTACGAAGCCGTCTTTGGAGGTGCCTCCAACTTCTGAGTTAAAACCTTTGCCATCCAATCTCAAATATGCTTTTCTAGGTCCTAATAATACGTTACCCGTTATTGTTGCTTCTGATCTTTCTGAATCACAAGAGGGAGCACTTCTAAAGGTGCTTTCCAAGTACAAAGCAGCAGTGGGATGGACGATTGCAGACTTGAAAGGGATCAGCCCTTCATTATGTATGCATCAAATTGTTACGGACCCAGATATTAAGCCAGCAAGAGATGCGCAAAGGCGACTGAATCCTAATATGAAAGAGGTAGTCAAGACGGAAGTTCTTAAATGGTTAGATGCCGGTATCATCTATCCCATCTCGGATAGTAAATGGGTAAGTCCTACTCAAACGGTGCCTAAAAAGGCCGGAATCACCGTTGTAGAAACCGAGAATAGGGAAAAGCTCACAACCCGACCAGTTACTGGGTGGAGAGTTTGTATAGATTACCGTAAGCTGAATAATGCCACATCTAAAGATCACTTCCCACTACCTTTCATTGATCAAATAGTTGAGAAGCTTTCGGGTAAAAAGTTCTATTGCTTCTTGGATGGGTACTCCGGTTATAATCAAATACCCATCCATCCTGATGACCAGGCCAAAACTACGTTTACATGTCCTTATGGAACGTTTGCATTTTGAAGAATGCCTTTTGGCCTGTGTAATGCACCTGCTACCTTTCAGCGGTGTATGATGAGTATCTTTTCTGACATGGTTAGAGAATCTGTAGAGATATTTATGGATGATTTCTCCATCTTTGGTCAATCCTTTGAAAGCTGCCTTGATCAGCTTGAAAGTGTGTTAAAAAGATGCACCGAAACTAATCTGGTGCTTAGTTGGGAGAAGAGCCATTTTATTGTTCGAGAGGGAATTGTATTAGGACATGTTGTGTCTGAAAAAGGATTTGAGGTTGACCGTGCCAAAGTTCAAGTAATTTCAACCCTTCCTCCTCCCACTACCGTCAAGGGTGTGCGTTCTTTTCTTGGTCATGCCGGGTTCTATAGGCGATTTATTAAAGATTTTAGTGCTATATCAAAGCCTCTTTGCAATCTACTCTTAAAAGATGCACGCTTTGACTTTAATGAATCATGTCTTAAAGCATTCAACATGCTTAAGCAAAAGCTTGTAGAAGCCCCTATTCTGCAATCACCTGATTGGTCGAAGCCTTTCGAGATCATGTGTGATGCGAGTGATTATGCCGCTGGGGCGGTTTTGGGACAGCGGGTCGATAAGAAACCCGTTGTGATCTTTTATGCTAGTAAGACTTTTTCAGAAGCTCAAATGAATTACACCACTACTGAAAAAGAGTTGTTAGCTGTGGTTTTTGCTCTTGATAAGTTTAGGTCATATATTTGGGGGCATTCTAAGGTGATAGTATTTTCAGATCATAGTGCCTTAAGACATTTGTTGACTAAGAAAGAGACAAAACCGAGGTTGCTTAGGTGGATTTTGCTTTTACAGGAATTTAATCTAGAAATTCGGGATAAAAAGGGGTCAGAAAATGTAGTTGCCGACCATTTGTCTAGAATTATCCCTCCGCCGTTCAACCCTTCTGATGTGATTAAGGAAAGCTTTCCGGATGAAAGTTTATTTGAGGTTTCTAAGGTTCCTTGGTACGCAAATATAGTTAATTACCTAGCTGTTAAAAAGCTTCCGGATTTTTGGTCCAAGCAACAAAGAAAATACTTCTTCTCCCAGTTGAAGCATTATTTTTGGGAGGATCCGGAACTCTATAAGGTGTGTGCTGACCAAGTTGTTAGGAGATGTGTTCCCGACCATGAGCATATGGACATATTGGCTCATTGCCATTCTTATGCATGTGGTGGTCACTTTGGTGCTACGAAAACTGGGCATAAAGTCCTACAAAGCGGTTTCTTTTGGCCGACTATATTCAAGGATGCCCAATCTTTTGTGAAAGCATGTATTCGTTGCCAACAAGTTGGAGGGATTTCAAGGCGTGATAAAATGCCTATGAATCCCATACTTGTTGTTGAGATCTTTGACGTGTGGGGTATTGATTTTATGGGACCATTCCCCACTTCCCATGGCAATGTGTATATTTTAGTGGCAGTTGATTATGTGTCTAAGTGGGTAGAGGCTGAGGCTACTAGAACCAATGACCATAGTGTAGTTCTTAAGTTTGTTAAGAAGAATATCTTTGCTAGACATGGAATTCCTAAGGCTATAATTAGTGATGGGGGTTCCCACTTTAAGAACTTTAGATTTGGGAAATTACTGAAATACTATGGAGTTAATCATAGGATAGCTACCCCTTATCACCCACAGACTAGTGGACAGGTTGAAGTATCTAATAGGGAGATTAAGCGAATTTTGGAAAAGACCGTTCGTAGTGATAGGAAAGATTGGTCCTTGAGGTTAGATGATGCATTGTGGGCATATAGGACGGCTTTTAAGACTCCTATTGGTATGTCACCGTACAAGTTGGTATATGGCAAGGCGTGTCATTTACCGGTTGAGATAGAGCATAGGGCTGAATGGGCAATTAAGACTGTTAATCTGGATTTAGAGAAAGCAGGTAGTTCTAGGAAACTTCAATTATCTGAACTGGATGAGATTAGACGTGATGCCTATGAAAGTTCTAGGATTTATAAGGAGAAAACAAAAGCTTTTCATGATCGACACATCACCAAGAAGTCCTTCTTGGTTGGTCAAAAAGTTTGGTTATTCAATGCTAGACTTAAGCTTTTTCCTGGAAAGTTGAGAAGTAAATGGACGGGTCCATACATAGTGACTCAAATCTCTCCATACGGAGCCATTGAAATAAAAAATATGGTGGGTGGAGAACCTTTTAAAGTTAATGGACACCGTTTAAAGCCGTATGTTGAGTTGGAGAGTGATCAGATGGAAACGGTGGATGTGGTTTACTTGGAACCAATCCATCCGTCTCAATAGCTCATATGAGTTATGTCTGGCTGAAGACGGTAAACTTAGCGCTTCGCGGGAGGCAACCCGTGGTTTGTGGAACTTTGTGGGTGTGTTCACTACAAACCCTCACGAGACAAAACTCGTCCAGTCGGGCTACCGAGTGGTTTAAAGGCTTGTTTCATACGCTAAATGCAACCGTGATTCCTACGAAAGTGAGTTAGGTTTTTGTTTTTTGTGTGAGGTTGTCAAATTGATTTTTAACCAAAATTTCAATTTAAAGTTTTTGCATTAGGGACAATGCAATGCTTTAAGTTGAGGGGGGTGGCACATGTGTTACATGTTTTTGTGTGAAATTTTGGTCAAAATGGGTTAAAATGTGATTTTTGGGAAAAATTGAAAAATTTTAAAATTTTACATCACATTATAAGAGTCTTGTGCTAATTAGATGTGGAAGTTTCTTCTACATATATGTTTGTTGAGTGTGTGCAGATTCTGAAGGTTAGCTTGTGGATGATTTATTGGAGCAAGCTAGAGGATTTGGCCATAATTATCAGGTGCACCCGATTCCATTGTATAATTTGGTTATTAAATTGATTTGATTGTTTGCATGTAGTTAGGCATATGTATTATTAGATGATCAAACCACGCCGGTTGAATTCCCTCTACTTACCTTTGCTTAGAGCGAGTAAAAAAATTGAATAGAATAATATGAAATATAGTAATGTAATAGTTAAGTTAAGACATTTGAAATTGATCTTATTCAGCTCGCCACCCGCGCACGGTGGCCTTCGAAAAGAGTTGGAGAACTGTCATAATTATTGGTGGTAGTCATATGCTGGGCTTGCCTATCTGATTCGTCACCCGCGCAAGGTGATACTTTAGTTGTTAGCATGGGTCAGATGTCAATTTTTATGATGGATAGCATTGCACTTAGCTGAGACAATTTTATGTGAAATAATCTAATCCTTGTATTATTGTAATGAAATCAGAAAGATTAGTTTAATTTAGTGCATTGTATAATTATACTATGTGGTAGATAATTCCATCATGTGATGTACCAGTAGGCACGAAGTATAACTATTCCCATTTAATTAAACATACTTAATTAACCGGTTCTCATGTGCCGATGTGTCTTAGTATGCACCTATAGGATAGATATTCATTTTTCTGAATAATTGGTCTTTATATCAACCTTAAAAGGAGTGTATAAAGTGTTCGGGATGACTTGTATAAGAAACGGTCTCGAATGGCTAAAAAAGAGAGAGCTTATGTGTGATATGAAAAAAAAATGAAAAAAAAAATGAAAAAAAAATGTGGAAAAAAAAATGATGAGAAAAAAGTGGAAGTATGTAAGCTAAAGTATGATGGCTTATGATGTGCTCTTATGCTATAAAAACTCCAACGTTATAAAAGGTGTACGATATTCTCACCTCTTGTTATAGATTAATGTTTATATTGATTATAGGTGTGTAATAGGTACGTTGGCCACATGGTTAATTATATGAAACATAAAGTAAATGGAGTCAATGGGAGTGGTTATGCTAAGTGTTTAAGAAGGACAAAAATATTGGTTATCACTTTGGATTATTTGTCATGTAGGATGGTTATTAGTGTATTAGGTTGAATGTGATCTTTTTGATGAAATTTCAATAGTATGATTAAAAATTATGAAATTAACATGTTTGTATATTTTTATTTTATTTTTACTTGGGACACGTAAAAGGTTAAGTTCGAGGGGATCTGATTGGTGTATTTTGTATACACCTAATAGCATGTTAATTTAGCATAATTGTATTTTTATTTGTCGCTATATATGTACTTTGAGTGTGTTTTGTGATTATATAGGTTACGAGCGAAGTGGAATAAAACTGGACGCTTAATTAATTTTTTGGAGAAAAGACATTGTGAGCGCCGATAAATGAAGAAAAAAATATTGAAGAAAAAGATTTGAGCGCATCGCAATATTTTCGGTCATCTTTTATTTGTCCGGGCTTCGTTCGAGCAATTATTGATGTTGGGTTATTTTTTATTGGGCCAAAGTTATTATATGCCAAAAGAATAAAAAGAAAAAAAAAAAAAAAAACTTTTGGCCCATTGGACCCAATACCCAATAATCTATATATATATAAATTGAAAGAGGAGAAAAAGGGATTGGAATTGAGGGTGGGGCCGCATCAAACACGCAGCTATCGTTTTTTTGGGGTCGACACATTGATAAACGAAAGGGACAATTGGTGGTGACAATTGACATCAGTCAACTATTAGGCGCAAGAAACAAAAATTGAACAAAGAAAAAATTTGATTTGCAACAGTGGGCGCAAGAAACAAAAACAACAAAGAAAAGAGTTGATTTGCAATTCGCTGGCAAAAAGTACAAGTGGGGGCCGAACATCAAAGTAAAAAAAAAATATGATGTTTGATATTATTTGGCTCGGGTACACCGCAATGTCCGGCTAATTTTGTTGTAATTCCTTTCGGTAACTTTATTTATGGTTTGATCATTACTTTTGGGTTATCATATTTTTACTACATTGATTTATGATTTATTTATAAATTATTTTTATTGACTTAATATTATGTTTAATTATTTGTGTGAGACAATTTATTGTTAGTTAACGATTCATACTTATTTTATTTAGTAAAAAAAATGGTCGTATAATCAACATAAGTTGTACCTAAATAAATTGTTAAAACATAATTATTGGTTGGATTAATATAAGATTTATTATCGCGAGTCATAGATAAACATAATAAATGCCAACATTAATTCATTCATATTAAGTCAAAATAATCTTTGTAATCGGTTCTAAAAAGTTTCAATAATCCATAAGTGTGACCAACCATAAATATTAGGAGCTGGAAGGGATTGCATTTTTCTTTTAATTGTTTACATCTTTATTTTATTTTTCTAGCTTTACTATTAGTTTAATAATTATTTTAATTTTTAATCAGCATTTTTATTATCAAAAGTATTTTAGTTGTCAGATTTCAAAACCAAAACCTTTATTGATCAGTGATCACCTCAAAACTTAAACTAAAACCACATAGTCCTCGTGGATCGATACCCATTTACCCTATCTAGTATAAGGTAATTAGGTTATTTTTTGACCGGCACTTCGACGTCGATCAAAGAAACATAAATAAGTCTAATGAAAGGAAATAGTTCAACATTACATAACATGATCACAAATATATCAACCTTGAATCAACTCCATAGCTTCACTTGAGGATCATTTCTTCTTTTTTCTAAATCCCTTGATCATTTTCCCTATGCTTTTGCATGCACCCCTTGACTCCACTCTATGATCATACAACTCACCATGCGTTTGAAGGTTTGAGTGATAAACATGCTCAAGTCTGAAATTTTCTGGAAGAGCACTAGTGGCATAGTGATGAGGTGGAACAATTTGGTCTAACCCGTCCATAAAAGTGTTCATGGATGGGTAGGAGTCACTCGAAGATCCAACGTGAGCACTAGTACCTTCGTCACCACCATCACTTGGTGACATAGGAGTGTCCTCATCGTTGGACTCTTGTAGGTCATTCCTTCTCGTACCTCGATCACTTCTAGGATTTCGTGGTTGCACCTCTTGAATTGGTAGCATCACACGGTTAACCGATTGAAAGCGAGAAAGATTCGAGAAAGTCTTCACCAACCTTTCTAAGAAGACGAGTGAGGGGCATGGCATATGGAAGATTTGTGGTTTGTCTAGAAAGAGCATAGTTGATCCGTCGAGCGATGTAATATACAAGATTGTAATTGGTGTTGGTAAAGATGCAAAATATCATATGCGCCATACAAGCCGGGATATGATCCCGGTTTCCAACAAAACAAAACACATTTTCCCTAAGAATGTCGGCCCACCGGAGAAAAAAAATCATTAAGGTCGCTTGCGAGTATCTCATAGCGATTCAAGGATCGCTTAGTAGAGTGAATACTTCGTACAACGGTTCTACCACGCCCTTTGGTAATGACATCAAGGATGAGGTCAAGGTCTAGCTCTTCGTTGTCATATTGAGAGCTATCATAAGACTCATTTAGAGCATCAAGTCTTCATGAATCAGTGAAACGACAAGTACCTTCATATGGCACAGCAAGTGCCTCGCCAAATTCCTCGAGAGAGTATTGGATGAGTTTACTATTAATGATGAACTTAACAAATATTATGTTATCATTAGAGATAAGAGAATATGTGCTAAGGAACTCCAAGAGGAAGTGAGGGTAAATGAGTTCATTGATTTTTAATAAACAATCAAAGCTAATTTGAGTAAACATGAATAAGATGTAGCCATAACCCTTAATTGTCCTCTTGCACAACTCTACCCTCATGAAAGCACCGGTTTTGAAGTGAACAAAATTTTTAGCAAGGGGTTCCGAAGGACAAATGTTGGCAAGATTAGGCATGTACCGTTTAGTATTTTGGTGATCTTTTTGATATTCCGAAGGCATGATTAAACACCTATAAACAACAACAAATTTTTTTCCCAATCACTCATATGCTACATAACGACCAAAAATAGAAACGAGAGAATGTGTTTGATCAATTGCTTGACAAACAAAGGGGTTAATCCTTATCATTCCCAAGTTCACAATGTACCCAATTCATCATTGACTAGAACATATCAGCTATGTAAAATCAACCATGAACTTTGAACATTGGTTTATCAAAAATTCGTTTTTAGGTAAGCATTAACAATGCAATTACCAGTTTGTTCATGGTTCATATCAATTCCATCATTTAACCAAAATAGCTTAGTCAAAATTCGGATTGTTCTACAAGTGGGTTTTAGTGAAATCGTAATGAATTCGAACCTAATGAATCATAGTAATATAACTATGTCAACCCACATTCCTAGCAAGGTTCTAATTCAATATTAATTTTAAAAATTCCCAGTTATGAAAATAAGAACCCTAGAACAAATTAGTTGAAATTGAATGAATGTACTTACAATTAATTGATGTTGGAAGAGGGATGAGTGAAACCCACAACTTTAAATCAATTAATCTTGAGTGATTGAAGCTTTTGATGAATCAACAATGGTGGAAAAGGGAAAACCCGTCGCCTCTATGGAGAAGAAAGGGTGGGTTTATTTCGAAATAATGATGTTTAATAAAAACTGATTATATTAGTCACTTAGTGGGGCTGCGGTTCTTTATCGATAAAGAACCGCGGGTTTGAACCATGACAATTAAAGAACCACCACCAGAGGGAGGTTTTTAACAAAGGAATCAAAGAAATTTATAAAACCAAGTTTTTCTAAAATACTTAAAATACATCTCAAGCCTTTTGAAAATCATTGGACCACTTCAATACTAGGTGATAATGCCTTAATGAAGGATTACGAGTTAAGTCGAAATCGAAAAAGACCGAAACGGAAGAACGACTACTCGTAGAAAGGAAGCAAAGAAGAGAGAAACCAAGGGGATTGAATCAAGACCAAGTTGAATGCTCAAGAGACAAGTGACAATCTTCAAGTTGTAGAAATGAAGAGCTTGTGTCATTTATAGTGGTTAAGACGTGCTTTTCCGGCGAAAGTCTAAACGACTTTGGTAATGAACCAAAACAAGAAATTTTGATAAATAGTGTAAGATCACTTTCAAGGATAGTCTTAAGATATTTCAAAATGTGAGCAAAGTATAGATTCACTTTCTCTCCCACATGATCAAACAATAATTATTGCTAGGGTTTATAATAACAATATCCTTGGAATATTTCAATTTCAAATGTGTAATATCCAAACTACAACTTATGTAGTAGTTTGATATCTCAAGGGATTAATAAATCATCCTAGAGATGAGTTTAACTGCACATATTACACATGATATAGGGCCTACTAACCGTATGGGTGCAAATCATGGAAATC
Organism: Glebionis coronaria; assembly: GCA_025667525.1. Taxonomy (NCBI): domain Eukaryota; kingdom Viridiplantae; phylum Streptophyta; class Magnoliopsida; order Asterales; family Asteraceae; genus Glebionis; species Glebionis coronaria. Next base: position 191,035 of record JANFOE010001073.1, on the reverse strand, counting down.
ATGCTTGATACTTTAAGTTACTACTAACTCACTCTACATCTCCTAAGTGAGTCAAGTATCCAAGCAATGAAGGTTTAAGAGGGTATAAGAATAGAACCACATACCACAAACAAATGTCAAGGCAAGGATGCCAAGAACAAGCAATTAGTCACTTCAAAAGAATGATCAATAGGGCGTGTGGAAGGACGAGAACGTACATTAGCCGCAAAATGCATTCCAAGTCTTCAAGGAACCAATGCAATGCCCAATCATGACTAAAGTGACTACTAAGTCTTCAAGGACTAGTATCACTATCATCCATCTTGATATCATCATTCAATGATGTTGGAAATCAAAGAAGATGAGTCTTCTACAAATGTAAGCAACTCAATCCATAATCAATAAAGTGATTAAACTTCATGAGTACCTACACATAGCAAGATACAAACTAGTAGATACATTTCAAGAGTATATCTAAAAATGTATAAATACTACTAATCTAGATGAGATGTGACAAGCATCAAAAAGCCACCTTGGTTCGGGGGGTCGGGGATGATCAAAGAACATGTATGACATTTTAGGTTCTAGTGAGAGAAAGTAGAGAGAGGTGAAGGAAAAGTGTGTGTATTATCTCAAGTGAAACAATACAAACTAAAAATGCACTAAACTTACACACTCCTATGGAGAGTCATGGGGGTATTTATAGGCCTACCAATATTAGACTATCCATACTTTACATAATTAGTCCCTGCGTATAGTAAATGGATATAAGTCTATTCCAACTCACGTGAAAGGTGCCAGCTTACCAAAAAGTAAGTCTAACAATCTCCCTCCAAGATGGTGACTCACGTGAGTTGGTTACAATGATTCCTACAAGCAAAAATAAAGAAAAATGATAAACGTGAATTCCAACATTCCTTGAGACAGTCTTTAATGACCTTCATCTTCTTGAATACTCCAGCTCTATTTCTCCAGCTTGTATCATCTAGTTGAGTTTTACTCCCTCCCAACTAGAAGGCTTTTCATTAAACAAGCAGTAAAGACTGCTCCCTCCCAAACAAATCCTACAAAGGAAATCTGTGGGAGGTGATAACGTCATCAACATTTTCTCATAATTTGAAGCAATCCCAGTCTTGATTCTATGACCGATTACCAGAAGTACACACTCTATCTCGTGAAAGTCAAGTTGTAGCACCAGAGTCAATTAAGTCCCGGAAATGCACATTTCTCCTGACAGGACAGTGATGATAAAAATTTGCCACATCAAAGTCAATTAAGTCCCGAATGTAGTCAACTTATCCCTTTATGTAGAAACAGTAACACCAAAGTCAAGTGACCCGGCATGTACACATTTCTCCCTTCAGGATGATACCTATTAAGGGAATCATCCTTCATGTGTGTACGTGGTATGCCAACAGGAACCGCTTACTTAGTAACCAATACCATGTGAGAGGATGTCAATAGTATCTCTCAAAAAAAATTCTCTCAAGATCACCCCGAACTGATTCCCCTTATCAATTCTGTTGGCTATTGATAGTGACCACTGATGAAGATAATGCGATAATCCTAACTTGAAACAGAAGTAGAATTCCCCAAATTTGAACTTAAGCTTGCACTATTGTAGAATGAGGAGCGATGTAGAGAAGTCTTAAACGTACCCTATACCAAAAGGCGGTATTAAAAAGGTACAACTTCTCTAAAGTACCCTATACCAAAACAGGCGGTATAAGAAAAGGTACTACATCTCTTGAAGAAATCCACAACAGCAAGTGCGTGTGACACTGAGAACCGTAACGAATCTCCCAAAAAATGATAGTTATCCATGTTGTCGTCCATCCTCCCCTTGACAATGGAAACTAGATAATTCAAGCTTGATTCATAAGCGAATATGCTCTAACAAGTTATCTTATAAAGTTGTAAGTACTCCTTTAAAGATAAAATAAGAATGCCTCTGAGAAATCTCACTTCAACCTCAAATAAGTAGCATCGAATCATCTTCGTGATCACATAAACCGTAATAGCCGTTAGGAATTTAGGTGAATTTTTGATAAGGATCGTTTTAGTGTAATGTATCGTGTTTGTTGTGTTTGTTTTGTTTGTTGTGTTTGTTGTTCGTGAAGAAAGGTTATGATGGAAAACGGATACCCGGCCTTGAATATCATAGTTTAAACGGCCTGTCAAGATAATAAAATCCTGTCACATAAGCATTGAACTCGACAACAATTTTACCACTCAGTTCTTTCGAAATACCCGGCTCAATCCAATAACCCTGTCAACCAATTGATTCACCCTAACTATTTTGCAAAATTCAGAAGTAGAATCGGTCATACCGAATTCGATTGCAAAAATAGTTGGCCCACTATATATATTCGATTAGAGTATTGATCGGCCGGTAAACCAAATTAAAATTAAATCCAAAACACAAGAACCGGCCCACCAATAACTAGATAAACCAGTACCACCCGTCTGATTTTGATCAGCCCATATTATATGTGTTAATACTCGGTCCATGAGATAACATTTAGGGATATATATAAGACAACTTTACCCTAAATTTACTCACACTTTACTAACCCTAAACACATTCTTAGATACATCCGCCCCCATCTACCCTTTTTTTCTCTCAGCAACCAACAACAAAAAAAAACAGAAGCTCCACCGATTCTCCATCATCTCTTAAATCAAATACTGATTCAAAACTCATCAATCTCAACATACAACCCATCTATGTTAAACCATAAAACGAATTCGAGACAACCATTAAAGCCGTTTCCTTTCTTTCAAATCAATATCCCCAACTCATCCAATCTTCCAAGTCTTCTTAAAGTAAAGAATGGCTTCAGTATCCTATTAACCATACAGCTCAAGCATCTATCAACAAACAATGGCTTCAGGATCCTTGAAAAGGGGTCTCGGGTAGGTATTCTGATTGCATGCGATTGATTTGAGATTTAAAATGAATTAAACAGAGATCTATGATGATTTAATATTAAAACGAAAAAAATCTTTTAAGAGATTAACAAAAATGTTTTAGTAAATCAGAGATCTTTTGGTTTTTCTATTGTTGCAAGTCAGAGATGAGATGAGCCAAACGAAAAAAAATCTTTTTAAAGATTAAAAAAAACGTTTTAACTAAGAAGAGATCTTGATAAGAGAGGGGTACGAGTCTAGATGTAATGGGTTTAGGTGAAGATGGGATTAGGATTTAGATTGGTGTTGATTTGTGGAGTGAAAAGGCTGAGTTTTTAGATGGGTGTGGGTCGGTTTAGATTGAAAAATGGGTTTGAGTAAATTGAAATAAAAACGAAACTAAGATGGATTTTGTTAGCCTCAAAATATCGAGTCAAACAAGAATGCTCGGTCATAGGTTATTATTGTAACATTAGTTAGAACGTTGTAATAGGTAGTTAATTAGTCGTGGTTTACGGGCTTGGATTTAAACTAATTAAAGTCCAAAAGACAAGCTCGGTCCAATATATAGCCCATTAAAGCCCGCATGTGGGTGGACTATATATACTACCCTCCTAGCATGTTAGGAGGGTTGGTTGTTCATTTTCTCACTTCTAATCTAATATTCCCAAAGTTAATCCTCTCTCTCTCTCACTACTTTCTCTCTCTAGGAATCCATCTCTTCTTCATCTATTTTTCTTTCTTTCTTCCTTTCTTAATCATCACAAATATATGGGACATCAATTGGTATCAATCGCCATAGGGTAGTTTTGTGATTCGTTGTTGATTTTTACTTGGTTCGTGTGATTTTCTCCTATAATCATCTCGAATTCAAGATTTTTTTGTGTTTTCCATGCTCTAAATCTTGATATAAATCTTCTACATAGCTGTGGTAGGGATTTGGTCGCATTTGGTTGGTTCAAATCACGGATTTCTTGTCGAAAATATCATTTTTTTACCTCAAAATCTCGTAACAGTGCTATTATTCCGATCAATGCAATCGGAAAAGGGATTAGTGATTCCGATCACTCGCATCGGAAAAGGGTTTAATCATTCCGACCAGCTTTTCCGATCATCATTCCGACTAGACTTAAAATATTCCGATTGCATTCCGATTTGGTATTCCGACAAGATCTTTCCGACATCATTCCGACAAGGTATTCCGATTGTATTCCGACAAGGTCTTACCGACATCATTCCGACAAGGTATTCCGATTGCATTCCGATTAGGTCAATCCGACATCATTCCGACAAGGGGTTCCGGTTGCATTCCGATTAGGACATTCCGACATCATTCCGACGAAGGGATTCCGATTGTATTCCGATAAGTGATTCCGACGACATTCCGATGATGTGTTTTGCTTAAATTTTGTTTGAGTATTTTTTAGACTTAGCCACCATCTAGACTAGTTTCGGAATATCGTTTACACGAAGATTAAAAAAAAAAAAAAGAGTTAAATTTTTCCGTCAAGTAAATTCAAATTTTTTCCATACTAGTTTTAGGACATTTCTAGCTCAATTTCAAAATTTGGCGATAGAGAATTTTTTGGTCTACGGTTTTTGTCGGACTGGAGAATTTATTGTCGGACTGGAGAAAAATTGCAATTTTCGGAATTTAAACCACAACAACAATCACAACAAATCTACTTAAGATCCATATTCACTTCATCATTTCAGAGAATATTGAGATGGAATCTACTGCCGAATATCGTGTGACGAACAACAACATAATGGTGGCGGGTAACAAAGAGAGACCACCAATGCTTGTGTCTGGTCGGTATGCTCAATGGCAATCACGTTTCATACGATACCTTGATACAAGACCTAATGGTGATGCCTTGAGGAAATGTATTACTCATGGACCATATATATTTAAGAAGATCTCAATTCCTCTAAGAGCAGCCACAGATACTACTGATCCAATACCTGCAAGTGAACGTGATGAAACAAGAACCGATCTCACACCTGAAAATTGTGCTTGGCATGATGCTGAGAAGGAAGCCATTTATATGGTTTTAAGTGGGATTGGAGATGATATTTACTCCACGGTTGATGCATGCCCGACAGCACATGAAATGTGGACTGCTATTGAACGCTTGCAATAAGGAGAATCACTCAACAAACAAGATGTCAAAACAAACTTGTTTTGGAATTTTCGCAAGTTTACTTCAAGGGATGGAGAATCAATTGATTCATACTACTCCAGGTTTTATAAAATGATGAATGACATGACAAGAAATAACCTGCAAGTCTCCACCATGCAAGTAAATGTTCAATTTCTTCAACAACTTCAACCCGAGTGGACACGATTCGTCACTTTAGTGAAACAACAAGAAAAGTTAGACGAGGTCTCATATCATCGACTCTTTGATATCTTGAAGCAATTTCAGAATGAAGAAATGAGATTCGAGCTGAACGTGTTGCCAAGACGGATAATCCACTTGCTTTAGTGACTACCACTCAACATGTTCAAGATCCTCACTCTCGTGCTCCTAAGCCATACTCCACTACATCATCTTCACCATGATATTCCACTACATCATCTTCACCACGATATTCCACTTCATCTAAGTCTTCATCTTCCATAAAATCTCGAGGTAAAGTGCCAAGAGCACCATCACCACCATCTGAATCATCATCTGAAGAAGATAGTAATGAAGACCAAGCTCAAAAGAACCGAGAGATGAAACAACAAATTGCTTTCATAATGAAGACTTACAAGAAAATCTACAAACCCACCAACAACAATCTTCCCACGTCATCTAACACAAAGAACCGATATGTTGAGAGTCCTACAAGGTATGACACACGTCGACGTGGTGAAAGTCCTTCTAGGTATGATCGACATAATCCAACACATGTTGAGGGTTCTGTAAGGTATGATAGACAAACTGCCAAGTATGATACTCAGAGGATTGATGCTGCTACCGGGAATAGGGAAACTGTTGGAAGTCAAGTGGTTCAACAGAGTGGGATTCAATGTTTTAATTGCCAAGGTTATGGGCATATGGCAAAGGAATGCAGGAAGCCGAAAAGGGTTAGAGACTCCAGCTATCACAAGGAAAAGATGCTGCTATGCAAGAAAATGGAAGCAGGGGTTAAATTGTCAGCTGAGGAAGGAGCAATGCTTGATGATACTAATGATGAAGATTCTGATCAAGAGCTTGATGCACATTACTCGTACATGGTAAAGGTTGAAGAAGTTCTCAAAGTCACTGAAGATGACAATGGCCCTATCTTTGACACTGAGCCAATCGATAAGGTACACACTACTGATGAATATAATGTGTTTGGTGATAATCCTGAGCATAGTGATCTACCCAATGCCATTAATGACACGTGTATGATGGAAACGGTTGATAGTAATACCACACCCGATTCATCAGACATGTGCCATAATGAGTCTGAGGATGATCAACATGCAAATGAATATGATGAAGAGGAACGTATTGCGCTTGCTAATTTAATTGCTACTTTACAAAAAGATGTCACTGAAAATAAAAAGAGTCAAAAGCAATTAAAGAAGGCAAACGCTACGCTCACTCAAAGTTTTGAAGAATGCAAAGCTGCTCTTATCAAATCTACTGAGATGACTGAAAGCTATAGAGATGAGCTCCTTCAGAAAACTAAAGAGCTTGAGGGGTACAAGGGAAGTGCGTTAAAAAGTCAAAAGGACGATTTTGAAAACAAATATAATACCACTCTTGATTTATTAGCCAAAGAGAAGCGTCAATATAATGTTTTCTTAATGGATTAACGTCAAAAAACGTACCTTGCCAATACCAAAGTTAATGAACTTGAACAAAAGCTCTCTATGACCACTACAGATTCTGCTAAAACTCTTGAGGATAAGAAACAAGAGGTAGATGCGTTAAAACAAGACTTCAAAAGTAGATATGATAAAGAAACCGAAAAAGTAACAAAACTAGAAGAACAAGTCGAATTTTTGAAGAACGTTGTTTATAAAACGCATGATTCTATTCAATCCGTAAGAATGCTAGCACCTACGTCGATGTTGAAGGGTCAAGCTAGCTTTGCAAGTCCTGAGTACCTTGCCAAAGCTCAAGCTGCGAACCCGCATCTTTATCTTGATGAGACTGAAAGGACTGATCTTGATAGCATGCCTATTAGTGCTGATAGTGAAGAGACTGCCCTTTAGGATGATGATAGTCAACCACTTGTCAATAAGGAGTTTGTAAAACCATATAATTATGCTTATGAGAATAGTCTCTATGGTCTTTTCAACAAACAAACTCAGAAAACTCGTGAGGAAGTGTTTCTAGAATGCAAACAAAAGAGAATTCAATGGAAAAAAGCATTTGCCCCTAAGAAATCTAATGTTTACAAATACATAAACTACCTCCCTCTAGATGAATCTAAAAGCAAGAGTAGGAAAACATTAGGTATTCTTAAACACCACATAGATAATGTTAAATCTATTGTTGAAAGAGATTGGGCAAAACGTGAAAATGCTGAGTGGACACGCCCGATTCCTCAAGATATTACCTTGCTTGTGAAAGAACTCTTAATTCCAAACACGGCGTTGATTATAGAAACTGTTCTTCAACTTGAGGAGTTCATTTGGACTGAAATGTATGATGATTTAAAATATGTTGAATCTCTTGAGAAACACATTGATGATCTTCAAATGGAGAAGTCTGATTTCTCAGATGAATATGATTTGCTCTTGCAAGAATGCATTTCTAAAGATGTTATGTGTGCTTATTTTACATCTTGTGTTGATATTGATGAATATTCTGAAGTTGCATGCCAATATCTTGATAAGATCAAAGAATGTGAACGTCTTGAAATTGAGCTTTCGAAACGTAAAGAAAATGTTGACAAAAAGGCTTTTGAGTTACTTCAACACAAAACTGATTTCCTTCAAAAACATTGTCATTCACTTGAACTTGCTTTGCAAAAAGACGTTGGTAGTTTTCCACATGATAATAAATTGCAAGAAAAACTTTCCCAAACATTTCGAGAAATGAATGAACAGAATTTGGAAATTAAAGGGTTGAAAGCTCAATTACAAGACAGGGACAGAGCGTTAGCAGAGTTGCAGAAACTCGTTGCTAAAATGTGTGGGAAAATCGTGGAACCTAGCATTAAGAAACCTGTTGTTAGACAACCCAATGCCTCTAAAGTAAATAGATCCTCTATCTTGGGAAAACCATCTGCTTTATCAAATTCCTCGTTTGCAAAACCTGTGTTGGCCCCCAAGATGGATGGAAAGGAAAGGTTACCACAGAATCAACCCATAAGGAATCCTATAGCACCAAGCGTTAAGCACAATAATGTGATTAAACCAGGGATGTATAGAATGCACACTAAGCTCACAAACAAAGTTACTCAATCGCCTCAGACTCTTAGAAACACTAATATTCGTGTGTCTTCTACTACAGAAATAGTTTCCACTACTAGTGTTAGTCGGCCTCAGCTTAAGCGCACTCAAGTGAGTGATAAGGTCTGGAAACACAAGAATCAAGGGGAGATGCAGGAAGTAGAAGAACACCCTAGGACTTTGAACGTTTTTAAGAATAAAAAGTCTGTAATCGCATGTAATGACGATTTGAATGCTGTGAATGATTTGAATGCTATGAATGTGAAATTTGTTTGTGTCAAATGTGGAAAGTGTGCTAATGCTAATCCTTCTATGTGTGCTATAAATAAAGTCAAAGGCGTAGATACTAGAACTAAGAAGCAAGTTGCAATGCCTATTAGAGCTAGTAAACCCAAACGTAAAGTGAACCATTCTGGTGGAACCCCCACTAAGAAAAGTAATGCATCTGACTCCACCACTAAGAATCCTAGAAGCAAAATTAAGGAATTATATGAGTCTGCCAGTAAGTCTTGGAAATGGTGGTTTGTTAATCAATGTCCTCCTGGATATAAATGGATGCCTAAAGTTAGGACAGAAAATGTGAAAACGAGTGTTAGTTTGCCTTTAAATGTTGATAAGGACACTAATGATTCTACTATCACAACTACTGTGGTATCAATTTAGCAAATGCTCCATCGTGTTCTAACTCTTCTGCAGATGATACAAATAATTCTCTTCATACTGGACTCCGGATGCACGAAGCACATGACAGGGAATCTCAAGCTTCTAATTAACTTCGTGGAGAAGTTTCTGGGTACGGTCCGATTCGAAAATGATCAATTTGCACCGATCCTAGGATATGGAGATTTGGTTCAGGGGAATATCACGATTAAAAGGGTATACTACGTCGAAGGGCTCAATCACAATCTTTTCTCGGTTGGTCAATTCTATGATGCGGATTTGGAGGTTGCTTTCAGACAGAAGACATGTTTTGTTCGTGATTATGATTGGAATGACTTACTTACCGGTACACGGGGTACTGATCTTTACACAATTTCACTTCAAGACACAACTTCATCTACTCCAATTTGCTTCATGGCTAAAGCTTCAATGACTCAGGCATGGTTGTGACATCAACGTCTTTCTCATCTCAACTTTGATACCATCAACTTGCTTTCCAAGAAATATATTGTGAGAGGCCTTCCAAGTTTGAAATTCATCAAAGATCATCTTTGTTCTTCTTGTGAACTTTGTAAAGCTAAACGAAGTAGCTTCAAAACAAAGACCACACCAAGCTCTAAAGGACGGTTAGATCTTCTTCACATGGATCTGTGTGGTCCAATGCGTGTTCAGAGTATCAATGGAAAGAAATATATTCTAGTAATTGTCGATGATTACTCAAGGTACACATGGACTTACTTCTTGAGGTCCAAGGATGAAACACCCGAAGTTCTCATCAGCTTTCTTAAACTGATACAACGTGGTCTTCAAGCTCAAGTTAAAGTGGTTCGTACTGACAGAGGTACAGAATTTTTGAATTCAAATCTGAGAAAGTATTTTGAAGCCGAAGGGATTGAACATGAAACATCTATTGCTCGAACACCCGAACAAAACGGCGTTGTTGAAAGACGAAACCGTACTTTGGTTGAAGCTGCTCGAACATTATTATCCGCTTCAAAACTTCTACTGTACTTTTGGGCCGAAGCCGTGTCAACCGCATGCTACACACAAAACCGCTCCTTAATTATCCCAAGACACGAAAAAACACCATATCACATAATTCATGATCGAAAACCTTCACTCAAACACCTTCACGTTTTTGGATGTACTTGTTACATTGTTCGAGATGGTGAAAATTTGGATAAGATGAAAGAGAAAGGTGATGCATGTATTCTTGTGGGATATGCGACTCAGTCTAAGGGATATAGAGTGTATAACAAGAGAACAAAATTGATAGTCGAGACTATTCACATACAATTTGATGAATTACAAGAAATGACACTTGAACAAAACAGTTTAAGTCTCGCTCCACAACGACAAACGACTTCCGTTCACAACCGCACGGAACTCGGAACTCAAGACCACAGCAATGAACCATCAAGTTCAACGTTGGTTCCAGAAAATGTTCCTAGAGCTGATATGACAGTCGACATGACAATTGAAGAGTTGGAAAAGTTATATGGACCAATGTATGATGAATATTTCACGGGGGAGAAACAAGTTGTATCGAAGTCTTCCGTTGTCACTCATGATAAGAATGATGATACCGATCATCGCCAACAACCGGATACAACTTCATCTACTTCAACACGGGTTGCTGCAGAGTTACTTCCTCAGAATATCACTTCAACAATCGATCCTACAACATCCACAACTACTGTCATTGCTCCAGAGAACACAAATCAAGCAGACAATGCATTATCTGACGAAGACGAATTTATCAACCCATTCGGTACACCGGTACACGAAACTGGAGAGTCTTCTACTCGCCATGTTGATCCGTCAAATATGCATACATTCTACCAACGACATCCTTCAACGCATCATTGGACCCGAGATCATCCTTTGGTTCACATAATTGGAAACCCTTCACAGCCCGTTCGTACAAGACGACAGCTTCACACCGATGGCAATGTTTGTATGTTCGCACTCGCCGTGAGTTCAGCCGAACCGAAAAACATGGAAGAAGCCATGGCTGATCATGCTTGGATTGAATCGATGACGGATGAACTTCAACAATTTGAAAGACTTAAAGTCTGGGAACTTGTTGACAGACCATACGATGTAATACCATTAAATCTTCGATGGATCTGGAAAAACAAGATGGATGAAGAGAACACGATCATCAAGAATAAATCTAGGCTAGTGGCTAAAGGGTATGGACAGAAAGAGGGTATTGATTTTGAAGAATCATTTGCACCAGTAGCTCGTATGGAAGCGGTCAGGATTTTTCTTGCTTATGCGGCACATAAGGGATTCATTGTCTATCAAATGGACGTAAAGATGGCGTTTCTTAACGGTCCTTTGAAGGAAGAAGTCTATGTCACGCAGCCGGAAGGATTCGTAAATCCTCATTATCCTGACAAGGTGTATCGTCTCCACAAAGCACTTTATGGACTCAAGCAAGCTCCAAGGGCGTGGTACGACGAACTCTCGAAATTTCTGGTCTCCAAAGGTTTCTCAAAAGGTTCCATTGATTTAACTTTGTTCACTTATAAATATGGGGATGACATTTTGCTTGTGCAAATTTATGCTGATGACATTATTTTCGGGTCTACAAACCCAAAACTTTCAAAATGGTTTGAAAAAGTAATGCACAGCAGATTTAAAATGTCTATGATGGGCGAACTAAAATTCTTTCTAGGAATTCAAGTTCATCAATCCCCAAGTGGTATCTTTATTAACCAAGCTAAGTATTGTCAAGAGATAATCACAAAGCATGGTATGACATCATGTGACCCCGTTGGGACACCATTATCAACCACATCCCTAGATGCCGATTTGGAGGGATTACCCATAGATCAAACGAGATATCGTTCCATGATCGGGTCCCTCATGTACTTGACAGCAAGCAGACCTGATATTCATCATGCTACATGTTATTGTGCACGATATCAAGCACGACCCACTGAAAAGCACCTCAAGGAGGTTAAACGGATCTTTCGGTACCTTAAGAATACCATTCACATGGGACTCTGGTATCCGAGGGAAACCGGTTTCTTTCTAACGGCCTATTCAGATTCTGATCATGCAGGGTATCTTGATACACGTAAAAGTACAATGTGATCTTATATAAGACTTAAGAACTTTAACTCTTACCTACATGTGCAAAACACTTTCGATTATCGATGCACATGTGAAGGGGGAGCATTTCTGAAACGACAAAACTAGCAAGGTGTTAAATGTTTTTCAAACACTTTGTTAGAATTTAAAGTGGTTTTCATGGTTACGATCAAATACCCACAACATCTTTAATTCACGACGTTATTGGTGTCAAAAGGCTGGTTAGGTTTAAGTCCTATGACCCAACCAGAACCGGAGGGATCTTCCCAGGGACAATCCAATAGATTATTAGAAGTCCTTAGGAAAGATGGAGTAGAATGTGAACGTAGCTGAATGCCGACTAAGTACTGATGATAGCACTGGAACAATCACAACAAGGTGCTATTAATGATGTCTTGGTAAGCATTGAAGGGGTTGAAGAATGAAAAAGAAATGTAAGGATAAAGGGTGTAAAGAAAGAAGCCCTCCATACAACTTAGGCAGAAACCGGGTCAACACATCATGAAGACAACTCATCATGGACCCAGTGATGTGAAGCACAACCCTTTCCTAGCTACTCAGGCTTCTCTCAAAAGAAGTTTGTTTTATTGTCACGGAGATCAACACGACTTCTATTGACTTCTCACTCCGAGATAGTTGATATTGAATAGGTGGCATCTGCTCTAGCCTCCAATCACTAAAAGTGCACAAATCGAGTCTAGAGCCAAGAGATCAATCAAATCTCGTTAGGACACACGGATGAAGATAAAGAGAGTCCTACGCTATATCCTTGCGATATTGCTAGAACACTCAGAGTGATACTACTTAGTATTCACAATGATGAGTGGAAATCCTTCCAGTGTTAACATCAAACAGCACTGCGGTAGGTCATATGCAAGATTCTTTATGAATTAAACATATGTAAAACTGAAAAGCAACAGTGGTTTGATTCTGAATTGATTCAAACTCGTTTCAGGTTTCTACGCAATATCTTTATGGTCTTGCCAGAACATTCAGAGTGATATTCATTTAATATTCACAGTGACGAATGGAAATCCTTCTAGCGTCAACATCAAACAGCGCTACGGTAGGTGACTTGTGAGATTCTTATGAATTAAACTTGTGTCAACTGGAAAGCAACAATGGTAAGATTCTTAATGAATCAAACTTGTTCCAGGAATTTTGAATTGACGACTTTAATCAAGCGGATACTTATCCAATTGATTCACTCTTTATGTTCGCAGTCTTGCTTTGAGACGGTCGAGTAAAGAGAACGGCTAGTACAGCCGCGAAACCCTGTCAAGGAGATTCTTAATTGAATCTACCTAATCACAGGTACGGTATTTAATATCGTATAACGGTCTTCACCGACCGGAGGTAAAACGCTACCGATTTAGGACGAATGTCAAAGCCATTCAGTCCGTGTCCATGTTTTGTCTCGAGAAGGTGGTGTCACGGTGTACTTAGCACAGTCAAAGATTCAAAACCACATGTTCATGCCCAAAGACTTATTCAACAATTAATAGTGTGAGCATGTGTATAAAGGCACAAGATCGCAAGATGGCAAGGACAAGTCAAGAATGATTTGAAGATCTCAAGATAAAAGACTAAGTCGAAAGACAATGAAAAAGGCTCAAAGATCACAGCATGAAGGAACAAAACTACTGTTACACGTTCAAGACTCATTTATGACGAGATTCGTAATCTCCATTGATCTCCAAACATCAAAAGGGTATGACCTTACATTGGGGGATATTGTTAGCCTCAAAATATCGAGTCAAACAAGAATGCTCGGTCATAGGTTATTATTGTAACATTAGTTAGAACGTTGTAATAGGTAGTTAATTAGTCGTGGTTTACGGGCTTGGATTTAAACTAATTAAAGTCCAAAAGACAAGCTCGGTCCAATATATAGCCCATTAAAGCCCGCATGTGGGTGGACTATAATACTACCCTCCTAGCATGTTAGGAGGGTTGGTTGTTCATTTTCTCACTTCTAATCTAATATTCCCAAAGTTAATCCTCTCTCTCTCTCACTACTTTCTCTCTCTAGGAATCCATCTCTTCTTCATCTATTTTTCTTTCTTTCTTCCTTGCTTAATCATCACAAATATATGGGACATCAGATTCTAACAAAGTTGTTATGAATCATTCTTAAAAATCGTAAATCAATGGGAATAACCATACATACGATCAATGATGATGTTGTTTCGAGAGGTAAAGATCTTCTTTGGTCTCGAATAAATTTCACAACTCGAAATAGGTCTGAGATCATTATATTTGATAGATGCATTTGGTAGGTTTTGTTAAGATTATTTGATGTTGGTTATGATTTTAGACTCATCAGATTAGAACCAAAAAATTTTGATCTCAACACAACAGAGTTGACCCAGTCAGCTTTGTATCATAAATCATGTCATCATTCCGCAATCCATACCATTCCTCGACCATGATTCCGCAACTATGATTCCGCAACCATGATATACATGATTCCGCAAATAAGCACATGTGCAAGATTTACATGATTCCGCAAAACAAGTAGGCATGATTCCGCAATTATGATAACGTTCGATTCCGCAAAGTGTTGAAGCAAAGATTCCGCAATATCTTGGAATGCAGGATTCCGCAAAAATTTTGAAATCGAAACCACAGGCACAAGTACCAAAAAATAAGGATCTGGTCAAATTGTAGTTTTCCTTATTCCCAAAAAAATTATTCCAATGAAAACAGGGACACAACCACAACACGCGTATCACAATAAATGGATTAAAAAAGATGACGAGGCATGATCATATAAAGATATCACCAGGAATTCGTGACAATAACTGATTCAAAGTATATTATAATGATTAGACATGATAAGATCAGATAAAGAAAAGAATCAGAAAAAAAACTGAACCATGATACTAAAAACACAACACGAATCTGATAACACAACTCAAACACACGGATACAAAACACCCTCGGTTAGATCTGATACCAATTGACAAGCATCAAAAATCCACCTTGGTTCGAGGGGTCGGGGATGATCAAAGAACATGTATGACATTTTAGGTTCTAGTGAGAGAAAGTAGAGAGAGGTGAAGGAAAAGTGTGTGTATTATCTCAAGTGAAACAATACAAACTAAAAACGCACTAAACTTACACACCCCATGGAGAGTCATGGGGGTATTTATAGGCCTACCAATACTAGACTATCCATACATTACATAATTAGTCCCTGCGTATAGCAAATGGATATAAGTCTATTCCAACTCACGTGAAAGGCGCCAGCTTACCAAAAAGTAAGTCTAACAAGATGCTATATTACCAATTAAAAGGCCTATTTTCAATGAAAAATAGTTTTGACCAAAGAGAAACTTTAGTACAACAAAACCTTCTAATTTGAGGAGACAATGGATCGATCCAAGTTTTAAAGTACAATATACTTCAAAGATCTTGAGTGACCATCGCTCTGATACCAATTGTAGAAACTAGAAGGGGGGTTAAATAGTTGCTCTTCAGTTTATGCCCTAATTAAAATTCCTTTCAATTAGGTTTGTCTCAAAACTACCTTTTACTTGAAAGCTAGTTACATAATGATTATGTTCAATTCTAATGCATTAAAAATGACAAGTAGTTGTTGTATTTGATGTAATAATGAAAGTAAGTAAATAGTAAGAAAGGAATCAACCTAATAAGAAGACACCAAGATTTATAGTGGTTCGACAACGAAGCTCTATCTTCGTTCCTACTCTACTCCTCGAGTACACCTTACTCGAGATTTCCACTATATCCACAAGCTCCCTTCTTGGCAGAGAAAACCTTACAACGTTGCTTACATTATTTCCCGAAACTAAGCTAAATGTCGAGACCTAATCTTAGCTAGGACCAATCTACACACGTCGCCTACTTCACCATTTTACGACACAAGGCTAGATGTCGAGTTCTAATCGAAAGCTAGAACCAATCTTCATCGCCCATCTTCTTTTCCGACACAAGGCTAGATGTCGAGTTCAAATCGAAAGCTATAACCAATCTTCATAACTCTTCACTTTGAAGCTAAGTGAGAACTCACAAGACACAAACACAAATCACTTTGTAGTTTAGTGAGAACTAACACACAACACTTTACAACTCAATAAAAACATATCCAAGTATACACATGTAACTTGGATCCACACAAGACAAATCCAAGTATACACATATACAATGGATTTACACTAGACTAGTCCAAGTATTCACAAACATATTAGGTTAACACAACTAATCCAAGTATACACAAATACATTGGATCTACACAAGACTCAAATAAAAATGATGAATATGACTAGATCTAGGGAAGGATGATCTTCATCAAAGCTTCATCTTTAATCACATCACAAGTGTGTGAGTGATCTTCTCTTTGGACAAGGTAAAGAAGGAGATCAAGGGGATAATCATACGTAAACATACTTAACAAATTAAATGATGATTTACAAATAATAAGGAACTAGAAAAGAGAAAGATGGCAGAAAGAGTGTCCAAAAAGGTTCATGGAAAATGCAGATTTGATCCACTATTTATAAGAGACAAAAGCCAACGGCTCTCTGAGTGTGGTTCCTTAATTGTCCCTGCATTTCCTTATCACTAGGGAACCACGTAGCCATTTGAGGAACCGTGGGAGTAGACTCCGCTCCCTTTTGTCTTTTAGTAGGGAAGTAATATCTGAGGTAAGTTTTACCTTCAAAGGATATTTTTATGGCATTTGGAATATGCCATATTCAAATTTACATTTTCCATTTTAATAAAATATTTTCTTAAAAAGAAAGTTTATTAAAAAATCGTTTGTCACATTTGACAAAATGTAAGTTTAGGACTAATCACTTTTATGATCACTAATCATGATTAAGATATGTTAGTGCAATACTTAAATGATTATTACCTTGATGACAATGTTTGTTGAATAATTCGTCTTACGATTATATTTGACGATAAATGTCTTTTTTAATTTTTCGTGACCAAAACTAAGAAAGATTAGTTAACACTAATAATGTTTTTAGGCATTACTTTGCATTAACAACAAGTTTAGCAATAATACTTCTTGACGACTTCCTTTCAGCATAAGGAAGGATCACTGCTACAATATCAGCAAATATGGGAGAACCAGTTTGTATATCATCTATTACTCGAACATGAATCCAAACTCGTTGAGAAAACTGATAAGAATGATTTTGCTTAGTTGAAAGTTCGTTTCTCGGTATCTTCTCGAATTGATCACGGCTCAAAGTGGAATTATCGTTCTTGGTTACTAAAAACGGGTTTGGTTTTCTATTCTACTAAAAAGGATTAAATGCGTGCAGTAGAGAAAATAAGCCAAAAACAACTAATAAAAATAAAGCTTGAATTAAACTTGAACACTTAAACAGTAAAACAGTGAAATAACTTAACTTGGAAAATTGCTGATTCGGAATAATTAAAGTTCATGCAGAATAATCAAACAAAACACTTTATTCGGAATAATAACTTCATGCGGAATATCCCTTCATCCGGAATAAATGGCTCATTCGGAAAGACTGGTTCATTCGGAATAACTTGGCAAAAACCTTCATGCGGAATAAAAACCTTCATCCGGAATATATGTGCTCATCCGGAATATGTGCTCATCCGGAATAGTTGCTCGTTCGGAATAAAAAGGGAAATCAGCTGGTTCGGAATAATTGTTGATTCGGAATAATGGCTTAATGCGGAATAATAAAAAGAAAAACCTTGACTCGGAATAATCTTGCTTATCCGGAATAATCACTTGGTTCGGAATAATTAAGACAAAAGTTTCATTCGGAAAAACGGCTCATTTGGAATATAATGTTCATCCGGAATAAAACCTTGATCCGGAATAGTTAAACTAAATTGCTGATTCGGAATAAATGATTCACCCGGAATATTAATTATTCCGAATGAACACACTGATTCGGAATAAAAAGGGAAATCAGCTGGTTCGGAATATCTTGTTGACCCGGAATAAAAATAGGAAAATGTTCATTCGGAATATAGGGTTGATGTGGAATATCAACTCATCCGGAATAAACTTGGGAAACACTTCGTTCGGAATATTAAGCTGAATCCTTGATTCAGAATATAAGGCTTCGTTCGGAATCTGGGAATTTGAAGAACACGGAGAATAGTAACAATACAATAAGACGAATTTGAACCAAAATCAACAAAGTTTTCACCAAAGATTAAACAATACTTACCACCAATCATCTGCTAATGATAAACTTTAAACCAAATCAACAAAAGCATAAAACCCACTTACTTTGGACGATCAAACTCAACAAAATAAAAACTTAAAGCTTAAGATCAATAAGAAAAGAAGAACAAGATTAAAGGAAGACTTGTATTAAAGGATTAAGGTTTAACAAACAAAAGGAAAGATTAAAACTTACAAGATTTGTGAATTCAACAAAGATGAAAAATCACCAACACCTTAATGGTGTTGGTTTCCTACGAAATAAAAGAGAGAAATTGGAAAAAAATAAAAAGCTGGATCCCAAGTTGTGAATGGGAGGCTATTTATAGTCCTTGGCTTGGTTGGTGAGTGGGCTTTCTTCTTTTCTTTTTGTCTTCTCGTCTTTTTAGTAAAGTTGACGTTTTCGACTCAGATTCGGGATTTGTCGATGAATAAATTCAACTCGTCTTTTAATTTCTTCGTTTAATAGACTTGAGTTCTTCGACATATGTAAATCTTCCATCTTTGGTCATTTTCTTCGATAAATCTTCAAATAGGCCCATTGACTTCAAATCTTTTGCATCTCTTGGACTATAGACTTCGTCTTTTCGTCTTTTTCTTCGACAAAACCCGTGCAATCCCATGATTTCTTCAATATTTATCCGGTTGGCTCTGAAAACACAACAAACACACAAACCATGCATAATTCCAAACAAATGATATTAAATACGCGTTTTGGTCTCGTTTTAGCAAGAAATAAGTGGTAAAAGGATGGGTGTTTTCACACCTATCAAATCCCCTATACTTAACCATTGCCATGCCCTCATGCAATGCTTAGTGACAAAGCAAATTTACACTTTTCTCATAATCAATCAACCTTGGCCTTATTAATATACTACTAAAACAAAAATTTAAACTACTATGAAGAAATAAAAGCTTTAAAGGAAACAAAAGAGATAGAAAACCATTTTCACTTGAAAATAGCTACATAGAAATAACTTGCAAAGAGATCTAAGACTTACATTAGGGCTTTGGTTGCTGCGAAGATTTATCACCCTCAAGTTTCACGTTCCCCAAACTAAGCTTAAAAACGAGATCATTGTTATTATAAGTTAGCAAAACAAACACTTACACACATGGCTTAATTATATGCTTAAACTCCCTTATTCCTAGATGTATCTCTTATATTTTATTGTTGTCTTAGAATGATCACGAAGATGCATTTTTGGACTTATTGCGATAGTTTATTTAGGCTGAAAGCAAAGTAGGACGATTTGATTAATATTTAGCTAAAGGACAAAATCTCTTAAAACTTCTTCTCGGGACCTCAAAAAGTTCATATCTTGGCATAACTCGCTTCACGATTTGAGACCTTTCTCGGGCCGATATTTGGCATGTACTTCATACTTCATATCTTGAGAGACGTTCTTGAGATAATGGTCTTCTCTTCGTTAATAGAGTTTCTTCACTTGGAGACTTTAGAGGGATACTCCAACTTTTTTGACCATGACTTCATCATTATTTCTTCAATCGTTAATTGGGATTTTGAGATACAACGATCTGCCTCCTTTTCGGACTTGGATCTATTTATCCTCATACCTTGTTAGGGTCTTTTCGGATAGACTTCTCCATGATCCTTATGGGAGTTGATTGCTTTTCGGCGTGCGTCTTGATCCTTCATATTGATTTTGGGAATAATGCCCTTCACATCACCTTGGATATTTAGCAATAAAATGGAATCCTCATGCCTTGTTAGGGCCTTTTCGGACTCGCCAATCTTCGCGCCCCGCTTCATTAGTTATGCCTTGGCTATGAACTCTTATCATTACCGAGCAACTTTTAAACGATCTTGGGCTAGAAGATAAGTTATTCAATAAAATCGTACGACCTTACTTATTGCATTTATTCATTTAAGGCGATGGGAGGAAAAGCTTATAATCACACCAAGTGTGCTTGTGCAAGAATACCGACTTATAATTGACTCTATCATTTCTCGTTCTACACAATTTAAAATCTCAAGTAATGAGACTCGTGGATGCTTAGCCTAATAAACCAATTAAGGTCTACATGGTTAAGGATACTAGCTAGAATAAACTTGGATAAGTCTATTCGGGTTGAGTCAAAATAATCGCAACGGGCCTAATATGTCAAAGACTTCTAAACTAGCTACACCACTTTATTAATATTTTTGACTTTATTGTGGGATATATACATATGAAAGCAACGATAAAAATTTAAAAATTACGACTATATGGCCGAAGTTAATTAAAAATTTGAAAAATGCTGAAAAGATGATTTTCCGGTTAAATGAAGGCATTTTAATGGAAAAGTCCACTTAAAACTTCGATAAAGTCTCCCCTACACTTAATATAAACATTGTCCTCAATGTTTAAGCATGTGGAAAAAGTCTCCCCTACACTTATGACATTGTGCACGTTGGTTAAATCAAGTTAAGGAGGAGACAACTAAAGTGATCAATTTCAGTTGAGAGTATGAAGAAAATTGAATCACGATAGTTGAGAGATAGAACCGGATTGCGGATAACATGGGAGCACGGTTCTTCAAAGGTCCCAAAAGTGCATTCATCCCTGTAAT
This sequence comes from Glebionis coronaria, assembly GCA_025667525.1. NCBI lineage: Eukaryota > Viridiplantae > Streptophyta > Magnoliopsida > Asterales > Asteraceae > Glebionis > Glebionis coronaria. Next base: position 170,240 of record JANFOE010001073.1, on the reverse strand, counting down.
CACATCACCACACAAACACAAACAACCTATATAGGTCCCCCTACACTTAGAAGGTAAAACGGAAAGGGATAGATACTCGGGTTGCCTCCCGAGGAGCGCTTGTTTTTTATAACCGAGTCACGAGCCTGATTCGGTCCCGAACTAATTCAAAGGAAAAGTGGAGAGGGATGGAATCATCTCATGAGAGATGTCCTCTCCAAGGTACAACTTCACTCGTTGGCCATTCACCTTAAAATTGGGTCCATTAGGTTGAGCGAGCTCGAGAGTACCATATGGAAAAATTTGGGCTATGGTGAATGGGCCGGACCAACGAGATTTGAGTTTGCCTGAAAAGATTTTTAACCGAGAGTTGAAGAGTAAAACTTTGTCTCCAACTTGGAACTCTCGGTTTTTAATCTTAGAGTCATGAATGAGCTTAGTTCTTTCCTTATAGATCAAGGAATTTTCATAAGCTTCATTCCTGAGTTCATTAAGCTCATTGAGTTGGATTTTGCGTAGGTCACCGGCTTTGTTGATGTCGAAGTTAGCCCACATCAAGGCCCAGTAAGCCTTGTGCTCCAACTCAATGGGGAGGTGGCATGCTTTCCCGTACACGAGACGATATGGTGTACAACCAATCGGAGTCTTGTATGCGGTATGAAAAACCTACAAAGCATCATCAAGTTTATCGGCCCATGAGGCACGATGCTCTCCCACGGTTCGTTCAAGAATTCGCTTTAACCCTCGGTTAGAGATTTCAGCCTGCCCATTAGTTTGTGGGTGGTATGCGATGGAAAGACGATGATTGACACCATACCTAGCCATGACTCTTGCGAATTGATCATTGCAAAAATGAGTCCCGCGATCACTAATAATGGTACGAGGCACACCGAATCTAGCGAATAGCTGCTTCAAAAAGTTAAAAACCACCCTTGCATCGTTAGTGGGTAAAACTTTGGCTTCAACCCATTTAGAAACGTAGTCAACGGCTATAAGGATGTATTTGTTTCCTTTAGATGAAGGGAATGGCCCCATAAAGTCGATGCCCCATACATCAAAGATTTCACATTCTTGTATGAAATTTTGAGGCATCTCATCTTTATGTGTGATCTTGCCTTGTCTTTGGCAAGCATCACAATGTTTAACCATTTCGTGAGCGTCACGATAAATGGTGGGCCAATAAAATCCCGAGTCAAACAGTTTCTTTGCAGTGAAGTTGGGACCAAAGTGACCACCGGTGGGTCCTTTGTGGCAAGCTTCGAGAATGTCTAAAGCTGCTGGTCCATCAACACATCGGTGAATAATCAAATCAGCGCATTGTTTGAAGAGAAACGGGTCATCCCAAAAGTAAGTCTTAATATCTTTAAAGAACTTTTTCTTTTGTTGGGATGTTAACCCGTCAATGAGAATTCCACCCGCCAAGTAGTTTGCAATGTCCGCAAACCACGGGGTCTCATCAAAAGTCGAGTTGATAGACATTAAGGTCTCAAGGGGAAAAGAGTCATTGATCTCTTTGTTCGGATGATCCCCTTGATAAGGATCCTCAAGTCTACTGAGATGATCCGCGGCTAGGTTTTCAGCTCCCTTCTTATCACGAATTTCGATTTTAAATTCTTGAAGTAGCAAAACCCAACGAAGAAGCCTTGGTTTAGAATCTTGTTTAGTTAACAAGTACTTCAACGCGGAATGGTCCGTGTACACGATGGTAGTGGAAAGAACAAGATAGGGGCGAAATTTTTCAAAAGCATAGACAACAGCTAAAAGCTCTTTTTCGGTTTTTGTGTAATGCAATTGAGCCCCTGTCATTGTCTTGCTGGCATAATGGATTGGTTGGAAGTGTTTATTCACTCTTTGGCCCAAAACCGCTCCAATAGAAAAGTCGCTAGCATCGCACATCAATTCGAAAGGTAGCTCCCAATTAGGGGTAACCAAGACCGGTGCCTTAGTTAGCTTATCCTTAAGAAGGTTGAAGGATTCAATACACTCTTTGGAAAAGATAAAAGGAGTATCTTTTTCCAAGAGGTGGGTCATCGGACGAGCGATTTTAGAAAAGTCTTTTATGAATCGACGGTAGAAGCCCGCATGACCGAGGAAACTTCTCACACCCTTCACGGTTGAAGGTGGAGGTAATTTGGCTATGACATCAACTTTAGCACGGTCCACTTCGAGACCGGATTTTGAGATATTATGTCCTAGCACGATGCCCTCTTTTACCATGAAATGGCATTTTTCCTAATTTAGAACAAGGCGAGTGTCTTCACACCGCTTAAGCATACGTTCTAAATTGGCAAGGCAAGCAGAGAAAAAATCGCCATAAACCGAGAAATCATCTATGAAGACTTCCATAGTGTCTTCAACCATGTCATGGAAGATAGCCATCATACACCTTTGGAACGTCCCAGGAGCATTACATAAGCCGAAAGGCATTCTTTTGTAAGCAAATGTTCCGTAAGGACAAGTGAATGTGGTTTTCTCTTGGTCTTTAGGATCGATGGGAATTTGAAAATACCCGGAGAAACCGTCTAAGAAGCAATAGTAATCATTACCGGCTAGACGCTCGAGCATTTGGTCCATGAAAGGAAGAGGAAAGTGATCTTTTCTCGTGGCATCATTGAGTTTGCGATAGTCGATACAAACTCTCCACCCAGTAACGAGACGAGTAGGAATCAACTCGTTGTGTTCATTGGGAACAACATTTATTCCGCCTTTCTTGGGCACACAATGGACGGGACTTACCCATGGAGAATCCAAAATAGGGTAAATCATGCCGGCATCAAGAAGTTTGATAACCTCTTGTTTGATGACGTCGTGAATTCGAGGATTAACCCTTCTTTGGCTTTGGATTGCGGGTTTAAAGTCATCTTCCATGAGAATTTTGTGAGTACAAAAGTTTGGATCAATTCCGCGGATATTGGAAATTTTCCAAGCAATTGCCTTCTTATGATCTTTAAGCACGGCGATAAGGCGAGATTTTTCTTCTTCTTTCAAGTCCTTAGCGATGATGACGGGTGACTTCTTCTTGTCTTCAAGGAACACGTACTCGAGACGGGACGGTAATTCCTTAAGCTCTAAATCCGGAGGATTTTCGATGGAAGGCGTAGTTAAATTCGGTTCATCGATAGCGATATCCTTGGGAGATGGTGGAGAAATATGGTCCTCATTGAAAAGTTTCTCAATGGTACGAATGTCTTCATCCCAATCGGTGGGAGAATCGTCATATTGTAAGTTCACATCTCCCAAAGTTGCTTCAAATTCTGTCAAAAGGAAATCACTTTCTCCAAATGGAGTTAGTGATGGAGCAATAGAGGCAACGGTCTCAACATTGGGAAGAGAGGTAAGACTACTTTTGCAAGCATCTTTAAAGTGTTCTTCACAAGCCTCATCAAGAACGTCGATACAATTAACACTCTCGTATGAATAAGGCTGTTTAGAAATCTTACCCATGTTGAAGACAATTTGATCGTCACCAACTCTCATGATAAGCTCACCCGCGTCTACATCGATGAGAGTGCGACCGGTTCTCAAGAATGGACGTCCAACGATTAATGGAACACGAGGGTCCATCTCGTAGTCAACGACAACAAAATCCGCCGGGAAGGTGAATTTGTCAACGCCAACGAAAATGTCTTCGGCTATCCGGACTGGATAAGCAACCGTACGGTTAGCTAATTCCAAAGTCATTTTGGTGGGGACTAGCTCAGGGAGAGATAATTGCTTCCAAACGCTTAGAGGCATTAAGTTGATACTAGCACCTAGATCGTCTAGGGCCATGCAATTCTCTACTCCCGGGAAGTTGCAAGGGATTAAGAAACGACCCGGATCACCAAGTTTGGTTGGCAATTTCCTTAAGAGAACCGCGGAGCAATTCTCGTTAAGTTGGGTATTAGCAATATCAAGAAGCTTTTCCTTGTCACTAAGAATATCTTTAAACATCTTCGAATATTTAGGCATGTGAGCGAGAGCCTCAGCGAAGGAGATGTTGAAATTCAATTGTTTAAACATTTTGAGAAAGTTTGAAACTTGAGTATCGTCCTTGCTTTTGAGCTTCTCTTTTATACATGGTCTCATCGTCCAAATCGAGCTTAAAATGCATAAAATATCATTAATTATACCAAATATATGCTCGTGTTTGTTACTTGTGTATTTTTAGGTACAGATATTGAGGAAATGGCAAAAGATCACAAGAATCATTCAAAAACGAACACGGGAAACGAAGCCGCACAATGAACCGGGCCCAAGTTTTGAATTTCCAAAAATACCCTTGAAGAATTGAAGATTGGAAACTTTGGTCCCTCAACTTTTGAAGATTTACACTTTATACCCCTCAAATATTCAAAACTATGAATAGGGTCCCTAAAGTTTGAAGACTATACAAGATCAGCCCTTGGAAAATGAAGAAAATACAAAAGGAGCCCTTGTTAAAAGTTTTGAAACATTTTGTGCCATTTATGACAAGTCCTCCAAAGTTGATAAAGGGAAATTGGGCGTTGTTGCTGTTTATTACAAATTGAACAAAAGATAGAACCTTGGGGGGGCATTCTGACCAGACAGCCAAACATACACACCCACTCACACGTTGACATCTCAGCATAACCCACCCAAATACCCATACCCTACCCATTATCCACCCAGCCCAATGTTTAACCCGGTTTTTATTTAAAAAGTGGGTCAACCAGTCAAACCTTTCCCCATTTATTCCCTCCAAACACATTTTTAAAAATCTGATTATTCCCTTTTTGGATTAAACCTCCCCTAATCCCTTATAAACCCTAATCCACCCCAGTCACAATCAAGAGCAAAACAAAGGGGTTTTACCCCAAATGCTCTAGATGGGTAATTCACTCTTCTCTCATCCTATCCCACACAAAACCCATGTTCCCACTCAACCCATGTGACCTCCCAAGATTCCCCTGCACACGTCTTTTTCCCCCAATACCAACAAGCAGACAAGATGGACATCCCAGATTCTCCCCTTGGTCCCCAAGCACATTTAAACGGCCAAGATCATCAAGACAAAAGCTGGCATCCAACAAAGCTCACATGGCACGAATTTGACCAATTCTCAGTCAAGATTCCAAGGGCAATTTGGGCATTCCATTAACTAGGGTTTTAGTAGCACTAGAAGGTTCCTAGTTAGCTTATAAAAGGAGAATGCAGGTTGTGCATATCCCTTTGTTCCAGTTTTTCTAGCAAAAAAATTTTGTAATCCCTTTTTAAGTCAATATAAAGTTTGGTGTTTGTTAAATCAAGTGTAATTCCTTTTATGATTGTTTAAAAGTTGGTAAACGTTTTTTAAGCTAGAAACTCTGAGTTCCATCTTAATTGTGCAAAACACTTGTGTTTTGAAGATTTTCAGAAAGTTTCTGAAAATTGGGATTTTTGGTGAAAAGTTTGGTTCAAGGTTGTTTTTCAGGATTGAATGTTAATTTGTTAAGTGTATTTGAAAGGGAAATTGGTTGGAAAGCTTTTGAAAAAGTTTTTTTTTAAAAGGTTTTTAATTTCAGAAATTCAAGGTCCAAGAAAGTGAAAGTGGACTTGGACCATTGGATTTCTGACTTTGGACTTGTTTTAAAGACATTTTCTAGGTTCCAAGGTTGGTTGGATTATAAGGTTTCAAAAAGGTTTGAAAGATTTTAAGAAAATCAGAAAGTTGGTTTTGTGCTTGTTCTATTTTTCTTAGCAGGTTCCTTTGAAGCTTGATTTGCCCAAGGTCCTGCATAGACCCGGGTCTATTGGAGGTGGCAAGCAGCCACTAAGGGTCCTGGATGTAGGACCCTTAAGGTAGCACTCTCACCCCATTTTCATTTTCAGTTTTAGGTTTTTATATGGTGTTTATGTGAGTTGTATGAAATTTACTTGCTTGTTGGTTTAAGTGTATGGTATTGTTCATGACTAGTGTTTGATGCATGTTAGAAGCTTTCAAATCAGTTGGGGTAGTTTTTAAAAAGAGTTGCTTTGTAAAAAGTTGATTTCCAGATTTAAAGGGGTGTTTGGATTAAGGCTTAAGTGTAGTGTATTGACATCATACTTGCTTAAAACCTGGTTAGAAACACTTCTTGGGTGGTCATGTATTGATATGTATCTTTGGTTTCATTATTGGTAGGATTGAAGTCAATTTGCATGCTTAAAATTGAATAAAATAGCCAAAAATCAGTAACTGTTCATTGTGTCTGATTTTGGTGGAATTTTTCCACCAAATCTTGTTGGTTGTTAGATTTTAGGTTTGTTTAGGATTGAGTATTGCTTACATGACATTTGGTTGAGTGTTGTGCATGTTATTGGCCATTTAAATTCGATTTTGTGCATATAAAACCAGCCAATTGTTTATCAGTCAAGTGCATACTAGATCAGAAACATTGGGGGCTATTTGAGCTTAATATTGTGTTGTGACTTTGTGTTTTTTGTGTTTACTCAGACTCCCCACAACCCAATTGGTGTGGGGGTGCCTTGCTGTCCAAAGAAAACAAGTCCAAAGAGCTTTCCTAAGCTCATCAGTCAACAGACCAAAAATTAACACTAGCAGTGGGAACATCATTCCCCCTGCTTGTGCATTTGTTTCCCCTGCTAAGCTAACAGACAAAAACCCCAAACATGTCACTATCAGTTTTCTTGGTTTTTTGTCTTTAGTGCCCTAATTTGGGAGTTAGGACTTGAAACCACTTTTGTTATTTTCTAATTTAATTTTTAATTTTTCTGATTAATTAGATTTTTATTTACTGTTCATTTTAAATTTTCTAGATTAAATGGCATTTTTAATTAACTTTAATATTTCTATTTTTGTCTTTTAGTGCCAAAAAGTAATATTTTTCAGTTTAATCAATTTTCCTGAACTTAGAATATTATTTTAAGATTTTTGGTTAAAAAAGATTTTACTGTTCATCTTTTTATTATTTTTTAGAATTAATTTAAGTTAATTAGGGTTTTAATTAAACTAGTTTTGTCTTTTAGTGGTAAATTTAATATTTTTCAAACTTTTTCATTTTTCTACTATTCATTCTAGTAAATTGGGATTTTTAAAATTGTTCAATTATTTTTAGCATTATTTAATTATTTTTTATAATTATTTTAGTTTTAAAATAGTTTTTAGTGTTTTAAAAATAGGAAAATAGTAATTTAAATTTAGGAAAAATACTTTCTAGTTTATAAATAATATAAGTGAGTTATTTGTCCAGTAAAATAATATTTTGGGCTTTTTATTAATTATATTTAATTTTTGGGCTTTAATTAGCATTAAAAATTGAATATTTAATTAATAAAAGGTTTAAAAATATATTTATTGGATTTTTATCTTTATTTATATTATTTTGAACTACTTTTTCATTTTTAATTTGTTTTTAGCTTAAAATTTTTAAATTTTCACGTTTTACGTACTTACGTTCGCGTTTTACGTCTTTCGTCGTAGTTAATTGTAATCGTAGTTCGTCTCTAGTTTTCTTTCTTTTCTTATCCAAAAACGACACTACCCCAAACTTTTGATTATACTTATTGGCACATTAATCCACACACCTCCTCGAGAACGAACCCGCATTTGTTTGGTTTCGCGTTTTTCCTAAAACGTGCAACTTAATACTTGCCCCCATTATACGCTCTTTTTCCTAAAAGACGTATTTCTACGACTATCAAAATGGCGCCGCTGCCGGGGAGGTGTTTTTAGTGTGCCATTATTAGTATCGTGTTTTTGTGAGTGGTGCGTTTTTGCTTTTCACATTTTGAAAAGCGTGAATATCGTACATACTCATTTTTGTTATTTTTCCTTATTATATTATAGTATCCAAATAAATTGTGTTTAGTTTTCCTTAATTAAACACACAACATCATTTTACTATATTGTAAATATATTGGTTTTCGTTTTTATTGTGAATATTATTAATATATTGTATTTACGTAAGAATAAATACACAAGTACTCCAAATACGTGAGCAATCACAACCTTGATTCGGGATTTCATCACTCGATCATTGTATTCGAATCCAAAGCAAAAGTAAAGGCAAAATAGATAAATACTTTCGTGAGGCTTAATTTCAATTGACACAAACTATAAGGTGGGTATAAGGCGGTTGTATTTCACGACCTAAAGGAAAAAGGCTCTTAAGTGCTTAGCGCCGCCTCGTTTCCTCCGCTTGCTTGTGCGTGTTTTGAGAAAGAGGGCTAATCGAGGGTTTGCCAACCAAAGTATTATCTACGTATATATATTTGCTTGTTTTCAAGATTAAACCCTCTCGAACGTTTTGGTGTTCCACCAACGTTCTAAAGTCATCGAAGGCGTTCACTCCACGTGATCGTTTTCATTCCTTGAGGCTCTTTTAATCGAGAAAATCGATTCGAGGAGAGATTTGTAGATTTTTGTCTACGTAATACATTCAAAATACCAAAAAAAATTAAAAACAATCAAAAGCACAAAAATAATCTTCTACATTCCCTCTAATTTCATAATTCTCTTCTTTCACCCTCTATAACGTTTAATTCTCGTAACGCCATTCTCATTGCATCATGTCAAATGATGAGGGCTATTACTCGTGTCCATATTGTGGAGGCCCACCCGATGGGGCTAATTGTTTTAATTGTGAGGTTATTATAGGTCGTGAGGGTTATATCTATAACTCTCCTCCACATGGTTATGGTGACAATTTTCAATCTAACGACCAAGATCACCAACCATATTCGTCTTATTCGTCTTTTAATTGTGATGAAAATCAAAATAATGAAATGAATCAAGATGAATCTTTTTGTGATTATATGAGTCGTCATAACAAACTTATAGAGTCACTTCAAGAGCATGTGGTAGATCTCGATAAGTATTACAAAGATAAATTGGCAACCCAAGGGGAAACTTTCAAAAAAATGGAAAACGATTATGATACCCTTTTTGAAGAGCAAGAACGTTTGTATGACCAAAGTCAAGTGATGTGGAGAGAATACGTAGATAAAATTAAGGATGATCACGCCAATGAGAAAGATAAAATTCTTTTAATGTTCGAGGGCTTAGTGGAAAAATTTAATTCGTTGTCAAATGTGACCAATCCTAATCCCGTGGGAGAGGTTCAAGTTACTTCGACTCCTAAGACTCGTACGTCTCGTATTGATCCATATCTCTCGAATTTTAGAGTCGTGCAACCTTCATCGTCTTGTAAAACCATAGAGGAAACGAAAAAGTCATCTAACGAAGTTTTGAAAAATGTTTGTGAAGATAAACCAAAAGAAAAACTCGTAGGATACTTAGGAGTTTTGAATTTAATACCTTGTGAACCTAATTTTTCTAATGAGGATGAAATTATTGAGGATTTTCTAAATCAATATACACTTAATTTTGACGAAGGAATTCCATTAAATGATTTTAAAGAAGAAAAATGTGAAAAGGTTTTTAAGGAAAGCATTGAACCCTCGTTTTTACAAGATGAACGAAAATTAATTCCGACGGGACGTGTTAGTAGTTTTGCTAAAATGTTTGAAAACCCACGTTCGATCCCTTCGAAGGACAAGGTTGAAACCGTCAAGGCAAAATCGTCACGAGACGAGCCTTTTACTCCTAATCCCACACCGTGTGAGATTTTGGATTTATCAAGTGAGAAGTCCGCCGATGGCCTTGCTCACATCGATACGTTTTTCGATATCGAGGTCGAAACGACAAAGGTAAAATTTTCAATCGAAGAGCCTTCTTTTCCTAGTTTCACGACGGTTGAAGCTAGCGACTCGATTATCGACGACTTTACTGCTCGACCTCTTCCACGAGGAAGAGAAGACGTTTTTGATCCCGATGGAGACTTTTCCGAGATCAAACGTATTCTTGATGACCCACCTTCGATTTTCGAGTTTGATGAGGACCGTTGCGTTAGCCCGGAGGGGGATGTTTTATTAGTCGATTCACATTTCAAAAATTCAAATCCTCCTCCCGCCTTCAAGATAAATGTGAAAATTTTAAGTGTGCCTAGAATTGTTTTGGAAACACCAAATATTTTCAATTTAATCAACTTGGGTTTTCGTAACAAAGAGTTAAAAAATGAAAAAGGAAAAGATTTTACAATTGATTTGAAAATTTTTCCAAAGTTAACTCCGTCATCACCTCGTTTAATTGAACTTGCTACAAACGCGTCTACTTCTTTTGACGACGTTTTGTGTGGATCTAGTATGGGGGAAGCACCATTTGTTCCCCCACACTTCTCCACCGAGGACGAGATTTTTGACCCCGGTATCACGTTTAAGATAAAATCTCGGTCTTTTACCGAAGTAGTCACTAGAAGATCCTTCTACACTTACGGTATGAGTTTACCTCGAGTGACTCGATTTTTATGCCCAACCAATGTCCCACCCTTCTCTTCTTATGCTATTTTCTTGTGTCCCTTTGGGACGTTGTTACTTGAAGTTGTGTTGTTTCGTTTATCATCCGAAAACGAAGACACGATCTTTGATCCCGGTATAGAGGTTTTGCCTTTATACACGGTTGTTTTTGGGCCTTGTTTATCATGTAAGCCCCACAAAAAATTGACCACACCATGATATCCCTAAATGATCACATTTATGGGGATTCGAGTCGAGCTTTTGACTCGGTTATCAAAAACAAGGTGCCTCGTGGGGGAGACCCATGCTTATCCATGTACATATTATTGCTTTCTAATGTAGTTTAATGTGAGGGGATTTGTGCCCTTCCAACCTTTGTTCCGTGGTTGTTTGTGATATGTGGTTTTTAGATCATTATCTTCAGGATTGGAGCCTCTCGTGTTCGTTTTATGGGAGCACTCGATCGTTTGCTTTGGAGGCCTTCCCAATATCCATATGATATATCCTTTTATGTTCTAACCTTAGGTTTTTAGCACACTTCATAAACGGCTTTAAATTTAATGGTTACACCCTTTCCATGCTAGATTATGCATTCGACTACGTCTCTAGTATGGGGGTGTTTGCACCCCTAGACTCGAAACATTGAGGACAATGTTTAACTTTTGTATGGAGGGGTGAATAGATACTTGCCTTGCCAAACCATCACGCTTTCCAAAGTTTATCATTTTTGTTATCGTTTTGTTGCAAAATAAGGCTAAAAATGGCCAAATTTTAAAATTTTTCTCATGTTTTATAAGTGTTTGAAGACACGAATGTAGATTTTCCGATGGCGAGAATAAGAGTAATTTTTGACTCGACCGTGCGTGTTGAGCACTTAGCTTTGATTCCTTAACTACACATTAGGCTAAGTCTCTTAAATGAGGACGAGAAATGATAGAGTTAATTATAAGTTACTATGCTAAACGTAGAGTACTCGTATTCTTTCAAAAACTCATGTGTTCTCGTTGTTTGCTTATTCTCCCTTCGCATGTAAATATTTTTTTTGCTTAATAAATATTGACTTAGCGATTTAGTTAGGATTGTTGGGTTTCTAGTCTTTTCTAGTAGCTTCCGTGTAATTAAATTGGGAAGACATTAAGGTATCTCCAGCGTCACGGTTTTGAAGTATTGGCACCCGAATAATCGAAAGCTTCACCCAATAATAAGATTTCAAGTGCTCACCTAAATCTAGCAAACAATTTGAAGCCCCACAAGGCCGAAAAATCTATACAAAATTGAAAGTGAATCAAGCCTTAATCTTCGAAGCTTTAAAGATCCAAAATTTGCTTTAGCGTGAGGATATACGTCTTTGGCTAATAAAACCACCGATGATGGCGGATAATAAAAGGCAAGGCAAGACCGAAGTCATAATAAAAGCTTCATGGCGAAGTTGAATAAAAGATGGAGGTAAACCAAAGATAATAAGGCCCTTCCGTTAGGGGGCGTATAAAAGTCTTGGTAATAAGTCTCATGTTCAAAACCGTTATAAAACCGTGTTTATCGATTCTTCTTGTCAACTTAATTTTTTAACATCGTTGTCTATTAGGAGGGGTTATTGATTTGATGGTCTTAGTTACACCGTTAGGACTCTATTTTTAGACCTAAATCTCTATTATCGCATAAGTCAACAATGTATCCTCGTGAAACATTCAAGACATAATAAAATATAAGAGATACAACTTAGGAATAATGGGAGAGTAAGTACGTGAATTGGGCATATGAGTAGTGTTAGCATTACTAACTTATAATGACAATGATCTCGTTGCACGCTTAGCATGGAATCAAGTGAAAATCGAGGACGACGAAATTATTTCTAACGAAGCATTCACGTGTTCTTATTCTATGAACCTAAACGTCCCATATTGTGATGAAAATCATACATTATGTCTAAAACACAAGTGGTAGTAATAGTAGTAGTGTAGCTAGTTTATCATTCCAATAAAGTGAATAAAATTGAATTTCGGAGGTTCTACGATACTTTATTCTAGCATTGCGTGAGGGCACGGCAATGGTTTAGTATGGGGGAGTGATGAGACTGCTTTTATACATGGTCTCATCGTCCAAATCGAGCTTAAAATGCATAAAATATCATTAATTATACCAAATATATGCTCGTGTTTGTTACTTGTGTATTTTTATGTACGGATATTGAGGAAATGGCAAAAGATCACAAGAATCATTCAAAAACGAACACGGGAAACGAAGCCGCACAATGAACCGGGCCCAAGTTTTGAATTTCCAAAAATACCCTTGAAGAATTGAAGATTGGCAACTTTGGTCCCTCAACTTTTGAAGATTTACACTTTATACCCCTCAAATATTCAAAACTATGAATAGGGTCCCTAGAAGACTATACAAGATCAGCCCTTGGAAAATGAAGAAAATACAAAAGGAGCCCTTGTTAAAAGTTTTGAAACATTTTGTGCCATTTATGACAAGTCCTCCAAAGTTGATAAAGGGAAATTGGGCGTTGTTTCTGTTTATTACAAATTGAACAAAAGATAGAACCTTGGGGGGCATTCTGACCAGACAGCCAAACATACACACCCACTCACACGTTGACACCTCAGCATAACCCACCCAAATACCCATACCCTACCCATTATCCACCCAGCCCAATGTTTAACCCGGTTTTTATTTAAAAAGTGGGTCAACCAGTCAAACCTTTCCCCGTTTATTCCCTCCAAACACGTTTTTAAAAATCTGATTATTCCCTTTTTGGATTAAACCTCCCCTAATCCCTTATAAACCCTAATCCACCCCAGTCACAATCAAGAGCAAAACAAAGGGGTTTTACCCCAAATGCTCTAGATGGGTAATTCACTCTTCTCTCATCCTATCCCACACAAAACCCATGTTCCCACTCAACCCATGTGACCTCCCAAGATTCCCCTGCACACGTCTTTTTCCCCCAATACCAACAAGCAGACAAGATGGACATCCCAGATTCTCCCCTTGGTCCCCAAGCACATTTAAACGGCCAAGATCATCAAGACAAAAGCTGGCATCCAACAAAGCTCACATGGCACGAATTTGACCAATTCTCAGTCAAGATTCCAAGGGCAATTTGGGCATTCCATTAACTAGGGTTTTAGTAGCACTAGAAGGTTCCTAGTTAGCTTATAAAAGGAGAATGCAGGTTGTGCATATCCCTTTGTTCCAGTTTTTCTAGCAAAAAAATTTTGTAATCCCTTTTTAAGTCAATATAAAGTTTGGTGTTTGTTAAATCAAGTGTAATTCCTTTTATGATTGTTTAAAAGTTGGTAAACGTTTTTTAAGCTAGAAACTCTGAGTTCCATCTTAATTGTGCAAAACACTTGTGTTTTGAAGATTTTCAGAAAGTTTCTGAAAATTGGGATTTTTGGTGAAAAGTTTGGTGAAAAGTTTGGTTCAAGGTTGTTTTTCAGGATTGAAAGTTAATTTGTTAAGTGTATTTGAAAGGGAAATTGGTTGGAAAGCTTTTGAAAAAGTTTTTTTTTAAAAGGTTTTTAATTTTAGAAATTCAAGGTCCAAGAAAGTGAAAGTGGACTTGGACCATTGGATTTTTGACTTTGGACTTGTTTTAAAGACATTTTCTAGGTTCCAAGGTTGGTTGGATTATAAGGTTTCAAAAAGGTTTGAAAGATTTTAAGAAAATCAGAAAGTTGGTTTTGTGCTTGTTCTATTTTTCTTAGCAGGTTCCTTTGAAGCTTGATTTGCCCAAGGTCCTGCATAGACCCGGGTCTATTGGAGGTGGCAAGCAGCCACTAAGGGTCCTGGATGTAGGACCCTTAAGGTAGCACTCTCACCCCGTTTTCATTTTCAGTTTTAGGTTTTTATATGGTGTTTATGTGAGTTGTATGAAATTTGCTTGCTTGTTGGTTTAAGTGTATGGTATTGTTCATGACTAGTGTTTGATGCATGTTAGAAGCTTTCAAATCAGTTGGGGTAGTTTTTAAAAAGATTTGCTTTGTAAAAAGTTGATTTCCAGATTTAAAGGGGTGTTTGGATTAAGGCTTAAGTGTAGTGTATTGACATCATACTTGCTTAAAACCTGGTTAGAAACACTTCTTGGGTGGTCATGTATTGATATGTATCTTTGGTTTCATTATTGGTAGGATTGAAGTCAATTTGCATGCTTAAAATTGAATAAAATAGCCAAAAATCAGTAACTGTCCATTGTGTCTGATTTTGGTGGAATTTTTCCACCAAATCTTGTTGGTTGTTAGATTTTAGGTTTGTTTAGGATTGAGTATTGCTTACATGACATTTGGTTGAGTGTTGTGCATGTTATTGGCCATTTAAATTCGATTTTGTGCATATAAAACCAGCCAATTGTTTATCAGTCAAGTGCATACTAGATCAGAAACATTGGGGGCCATTTGAGCTTAATATTGTGTTGTGACTTTGTGTTTTTTGTGTTTACTCAGACTCCCCACAACCCAAATTGGTGTGGGGGTGCCTTGCTGTCCAAAGAAAACAAGTCCAAAGAGTTTTCCTAAGCTCATCAGTCAACAGACCAAAAATTAACACTAGCAGTGGGAACATCATTCCCCCTGCTTGTGCATTTGTTTCCCCTGCTAAGCTAACAGACAAAAACCCCAAACATGTCACTATCAGTTTTCTTGGTTTTTTGTCTTTAGTGCCCTAATTTGGGAGTTAGGACTTGAAACCACTTTTGTTATTTTTCTAATTTAATTTTTAATTTTTCTGATTAATTAGATTTTTATTTACTGTTCATTTTATATTTTCTAGCTTAAATGGCATTTTTAATTAACTTTAATATTTCTGTTTTTGTCTTTTAGTGCCAAAAAGTAATATTTTTCAGTTTAATCAATTTTCCTGAACTTAGAATATTATTTTAAGATTTTTGGTTAAAAAAGATTTTACTGTTCATCTTTTTATTATTTTTTAGAATTAATTTAAGTTAATAAGGGTTTTAATTAAACTAGTTTTGTCTTTTAGTGGTAAATTTAATATTTTTCAAACTTTTTCATTTTTCTACTATTCATTAGAGTAAATTGGGATTTTTAAAATTGTTCAATTATTTTTAGCATTATTTAATTATTTTTTATAATTATTTTAGTTTTAAAATAGTTTTTAGTGTTTTAAAAATAGGAAAATAGTAATTTAAATTTAGGAAAAATACTTTCTAGTTTATAAATAATATAAGTGAGTTATTTGTCCAGTAAAATAATATTTTGGGCTTTTTATTAATTATATTTAATTTTTGGGCTTTAATTAGCATTAAAAATTGAATATAAAATGATTGTAGTAATTTGTATACCCTTTTAGGAAAAAGAGCAACAAAATAGGGGAAAGTATCGAACAAATGACTTTAGGAAAAATCAAGTGTTAATGACCCTTAATGATGATGAAAGTTCGTTTCCCAAGGAGGTATATGTGTGTGACTAAGATGTACAAGATTTGAGATTAATATTTGGTTTAGAAGGGGATTAGAAGAGAAAATGACGAAGACGTAAAAATAAAAAATTAACAAAAAAATCACTACTAGAAAGTTAAAACGTAGAACCTTAAAAACCACAAAAATAAAAATAAATTCTAAAAATTACCAAAAATTCACCAAAAATCAAAAATAATAAACTAAGAGTTTACCAATGATCAAAACTTTTTCAAACCTTTTAAATAATTAAATATTCAATTTTTAAATACTAATTAAAGCCCTAAAAATCAAATAAATTATCAAAAAGCCCAAATAAAGATTTTTCAATTGATAAACCTCTAAAATGACCTAAAAAGATTAAAAACTATTTTTAGAAATTTTAAAACTAATAAAAACTATTTAAAATGATTTAAAAACTATTAAAACTTAAAATAATTATAAATATTAATCTAAAAGAGATAAAATTATTCCAAAAGTTGCTAAATTCCTATTTTAATGTATTAAACCTAAAAAAAATGTAAAAAGTTGGAAAAAGTAAAATTTTAAAAATAACAATAAAATAATAATAAAATAATATTAAAAATCCAAAAATTATAAAAAATTCTAAAAACTTGCAAACTAGTTTATTTTAACCTAAGTAATCAGAAAATCAAAGTGAAATTACCAAAATACCCCTAATGGGCCCTCAAATGGGCCAAATCCAAAAACAGTCAACCTAAATGGGCTTTTGGGCCCAAAAAGTAAAACTTGGCCCAATTGACTTGGAAAAGCCCTATCTGACTTAAAATTTAATTCTAAGAACAAAACTCTAAAGGCCCAAAAGCTGAATGTGAGCTTATCACAGCTTATTGAACACAAAGCTTATTCTTATTGGGCTTTTCAGCCCATTAAGCCATAAGCTAATGCCATAAGCTCTAATTTGACACACAACCCTCTTTTAGGATGCTTAAGAGATCTGTCAAAAGAAATTTCCAATAAGCACACTCAATAAGCCAAAAAATAGAAAAGCAAAAATCCACAAAACGACAAAATAGTCGTTTTTGAGAAATAATGCACCTCAGGACTTGATTCAACTTGCAAAAGCTTTCAAATGGACTCAATAAGCAATATCAATCAACAAAAATCCAATAAGCACAACCAATAAGCCAGAATAAGCACAAATGAACTTATGTAAAAGTCAAAGGAGTTGGTTTTCTAGTCAAACCTTAAAGTCAACCACCCAAATGCTCCAGTATGAACAAATGGGTCAAAATATGAGCACCTATTACAAAAACAAAGTTGTTGCAGGTTGGAATAAGCTAAACAGATTCAATAAGCTTGAAAACCAAGTTTGACCAAAAGTCAAACGCTGACAAGTTGAAATCAAACGCTGACAGGAACAAAGTAGGCGTTGACAGACTTAATGAAGTGTAAGGACTTGTTTTTCACCCTGCTGGTCAAGGTTTGAGTGCAAACCTTGTGAATCAAGGCTTACCAGTTGGGTAAACTTGATGTGTTTTGGCACAAATAAGCCAATAAGCCAGTGAGCTTATAAGCTATGAACAAAGCAATCCAAATAGCCAAATATCCTCACAAGCAGCAAACAAATAAGATCCAAGCAACAATACAACAATCCTAATGCTAGAAATCACAATGCAACACCAAATGAGGTGGTCACTTTGCTGATGCAAATGACCACTTCAGCAGACTTTGATAAGCTATAAAAAACACAATAAGCCACCAAATTCAACAAGCAGATAACCAATAGATAGCTTATCACCCAAACTATTCCCAAACCAAATTTCAGACCTTAGATCCAACAAACAAAGAAGTTATTGGATCTGATGTGTTTGACCAAATTCAAAACCAATTTTATCAGATTTTTGCAAAACTTAGAATCCCTTTTCCAAACTTTCAGAAAGTTAACCAATGGCAAAAACTTGTGTATTATGACTTGTTTAGACCACCCAAACCCTAAGAACCAAGGGCTCAAGGCCACAAGGCCTTGATAGCCAGTAATCCCAAACAACCCTTAATCAAGCACTCAACAAAGGAACTTGTGATTTTAACTAATAACCTACTGATTTTAATGATCAAAAACACTTACTAGGCAGCAACTAACACAATCAAACACATAAATCACCAGCACAAACACAAATACTCAAAATCAAAGCACAAAATCCAAAACAGTCATAAACATGAAATTTTTAGGGGAATCTTAACAAGAGCTTATACCTGCCTTCCACAACATCCTAGGAAGGCCAGCAATGCTCCTTGGACCTTGTTCAACAACTAGAACAAGACCAAGGTACTTCAATGAAGATGATGCAAACTGCCTTGGTTGATGGTTCAAAGTAGAACCTCAAGGACTTAATGTCTTCAACACAAGCAGCAAACAACTCAACCAAGGGCTCTAATCCCTTCACAAGCTTGGTGTCAACAAGCTTGCAAGAGCTTATAGCTTATGGTTAAGGGTTAGTACACAAAATAAACCAAAACAGAACCTAGGATTTCAAGGTATTCAAACCTTAAAAACCTTATGAAACAAGACGTGCCTTAACCACAAGATTAAGGTAGGCCTTCACGATCAAATGGAACTCAGAATTAGGCTACTCAAACACCAAACTTTTAACTAAATCAAAAAGAGATTTCAAATTTTCAGAAATTCAAATTTTATTTAACTTAAAAAGGAATTACAAAGATTGATAGCCTAAAACTGGAACAAAGGGATATGCACAACCTGCATTCTCCTTTTATAAGCTAACTAGGAACCTTCTAGTGCTACTAAAACCCTAGTTAATGGAATGCCCAAATTGCCCTTGGAATCTTGACTGAGAATTGGTCAAATTCGTGCCATGTGAGCTTTGTTGGATGCCAGCTTTTGTCTTGATGATCTTGGCCGTTTAAATGTGCTTGGGGACCAAGGGGAGAATCTGGGATGTCCATCTTGTCTGCTTGTTGGTATTGGGGGAAAAAGACGTGTGTAGGGGAATCTTGGGAGGTCACATGGGTTGAGTGGGAACATGGGTTTTGTGTGGGATAGGATGAGAGAAGAGTGAATTACCCATCTGGAGCATTTGGGGTAAAACCCCTTTGTTTTGCTCTTGATTGTGACTGGGGTGGATTAGGGTTTATAAGGGATTAGGGGAGGTTTAATCCAAAAAGGGAATAATCAGATTTTTAAAAACGTGTTTGGAGGGAATAAATGGGGAAAGGTTTGACTCGTTGACCCACTTTTTAAATAAAAACCGGGTTAAACATTGGGCTGGGTGGATAATGGGTAGGGTATGGGTATTTGGGTGGGTTATGCTGAGGTGTCAACGTGTGAGTGGGTGTGTATGTTTGGCTGTCTGGTCAGAATGCCCCCCCAAGGTTCTATCTTTTGTTCAATTTGTAATAAACAGCAACAACGCCCAATTTCCCTTTATCAACTTTGGAGGACTTGTAATAAATGGCACAAAATGTTTCAAAACTTTTAACAAGGGCTCCTTTTGTATTTTCTTCATTTTCCAAGAGCTGATCTTGTATAGTCTTCAAACTTTAGGGACCCTATTCATAGTTTTGAATATTTGAGGGGTATAAAGTGTAAATCTTCAAAAGTTGAGGGACCAAAGTTGCCAATCTTCAATTCTTCAAGGGTATTTTTTGAAATTCAAAACTTGGGCCCGGTTCATTGTGCGGCTTCGTTTCCCGTGTTCGTTTTTGAATGATTCTTGTGATCTTTTGCCATTTCCTCAATATCCGTACCTAAAAATACACAAGTAACAAACACGAGCATATATTTGGTATAATTAATGATATTTTATGCATTTTAAGCTCGATTTGGACGATGAGACCATGTATAAAAGCAGTCTCATCACTCCCCCATACTAAGCCATTGCCATGCCCTCACGCAATGCTAGAATAAAGTATCAAAGCATCACCAAAGTTCAATTTTATTAATCTTTATTGAAAAGTAAAAGACTTGCAACATACTACGATGATGTGTAAAGACATAATGTATGATTTTCATCACAAAAAGTGACTTTTAGGGTCAAAGAATAGAAACAAATAAATGTCCCTTAGAGTAAACTTCGTCATCCTTGATTGTCATACATTCCATGCTAAGTGCAAAAACGAGATCATTGTTGGTACAAGTCACAATGCTAACACTACTCATACGTCCAAATTGTGTAATACTTTTTCTCCCCGCAATCCTAGTTATTATAAAAGGAAATGGGTTACTAGCATTTTTTATCTATTTGTCATGGATCACAAGTGATTCATATTGACTTATTTGAGTAGTTATTAGTCCGAAAGTAAAGTAGCACGATTTGATCAATAGTTAGCCGAAGAACAAAATCTTTTAAAACGACTTCTCGTGTATCTCCTTAAGTTCATATCTTGGCATAACTCGTTTCACGATTTGAGACCTTTCTCGGACCGATATTTGGCATGTACTTCATACTTCAAATCTTGGGAAGACGTTCTTGAAATTATGGTCTTCTCTTCATATTTCTTCACTTGACGTTTTTGAGAGATTCTTCATATTGGACCACGACTTCATCATTTTTCTTCAATCTTTACTTTGGATTTTGATATACAACGATCCGCCTCCTTTTCGGACTTGGATATATTTATCCTCATACCTTGTTAGGGTCTTTTTGGATAGACTTTCTCCATGATCTTTAGGGGAGTAATTGCTTCTCGTCGTGTGTCTCGATCCTTCATATTGATTTAGGAATAATGATACTTCACATCATCTTTGGATCTTTAGCAAAAATAGAGCTCCTCATGCCTTGTTAGGGCCTTTTTGGATGATCGCCAATCTTCGCGTCCCGCTTCAATAAGTTATGCCTTGGCTATGAACTCTATTCAACCCCGAGCAACTTTTAAACGATCTTGCGCTAGAGGCTAAGTAACCTTTCAAATCGTACGACCTTACTTATTGCAATTATGATTTATTCCTAATGCATTGATCTTATGGGAAGAAAAAGCCACAATTAAAAACATATGAGTTTTTGAAAGAACACTTTCATGTTCTACGTTTAGCATGATCACTTGTCTAACTCTATCATTTCTCGTTCTTCACTATATAAAGACCTCTAATTAAAGAGACTCGTGAATACTTAGCCATGCAAGTCAAAATTAAGCCAAATTTGGATTAGCTTTCATTAAGACTATATCAAATCAAAGTTTTGGGTTTTCAAGCCACCTATAGGATCTTGCACTTTCTTGGACTTTTTCAAGTTTAGAGAATGCGTTTTATAGTTCCCTTGATAAGTGACTTTCTAGAATCAATTATAGGAACTTGCGAAAAGTTCTTGTTCCTAACCCGTATGAATTAAGACTTTCGCGTTTTAAAGCTCCCTATATAAAAAGTCTAGCAAAACTTGAATTGAGCGGGTTAAGGAATGTAAATGGATCCAAATGCCCATCAAGTCAAAAATTAACTCTTATTCTACCCATCGGAAAATATACATTCGTGTCATAAAAACACTTATGAAAACTAAGAAAATTTTTAAAATTTGGCCATTTTTAGCCTTATTAGCAAAACAAAACATAGAAAATTGGAAAACGTGAGGGCGTAGCAAAGCGAGTACCTATTCACCCCCCATACTAAAAGTAAACATTGTCCTCAATGTTTCGAGTATAGGGGTGCAAACACCCCCATACTAGAGACGTAGTCGAATGCCTAATCTAGCATGGAAAGGGTGTAACCATTAAATTTAAAGCCGTTTATGAAGTGTGCTAAAAACCTAAGGTTAGAACATAAAAGGATATATCATATGGATATTGGGAAGGCCTCCAAAGCAAACGATCGAGTGCTCCCATAAAACGAACACGAGAGGCTCCAATCGTGAAGATAATGATCTAAAAACCACATATCACAAACAACCACGGAACAAAGGTTGGAAGGGCACAAATCCCCTCACATTAAACTACATTAGAAAGCAATAATATGTACATGGATAAGCATGGGTCTCCCCACGAGGCACCTTGTTTTTGATAACCGAGTCAAAAGCTCGACTCGAATCCCCATAAATGTGATCATTTAGGGATATCATGGTGTGGTCAATTTTTGGTGGGGCTTACATGATAAACAAGGCCCAAAAACAACCGTGTATAAAGGCAAAACCTCTATACCGGGATCAAAGATCGTGTCTTCGTTTTCGGATGATAAACGAAACAACACAACTTCAAGTAACAACGTCCCAAAGGGACACAAGAAAATAGCATAAGAAGAGAAGGGTGGGACATTGGTTGGGCATAAAAATCGAGTCACTCGAGGTAAACTCATACCGTAAGTGTAGAAGGATCTTCTAGTGACTACTTCGGTAAAAGACCGAGATTTTATCTTAAACGTGATACCGGGGTCAAAAATCTCGTCCTCGGTGGAGAAGTGTGGGGGAACAAATGGTGCTTCCCCCATACTAGATCCACACAAAACGTCGTCAAAAGAAGTAGACGCGTTTGTAGCAAGTTCAATTAAACGAGGTGATGACGGAGTTAACTTTGGAAAAATTTTCAAATCAATTGTAAAATCTTTTCCTTTTTCATTTTTTAACTCTTTGTTACGAAAACCCAAGTTGATTAAATTGAAAATATTTGGTGTTTCCAAAACAATTCTAGGCACACTTAAAATTTTCACATTTATCTTGAAGGCGGGAGGAGGATTTGAATTTTTGAAATGTGAATCGACTAATAAAACATCCCCCTCCGGGCTAACGCGACGGTCCTCATCAAACTCGAAAATCGAAGGTGGGTCATCAAGAATACGTTTGATCTCGGAAAAGTCTCCATCGGGATCAAAAACGTCTTCTCTTCCTCGTGGAAGAGGTCGAGCAATAAAGTCATCGATAATCGAGTCGCTAGCTTCAACCGTCGTGAAACTAGGAAAAGAAGGCTCTTCGATTGAAGATTTTGCCTTTGTCGTTTCGACCTCGATATCGAAAAACGTATCGATGTGAGCAAGGCCATCGGCGGACTTCTCACATGATAAATCCAAAATCTCACATGGTGTGGGATTAGGAGTAAAAGGCTCGTCTCGTGACGATTTTGCCTTGACGGTTTCAACCTTGTCCTTCGAAGGGATCGAACGTGGGTTTTCAAACATTTTAGCAAAACTACTAACACGTCCCTTCGGAATTAATTTTCGTTCATCTTGTAAAAACGAGGGTTCAATGCTTTCCTTAAAAACCTTTTCACATTTTTCTTCTTTAAAATCATTTAACGGAATTCCTTCGTCAAAATTAAGTGTATATTGATTTAGAAAATCCTCAATAATTTCATCCTCATTAGAAAAATTAGGTTCACAAGGTATTAAATTCAAAACTCCCAAGTATCCTACGAGTTTTTCTTTTGGTTTATCTTCACAAACATTTTTCAAAACTTCGTTAGATGACTTTTTCGTTTCCTCTATTGTTTTACAAGACGATGAAGGTTGCACAACTCTAAAATTCGAGAGATATGGATCAATACGAGACGTACGAGTCTTAGGAGTCGAAGTAACTTGAACCTCTCCCACGGGATTAGGATTGGTCACATTTGACAACGAATTAAATTTTTCCACTAAGCCCTCGAACATTAAAAGAATTTTATCTTTCTCATTGGCGTGATCATCCTTAATTTTATCTACGTATTCTCTCCACATCACTTGACTTTGGTCATACAAACGTTGTTGCTCTTCAAAAAGGGTATCATAATCGTTTTCCATTTTTTTGAAAGTTTCCCCTTGGGTTGCCAATTTATCTTTGTAATACTTATCGAGATCTACCACGTGTTCTTGAAGTGACTTTATAAGTTTGTTATGACGGCTCATATAATCACAAAAAGATTCATCTTGATTCATTTCATTATTTTGATTTTCATCACAATTAAAAGACGAATAAGACGAATATGGTTGGTGATCTTGGTCATTAGATTGAAAATTGTCACCATAACCATGTGGAGGAGAGTTATAGATATAACCCTCACGACCTCCAATAACCTCACAATTAAAACAATTAGCCCCATCGGGTGGGCCTCCACAATATGGACACGAGTAATAGCCCTCATCATTTGACATGATGCAACGAGAATGGCGTTACGAGAATTAAACGTTATAGAGGGTGAAAGAAGAGAATTATGAAATTAGAGGGAATGTAGAAGATTATTTTTGTGCTTTTGATTGTTTTTAATTTTTTTGGTATTTTGAATGTATTACGTAGACAAAAATCTACAAATCTCTCCTCGAATCGATTTTCTCGATTAAAAGAGCCTCAAGGAATGAAAACGATCACATGGAGTGAACGCCTTCGATGACTTTAGAACGTTGGTGGAACACCAAAACGTTCGAGAGGGTTTAATCTTGAAAACAAGCAAATATATATACGTAGATAATACTTTGGTTGGCAAACCCTCGATTAGCCCTCTTTCTCAAAACACGCACAAGCAAGCGGAGGAAACGAGGCGGCGCGAAGCACTTAAGAGCCTTTTTCCTTTAGGTCGTGAAATACAACCGCCTTATACCCACCTTATAGTTTGTGTCAATTGAAATTAAGCCTCACGAAAGTATTTATCTATTTTGCCTTTACTTTTGCTTTGGATTCGAATACAATGATCGAGTGATGAAATCCCGAATCAAGGTTGTGATTGCTCACGTATTTGGAGTACTTGTGTATTTATTGTTCTTACGTAAATACAATATATTAATAATATTCACAATAAAAACGAAAACCAATATATCTACAATATAGTAAAATGATGTTGTGTGTTTAATTTAGGAAAACTAAACACAATTTATTTGGATACTATAATATAATAAGGAAAAATAACAAAAATGAGTATGTACGATATTCACGCTTTTCAAAATGTGAAAAGCAAAAACGCACCACTCACAAAAACACGATACTAATAATGGCACACTAAAAACACCTCCGCGGCAGCGGCGCCATTTTGATAGTCGTAGAAATACGTCTTTTAGGAAAAAGAGCGTATAATTGGGGCAAGTATTAAGTTGCACGTTTTAGGAAAAACGCGAAACCAAACAAATGCGGGTTCGTTCTCGAGGAGGTGTGTGGATTAATGTGCCAATAAGTATAATCAAAAGTTTGGGGTAGTGTCGTTTTTGGATAGGAAAAGAAAGAAAACTAGAGACGAACTACGATTACAATTAACTACGACGAAAGACGTAAAACGCGAACGTAAGTACGTAAAACGTGAAAATTTAAAAATTTTAAGCTAAAAACAAATTAAAAATGAAAAAGTAGTTCAAAATAATATAAATAAGGATAAAAATCCAATAAATATATTTTTAAACCTTTTATTAATTGAATATTCAATTTTTAAATGCTAATTAAAGCCCTAAAAATCAAATAAATTATCAAAAAGCCCAAATAAAGATTTTTCAATTGATAAACTTCTAAAATGACCTAAAAAGATTAAAAACTATTTTTAGAAATTTTAAAACTAATAAAAACTATTTAAAATGATTTAAAAACTATTAAAACTTAAAATAATTATAAAAAATTAATCTAAAAGAGATAAAATTATTCTAAAAGTTGCTAAATTCCTATTTTAATGTATTAAACCTAAGAAAAATGTAAAAAGTTGGAAAAAGTGAAATTTTAAAAATAACAATAAAATAATAATAAAATAATATTAAAAATCCAAAAATTATAAAAAATTCTAAAAACTTGCAAACTAGTTTATTTTAACCTAAATAATCAGAAATCAAAGTGAAATTACCAAAATACCCCTAATGGGCCCTCAAATGGGCCAAATCCAAAAACAGTCAACCTAAATGCAATGTTTTCAGACCCGGGTTGACCCGGCCGGGTCAACCGGTTGAACCGGTTCCGGCCGAAAAAACGGGTTATATTGACCCGGGTTTCATATTTTCGAAACCCGGCTTGACCCGGCGGGTTTGGGGTGACCCGGGTCAACCCGGTTCTCAAGACCCGGCCGGGTTTCGAATTTTTCGGGTTTTTTTTATTTTTTATTTTTTTAAATTTTACGTATTTGCGACGAAATTTTATTTTTACATATTATTTTGGTTGGTAAATATTTTATATTTTCAATATACGTAAGTTTTTGTAGTTTTTATAAGTATAATTTTGTTAATTATTAAAAATTAAAAAAAAATATTTTTTTTAGAAAACCGGGTTAACCCGGGTTGACCCGGGTCGACCCGGGTTGACCCGGACCCGGCGACTGAACCGGGTCAATCTAAGACCCGGGTTTTAAAACATTGCCTAAATGGGCTTTTGGGCCCAAAAAGTCAAACTTGGCCCAATTGACTTGGAAAAGCCCTATCTGACTTAAAATTTAATTCTAAGAACAAAAATCTAAAGGCCCAAAAGCTGAATGTGAGCTTATCACAGCTTATTGAACACAAAGCTTATTCTTATTGGGCTTTTCAGCCCATTAAGCCATAAGCTAATGCCATAAGCTCTAATTTGACACACAACCCTCTTTTAGGATGCTTAAGAGATCTGTCAAAAGAAATTTCCAATAAGCACACTCAATAAGCCAGAAAATAGAAAAGCAAAAATCCACAAAACGACAAAATAGTCGTTTTTGAGAAATAATGTACCTCAGGACTTGATTCAACTTGCAAAAGCTTTCAAATGGACTCAATAAGCAATATCAATCAACAAAATCCAATAAGCACAACCAATAAGCCAGAATAAGCACAAATGAACTTATGTAAAAGTCAAAGGAGTTGGTTTTCTAGTCAAACCTTAAAGTCAACCACCCAAATGCTCCAGTATGAACAAATGGGTCAAAATATGAGCACCTATTACAAAAACAAAGTTGTTGCAGGTTGGAATAAGCTAAACAGATTCAATAAGCTTGAAAACCAAGTTTGACCAAAAGTCAAACGCTGACAAGTTGAAATCAAACGCTGACAGGAACAAAGTAGGCGTTGACAGACTTAATGAAGTGTAAGGACTTGTTTTTCACCCTGCTGGTCAAGGTTTGAGTGCAAACCTTGTGAATCAAGGCTTACGAGTTGGGTAAACTTGATGTGTTTTGGCACAAATAAGCCAATAAGCCAGTGAGCTTATAAGCTATGAACAAAGCAATCCAAATAGCCAAATATCCTCACAAGCAGCAAACAAATAAGATCCAAGCAACAATACAACAATCCTAATGCTAGAAATCACAATGCAACACCAAATGAGGTGGTCACTTTGCTGATGCAAATGACCACTTCAGCAGACTTTGATAAGCTATAAAAAACACAATAAGCCACCAAATTCAACAAGCAGATAACCAATAGATAGCTTATCACCCAAACTATTCCCAAACCAAATTTCAGACCTTAGATCCAACAAACAAAGAAGTTATTGGATCTGATGTGTTTGACCAAATTCAAAACCAATTTTATCAGATTTTTGCAAAACTTAGAATCCCTTTTCCAAACTTTCAGAAAGTTAACCAATGGCAAAAACTTGTGTATTATGACTTGTTTAGACCACCCAAACCCTAAGAACCAAGGGCTCAAGGCCACAAGGCCTTGATAGCCAGTAATCCCAAACAACCCTTAATCAAGCACTCAACAAAGGAACTTGTGATTTTAACTAATAACCTACTGATTTTAATAATCAAAAACACTTACTAGGCAGCAACTAACACAATCAAACACATAAATCACCAGCACAAACACAAATACTCAAAATCAAAGCACAAAATCCAAAACAGTCATAAACATGAAATTTTTAGGGGAATCTTAACAAGAGCTTATACCTGCCTTCCACAACATCCTAGGAAGGCCAGCAATGCTCCTTGGACCTTGTTCAACAACTAGAACAAGACCAAGGTACTTCAATGAAGATGATGCAAACTGCCTTGGTTGATGGTTCAAAGTAGAACCTCAAGGACTTAATGTCTTCAACACAAGCAGCAAACAACTCAACCAAGGGCTCTAATCCCTTCACAAGCTTGGTGTCAACAAGCTTGCAAGAGCTTATAGCTTATGGTTAAGGGTTAGTACACAAAATAAACCAAAACAGAACCTAGGATTTCAAGGTATTCAAACCTTAAAAACCTTATGAAACAAGACGTGCCTTAACCACAAGATTAAGGTAGGCCTTCTCAATCAAATGGAACTCAGAATTAGGCTACTCAAACACCAAACTTTTAACTAAATCAAAAAGAGATTTCAAATTTTCAGAAATTCAAATTTTATTTAACTTAAAAAGGAATTACAAAGATTGATAGCCTAAAACTGGAACAAAGGGATATGCACAACCTGCATTCTTCTTTTATAAGCTAACTAGGAACCTTCTAGTGCTACTAAAACCCTAGTTAATGGAATGCCCAAATTGCCCTTGGAATCTTGACTGAGAATTGGTCAAATTCGTTCCATGTGAGCTTTGTTGGATGCCAGCTTTTGTCTTGATGATCTTGGCCGTTTAAATGTGCTTGGGGACCAAGGGGAGAATCTGGGATGTCCATCTTGTCTGCTTGTTGGTATTGGGGGAAAAAGACGTGTGCAGGGGAATCTTGGGAGGTCACATGGGTTGAGTGGGAACATGGGTTTTGTGTGGGATAGGATGAGAGAAGAGTGAATTACCCATCTAGAGCATTTGGGGTAAAACCCCTTTGTTTTGCTCTTGATTGTGACTAGGGTGGATTAGGGTTTATAAGGGATTAGGGGAGGTTTAATCCAAAAAGGGAATAATCAGATTTTTAAAAACGTGTTTGGAGGGAATAAATGGGGAAAGGTTTGACTGGTTGACCCACTTTTTAAATAAAAACCGGGTTAAACATTGGGCTGGGTGGATAATGGGTAGGGTATGGGTATTTGGGTGGGTTATGCTGAGGTGTCAACGTGTGAGTGGGTGTGTATGTTTGGCTGTCTGGTCGGAATGCCCCCTCAAGGTTCTATCTTTTGTTCAATTTGTAATAAACAGCAACAACGCCCAATTTCCCTTTATCAACTTTGGAGGACTTGTCATAAATGGCACAAAATGTTTCAAAACTTTTAACAAGGGCTCCTTTTGTATTTTCTTCATTTTCCAAGGGCTGATCTTGTATAGTCTTCAAACTTTAGGGACCCTATTCATAGTTTTGAATATTTGAGGGGTATAAAGTGTAAATCTTCAAAAGTTGAGGGACCAAAGTTGCCAATCTTCAATTCTTCAAGGGTATTTTTGGAAATTCAAAACTTGGGCCCGGTTCATTGTGCGGCTTCGTTTCCCGTGTTCGTTTTTGAATGATTCTTGTGATCTTTTGCCATTTCCTCAATATCCGTACCTAAAAATACACAAGTAACAAACACGAGCATATATTTGGTATAATTAATGATATTTTATGCATTTTAAGCTCGATTTGGACGATGAGGGACCATGTATAAAAGCAGTCTCATCAGTTGTCTTTGAGGTGGTTGGTATGGTGCTCGAGGTTGGTTTTGATTGGTTCGGTTAAGGTTTTGTTGTTGGTTTTGATTGGTTGGAGGAAAATCAGACGGGGAAAGAAAGTTGGTGGAACGATAACTTAGCAAGTTACGGTCTCCTTGAGGGCGGGCTGGATAGCCTCCCGGAGGATAGGTATCGTATGTTGCGTTAACATTCTCACAAGGATAGTCTTGGGTGGAGGTACAAGTAGTGTAAGAGTGAGGACCCCCGCATATTTCACATGGTTGGCTTACAACATTGACTTGAGCGTTTTGAGCGTTGATGATTTTGGTATTGTTAGCGGTTTGGACAGCAAGTGATTCAATAAGCGAAGTAAGTTTATCAATTCTCTTGTCGTTGTCACTAGTGCTAGCACTAGCGGCATTGGTCCGAACACTCTTGGTTTGCACTCTAGACTTATTCGCAATAATATCCCAAGCGGCATTAGAAGACTTAACCAAAATATTACCCCCCGAGGCACTATTTAGTGAATCTTGGTCATTCATGCTTAAACCATTGTAAAAAGTATTAATTTGGTGCACTTTGGTAAAACCACGTTGTGGGCATTTTCTTAAAAGGTCTTTAAAACGGTCCCAAGATTCACTAAAAGTCTCATCGTACTTTTGTTCAAAAGTAATAATTTCATTCCGCAAAGCGGTAGTACGTGAGGGTGGGAAAAAGTAGTTTATGAATTTGGTCTCTAAGTCCGTCCACGTAAGAATACTTTGTGGCGGTTCCTTTGCAAGCCAATATCGGGCTTGTCCCTCTAAGGAGAAAGGAAAAAGTTGTAAGCGGATTACCTCTTGTGGAACCCCATTGAATTTGACCGTATTCGTGAGTTGAAGGAACCTTTTGATGTGGTCATGAGGATCATCAATGGTACGCCCCAAGAATGGTTGAGCAGAGACCATTTGAATGAAGCCGGATTTGAGCTCAAAGTTGTTGGCTGCAATCGCGGGTATGACAATAGCATCGTTGTTGCCCTCTACATGTGCTTGCAAAAGTTCGATCATAGGACGATTGTCCGGTAGAGGTTCATTGTTGTTATTATTCATGTTGTTTTGAGGTGGATTATTATTATTGTTGTGTACACCGGCCATGTCTAAGTTATCGAGAGTCTCGGGCTCGGGATAAGACGTTGATCGCGTACGCACGCACCTGCAAAAGAAATAACAAAGCAGAAATCTTTTTGGTTTTTTATGTTTTTTATGTTTTTTAATTTTTTTGATGTTTGAAAATTTTATATTTTTTAGGTTTTTTGAAAAAAAATTATGATGAAAAAGTAACGTTCACGGTGAACGGATCCCAAAATCTAATTTTCTCACAAAAACCGTTAATCTCTACGAAAAGAGCCGGCAGCGGCGCCATTTGATAAGAATGATTTTGCTTAGTTGAAAGTTCGTTTCTCGGTATCTTCTCGAATTGATTGCGGCTCAAAGTGGAATTATCGTTCTTGGTTACTAAAAACGGGTTTGGTTTTCTATTCTACTAAAAAGGATTAAATGCGTGCAGTAGAGAAGATAAGCCAAAAACAACTAATAAAAATAAAGCTTGAATTAAACTTGACCACTTAAACAGTAAAACAGTGAAATAACTTAACTTGGAAAATTGCTGACTCGGAATAATTAAAGTTCATGCGGAATAATCAAACAAAACACTTCATTCGGAATAATACCTTCATGCGGAATATCCCTTCATCCGGAATAAATGGCTCATTCGGAAAGACTCGTTCATTCGGAATAACTTGGCAAAAACCTTCATGCGGAATAAAAACCTTCATCCGGAATATATGTGCTCATCCGGAATATGTGCTCATCCGGAATAGTTGCTCGTTCGGAATAAAAAGGGAAATCAGCTGGTTCGGAATAATTGTTGATTCGGAATAATGGCTTTATGCGGAATAATCAAAAGAAAAACCTTGACTCGGAATAATCTTGCTTATCCGGAATAATCACTTGGTTCGGAATAATTAAGACAAAAGTTTCATTCGGAAAAACGGCTCATTCGGAATATAATGTTCATCCGGAATAAAACCTTGATCCGGAATAGTTAAACTAAATTGCTGATTTGGAATAAATGATTCACCCAGAATATTAATTATTCCGAATGAACACACTGATTCGGAATAAAAAGGGAAATCAGCTGGTTCGGGATATCTTGTTGACCCGGAATAAAAATAGGAAACTCTTCATTCGGAATATAGGGTTGATGCGGAATATCAACTCATCCGGAATAAACTCTTTATCCGGAATAAACTTGGAAAACACTTCGTCCGGAATATTAAGCTAAATCCTTGATTCGGAATATAAGGCTTCGTTCGGAATCTGGGGATTTGAAGAACACGAAGAACAATAACAATACAATAAGACGAATTTGAACCAAAATCAACAATGTTTTCACCAAAGATTAAACAATACTAACCACCAATCATCTGCTAATGATAAACTTTAAACCAAATCAACAAAAACATAAAACCCACTTACTTTTGAAGATCAAACTCAACAAAATAAAAACTTAAAGCTTAAGATCAATAAGAAAAGAAGAACAAGATTAAAGGAAGACTTGTATTAAAGGATTAAGGTTTAACAAACAAAAGGAAAGATTAAAACTTACAAGATTTGTGAATTCAACAAAGATGAAAAAACACCAACACCTTAATGGTGTTGGTTTTCTATGAAATAAAAGAGAGAAACTGGAAAAAAATAAAAAGTTGGATCCCAAGTTGTGAAGGGGAGGCTATTTATAGTCCTTGGCTTGGTTGGTGAGTGGGCTTTCTTCCTTTCTTTTTGTCTTCTCGTCTTTTCAGTAAAGTTGACGTGTTCGACTCAGATTCGGGATTTGTCGATGAATAAATTCACCTCGTCTTTTAATTTCTTCGTTTAATAGACTTGAGTTCTTCGACATATGTAAGTCTTCCATCTTTGGTCATTTTCTTCGATAAATCTTCAAATAGGCCCATTGACTTTAAATCTTTTGCATCTCTTGGACTATAGACTTCGTCTTTTCGTCTTTTTCTTCGACAAAACTCGTGAAATCCTATGTTTTCTTCAATATTTATCTGGTTGGCTCTGAAAACACAACAAACACACAAACCACGCATAATTCCAAACAAATGATATTAAATACGCGTTTTGGTCTCGTTTTAGCAAGAAATAAGTGGTAAAAGGATGGGTGTTTTCACACCTATCAAAAACGGACACTCAAAGAATAAGTGTTCATGGGAATCTGGTTGGATTTCACAAAGAGCACATACCGCAGCAATCGATGAAGAAACATACCAAATACTCACACGATCTTGCGTCTTTAACCTCTAGTTAAAAACTAACCAAAGATTGAAAGCATGCCGAGGTATACAACTTGAAACCAGACAACCGGGAACCAAGCAAACTTAGGCATACGAGGCCTAATAGAAGACCATACTTTAGCAATAGAGAAAGGCTTCCGAACAACATCATCCTACCAATGAATCATGTCACATGTACCCTCCACAACCGAAGGTATAGACATTCCTTGGAGAAACGAATACTTGTTGCACAAACTATTAGGCCACGCCTATTGTCCATCCTGAATAATCGAATGGACTTTGGAATTCATATTGAGACCAAACCTATGAATCTACCTCGGCGTAATTTGATTAGCCAAAGGACTATACTCACACCACCTATCAAACCACACGGACGTCATCGTGCCATCACCAATATTGTACCACATGAATTCACAAATAAAAGGAAACAATTGTAAGATCTTTCTCCACCCCCACGAGATGTTACCCTGGCAATGAATATCCCAAAAATTATGACCCCGAAGCTTATATACATGAATACATTGAACCCACAACGACTCTTTTAACAATAAGAGTTTCCATATATGGGAAGTCATAAGTGCCTTATTAAACACCCCCAACTTGTGAATGCTAAGCCCACCCTCATCCTTAGGGATAAAAAAACCTCCCAAACCACTTTTGCATGCCCTGTTTTATCTTGAGGCCAAAGGAAATTACGCATGACCCGCTCGATGTCTAAAATAACACGAGAAGGGAGACCAAAAATCGATGCCCAATAGATGTGCATAGAGCTAAGGACAGATTTCACAAGCTGAAGTCGACCCGCTGCCGATAAAGACTTATTCTTCCAATCATTAACAGGCGATTGAACTTTCTCAATAAGCTCTTTACAATCCCTGAAAATCAGCCTAAATTGTACTAAAATAACACCAAGATATTTAATCGGGAGCGTACCTTCTTTAAAAGGAAGAATATTAAGAATGGAAGTCTTCATAAAATTAAGCACATTCCAAAAGAAAGCCGTGCTCTTAGGAAGACTCGGATTCAGCCCCGATTGTAACACCCCCAAATTGGGCCAGAGAAAGCCCAAGAGCATTGGGGCCTGTTACTTCATGATTATTCGATTCTTGATCTAAGAGAATGACCTCTATGCCAAATATCACAACGCAGACTTCAAATAATCATACAATCAAGTACCTAAGAATACATGCTTAAAAGTGTCAACACAATGGTTGGTGAGTTCATAAGTTTTATTAAAATGTTTAAGACACTTTAAAGTTTACAAAGACTACTACCAAAAGTAGTATCACAAAAGCGTTTAGAAATCCAGAGTTTCATAATAAAAGAGACGTTACCACAAAGTTCAGTCATAAATCAATATTACAGCTAACACCATTACTTCAGTTCATATACAAGTTGTAGTTCACGCTCACATTTAATTTTAGTTCAATCTTAAGTTCATGATCCAATTCATATCCTAGTTCAATTCAGTAGTCATGGTCAACATACATAACAATATCATATTATAGGTTCATGTCAATATCACAATCAAGATCACATATAAGAATCATAGCAAAATGCATTTACGCATCATATCAAACCGTCATATCAAACCATCATATCAAACCATCATATAAGCATCATATCAACCCAGTATATAAGCATCACATCAAACCATCATATGAGCATCATATCAAGACCACATGCATGAATCATGTCAATACCACACATAAGGATTATATCAATCCACGTACAATAATCATATCATATCTCATGCCAAAATCATGTTAGAACCACATAAGAAATTCATGTCAAGAGCCTTACATTACTACAGTCACGATTCGTATCGATATCACAGTTAAGATCCATATCAGATCAATACATGATCTTAGTCAAGATTCATATCGATACCACAGTTAAGATTCATATAAGATTTATACATGATCGCAGTCAATATTCATACCAATATCACGTTCATTATTCACGTTCAAGAGCATAGCAAGATCATAGTCAAAATACACATTCAAGTTCATAGCAAGTTCATAATAAGATTCACATTCAAGTTCATAGCAAGATCATAATCAAGATTCACATCCAAGATTCATAGCAAGATGGACCGTAAAAGTTTAGTTCAAGTACCCATGACAACTATAGGAGATATAGTTCCAAGTGTAGAATAAATCAGGTGTTTTAATGTTTATGATAGCGCTCAGCTCATGATATCGAAGCTAATGATCCAGTACGTACACCTAAAATTTACATATAAGTTGCCCCAGGTAAGAGTCTAGCTAAGACTACCCAAGTTCACACAAATGATATACACCCGTCCGACGTTAGAATGCCCGAGTGGAGGTTGTCAAGCCTCAATAGATATATCCATAACATAAGAGCTTACTCCAGTAGAGTAATTAATGATTCATGATAGTGGGGACTATGGCTAACACAACTTACGCTAATCATAAACAAAGTTCACTGAGCGTTCACAGAAATCAGTTTTTTCGTCCACAAGCAAGTACAAGCAGTCATTTCACTTCACAGTATTAAACATACAAAACAGTTTAAAAGGAGCTATGGGATAGCTCAGATATTCACAAGTATAAATCATCAACAATCTAAAAAGTGTAAACTCATATGTCATGTAAACAATCCTCAAAAGTACAAGCACTTACACAATATAAAAAATCTTCGAAAAGATATCAACGCAAATGTATCAATATAATAATTGTAAAGTATAGACATGTAAATCGCAACAATCATTGAAATGCACAAACACGTATTTGACATCAACAAACATGTATCTCCCCCAAAGAGATTTAAAACATTTATAAAGCGGTTTGAAAAGAGTAAGAGAGGGTATGAACTCACATCGATATTGCAGAACAATTAGCAAATATGCACACACCAAGAGCAGCGTAACTTAAACTAAAACTGCTCGATACCAGAAGTCGAAGTTTATCTTATCGACCATTTCCCAACATCCCAAATCGATGCATCCAAGCTTTCCCGATGAAAGGTTTCTTCAATACCATCGGTTCATAAACTGTTTAAATCCAATGTCGAAATCGTTCGGTAGTCAGTTTAGTAATCGGCTCGGTAATCGTTTCAGTAATCGGTTCAGTAATCGGTTCGATAATCAGTTCAGTGATCGGTTCGGTATAGTGAAGCGAAGGATACCACCATGTATGTAATATATACACCTATTATATGTTACACACGAAAGAACGGAACATGTGTATATAATTCATAGGTTGAATTATATAACCAGAATAGACAACGGACGAATAACTCAGAATGTACATGACACGCGACATGTATAAAACTCAAGAAAGATAACAACAAAAGAATAAAATAGTCCAAGCATACAATACCTTGCAACTATTATATAAACAAGAAAAATAAATAAAACCTAAATGATTGGACACATTTTCAAAATCACCCATATATTAAATAAATGTAGTTTTATAAAAGGGAACACACGTTTTAAGGTTTCAAATGAAGTCTCAATAATATATACAGTAATTATGATTTTATAATAATATTTTATAAATTGTCGTTTCTTTACTCGTCACATTAATATTTCTTAAAGCATCTTAGTTTCTAAATAACATTTATAAAACTAATTAAATATTAAATTTATAAAATTTTTGGCATGACCTATTCGTTTATATAACGTTTTCTATAATCACAAAATATGCATTTTCACTTTCACAATCAAATCTGTGTTTCAATTGTCTACATATTTCTATTATATCAAATTAATCGTAAACAATAAATAAAATGAATTTACCGATAATCAAGTAAATAACCAACACTTTCAACAATAATACTTCCGATAATTCAACACTTCCAACCAAACACTGTCAAAACTGCCATAAACCCATAACCAAACACCCTTAACTGCTGTTAAATACAACCTAACGACGCTAACGATCGTTAATTCACAAAAACCAACATAATATCATTTTCGGATCTATACACAACTCACGAAAACAATTACAATCACAATAAAGATAGTAATAATTACCACAAGCCCGACACCTTTGTGGGTGCGGCTGTGGTGGTAACGAATGCACACAAACATCGCATTTGGTGGAGGTTTCGGTATTACACAAACATCAAACAACCCACATAAGCTAAAAAACTACACAAATAAAAAACAACACCCCCTGTGTCTGCTGGAAATGAGCCACGGGTGCAGATGGTTTTTCGTGGTAGCGGCGATGTGGTGGTTCGATGGTGTTTAGATCTGATGGCTACAAGGGTGAAGGCTGGTGGCTGAGCCACGGCGGCTGTGGTGACTGATGGGGATGACTGATCTGGTGTTCAATGGTGGTGCAACGTGAGGAGTCCACGAATGGTGGTTAAACCATCACGTGGTGGTATGATGTTAATATAGATCTAACTAGGGTGTGACGGATTTATGATGATGGGATGGTTGACGACGCCACAGTAGCTAGTGGTCATGGTATTACAACGACGGTGGTCAGGTGCTGGTGGGTTAAAGGTCATCGATTGGTGGTGATGGTGGCTGTTGGTGAAGTAGTAGCGGCCGATGGTTGCTCAAGGTGGCCAGAAATGGCTTAGATGATAGATCGGGTAACGGATCGGGTAGATTAGGTGGTGGAGAGTATATTGTAGTTTGATTAGAGTTGGCCGGAAATAATGGCGGCGGTGGCCGGAAAAGTTTTTCCATGACCGGTGGTTGAGTGAGTGAGAGAGTTTATTATGTAGGGTTTATGTGTGTGTTTTTTTAAAAGGGGAAATGAAAGGAAAATGAGTAGTTTTTACTATTTATATATATATGAATAAAAGTTGTTATAATTAAATGAAAATTGCTTGTTCAAAAAAATAATTAAATAAAAAGTGGTATATAGTTGAGGGTTGGTTGTGTAAATATTAACTTAACTTTTTTTATCTCGTTTAAATGTAACTCTGGACTCGATCGGTACGGATAACATTTGGTTGAAAACTCGAAACTTTTACCGTTGCGTTTAAAATAGTTTTCCATGAAAATAGGTTATTTATATGACAAGAAATTCATAGGTCCGTATATATTCATTTAAATGTTAATTATCTTCTGGTTTCTCACATAAGCTCAGTTATAACGAAAAATAGACTTCAACTCGATTATTCGCGTTTTTAACAAATGTTATTGAAATAAAAATATTAATAATTCAATAAATCATTTTATTAAATATCATGTGACAATTAAGTATAAAATTTAATTAACATGTCGGTACGCAGACTGTGCGATATTCTAGATTTTGTCAAAAATGTTCTGTTTTCAAATCCAATAAGTTTGGTAGCGCTAAAAAATGAACTTCGAATAATAATTAATATTCCTATAATTTATTATTATTTACAGTAAGGAAAATTCTCTGGTGTTACATCATCCACGTGGTATTTTGAGTTTCGTCCTCGAAACTCGTTCGTTGTTACCCAGTTGAGAAGTGACAAGTAAAGGGAAATACGATGTTGTGCTCCAAAGTTAAGTCAAATATACTAAAACCGGTCATATTTAATTCTCCTCAAATTTTAGTTTGTGTTATTCATAGAAGGTTGTGTCAGAAAGCAATGGGTAAAATTGGATTATATCTTAAAGGTTCAATAGGTCAATTTGACAAAGCGGTAACCGTTCATAGAACAGATAAAGACAGCTAGAAGTGAAGAGTTTGACAAGTCGCCAACATCTTAAATGTCGGTAAGGGTCATAGAATAAATAAAGGACGATTATAAGTGAAGAATTCTAGCAAGTCGTCGACTCTGAAAAGTCGAGATAGGGCTCACTATAGTTAGCTCGTTAGGCTTACGTCGATCGGTGTTTATTCAGAAAAATCAGTGCGACAATTTACGAATCAAATGAAGTTCAAGAATCTTTATTCGAAATGCGATAATGACACGTTCCATAACTGGAATAATAGATTAATAATGTAAATACGAAATCACGTCAGATACGTTTAAGCCCACTTGTTTACACACAGAGGCGTCCCAATCTATGTAAATATAAATAATAAACCTTTGGTTAAGCGATTTATAACTTCTTTATTCAAATGTAAAGGGTCCCAATCCATTCAATAAAGACCTCATAACTCATCTTACTAAAATTTTCTCGACAAGAGCTACCATCAAAATGGATAAAATATCTAAGAAAATAGATACTACCAAGAGAGTTTACAGCCAGTTTATTTACACCTTCCGTATTCAAACGTCCCATACCATCTCAATACGGAACCATAAATAAGCTTTTGGTCTGGTGGCTTATGATTTCACATTTAGACATCCCATAACATCTGTATACGAAATCATAATTAACTTGTGGTCAGGAGACTCATGTTCCATATTCAAGCGTCTCATTCCATTTAAATATGAAATCATAAGTACCCTGATTTGAGTCACATCGCACCATTCAGACAGGCAAATTATCCAAATGATATCAC
Organism: Glebionis coronaria; assembly: GCA_025667525.1. NCBI lineage: Eukaryota > Viridiplantae > Streptophyta > Magnoliopsida > Asterales > Asteraceae > Glebionis > Glebionis coronaria. Next base: position 131,501 of record JANFOE010001073.1, on the reverse strand, counting down.
ATAGAATTACACCAGATAATCAAAACGAGACGTCAACCAGTTACACTCCAGTAATAGGAGTTTGTGATACCGATAATGTAGACGTGTATGGAGTATACGGTCATAAAACGCAAGCAAGGGGATAATATATCATAATAGTTATCAGCGGCAAAATCTCATTGAAAATAGTTAAAATCTCTAAAACGTTATTAGATGAAGTTATCAAAAGCAAGCGCAGGAGTCGTCAATGAGTTGCTTCCATAAATAGACGTTTAAAATCATAAGCGGAAGGAAATAAATGTCAATCACGCCATAACGTGCGCAATAACACATACCAAACAAGGAACCCGTATAAAATATAATGATTCTTAATAACTCGATTTTACTCAGGTTAAAATTATTCGTTTAAGTGTGTCTAATCGAATTGATCTTAGTTCTCTATGTGACTCAGTTGATCTTTGGTTAAACAAATATTTTTGGTTGTTTTAAATTTAAATGTGCAAAGACTTAAAAGTAAATGTCGTTAAAGTAAAGGGCAAGTATATAAATCTAAATCTAATTAAAAAAAAAGATGCGATATTTAAAAAGTTGACGGAAAGTAAATTAATTAAATGACTAAAACTAAAGCGTGACGGAAATTAAAAATTAGACAAGTATTAAAATGAGAATGCAAAAATAAAACAAGACAAAGTACTAAAAGTAACTCCCAATCGGAATGTATTCCGATCGGTGCACCTTTACCTGATCGGAATGATGTCGTCGGAATATACAATCGGAATATGTAGAGGATAACTGATCGGAATAGCTGTCACTCAACTTAGATCGGAATATCACTAGACTAATCCAATCGGAATACCAAACCACCTCCAATCGGAATGAAGGCTTACCTTGATCGGAATATGGTAGACCTGGTCGGAATGAAGATTGGAACACCTAATCGGAATATGTCACTTAACACGATCGGAATAACCAAACTTGCACCTCAATCGGAATGTGGTACTGAACACCAATCGGAATACTGTCACACTAACCCAATCGGAATATCCAGAAAACCACTCTGATCGGAATACCAGAGTCCACCAATCGGAAAGATGAAACCCTTTTCAGATCTTGCCAATCGGAAAGTATAACCCTTTTCCGATTTAACCAATCGGAATACGGGGAAAAATTCACAAAATAAGCTACACAAATAAGCTAAGTTTCTAATAAGCACAAGACTAAATCCTAAGGTAAAAACGTGTGAAAATAAGCTATAAAACTGAAAGTTAACAACTTTTAAGACACGAAAAAGATAAACTTTAAGAAAAACAACTTTTATATAAAACTAACTTTTATAAAAACTATATAAACTTGAAAATAAATCAAATAAGCTATGAAAATAAGAAGTTTAAAACAATCAAAAGCATAAAAATCAAATCTTTAACAAATCAACGAATTAAAAACGTGTAAATCAAAGATCAAGGAAAGGTAGAAGAAGATTAACAAAATAAAGTAAAGGTGCGATTAATTAAAAGAAACACTTACTTGAAATTAAAGGTAATTAAAGGTGCGAAACATGTATTTAAATGTGCAAGTAATTAAAGGTGCATAAAATAAAGTGGAAGAATGGTTTGTCAAGCCACCAACCATGGAAGAACTAATTGTCACGATTAGTCAACAAAAACTAAATGAATGAATAAGAGGGGTTTATATAGGTGATTAGGGAGTGGTTAGGGGAAGCTTCCTCCCTCCTTCCTTTCTTGTTAATTGCACCATCAAGTCCTTCCTTCTTAATCTTTTTGTTAATCTTGGAATGTGATGACTTTTGGCTCGGGATTTCTTTGGACTCGTCTTTTAATTCTTCGATAAATAAGACTTGAGTTCCTCGGCTTTAAGTAAACTTCCGTCTTTTGACTTTATCTTCGATAAATCTTCAGAATTGGTCTTGGACTTCCGTTCTTTATCCTCTCTTGACTCCTTGACATCGTCTTTCATCCTTTTCTTCAATAAAAGTCCGTAAATGCCCGTGAATTCCCGTGTTTTCTCCACTTTTCACCTTTTCGTCCTAAAACATAACAAAAACACAAACCACGCATAATTCCGACATAAAAGACATAAAATACACGTTTTGGTCCGGTTATTATTGTAATTAAGTGGTAGAAAAGATGGGTGTTTACACACCTATCAAATCCCCTACACTTGACCATTGCAATGTCCTCATGCAATGCATTAGTTACAAAGCATGTTTACACTTTTCATCATAATCAATCCACATTGGCCTTTATTAAAGAGATAGAAAATTATAAAAATGCAAAGCAAAGAAATTAAAAGCATACCTTGGGTTTTGAAAATGTCATGAATAATCATCATCCTCAACTTTTCACTTTCTCCAAACCAAGCTTAAAAACGAGATCATTGTTATTATAAGTTAGTAAACTAACACGAACTCATGTGGGCCAATTATTTACTTAGACTCCCTTATTCCTATGGGTATCTCTTATATTTTATTATTTGTCTTGAATGATCACGAGGATGCATTGTTTGACTTATTTCGATAGTTATTTAGTCTGAAAATAAAGTGAACGATTTAATCAATAGTTAGCTAAAGGACCAAATCTTTTAAAACTGCTTCTCGGGATATCAAAAAGTTCATATCTTGGCATAACTTGGTTCGCGATTTGAGACCTTTCTCGGACCGATATTTGGCAGCGACTTCATACTTCAAACCTTGAGAGACGTTCATGAAATTATGGTCTTCTCTTCATATAGGAATTTCTTCACTTGAAGTTTTGAGAGATTCATACTTGGACCACGACTTCTTCATTTTTCTCCAATCTTTATTTTGGACTTTGACATACACCGATCCGCCTCCTTTTATTGACTTGGATCTATTTATCCTCATACCTTGTTAGGGTCTTTTCGGATACAATTCTCCATGATTTTTGGGGAGTTTTTGCTTTACGTCGTGTGTCTCGATCCTTCATATTGATTTTCGATAAATGATTCTTCACATCACTTTGGATCTTTAGCAACAAAATATAGCCCTCATGCCTTGTTAGGGCCTTTTCGGACTCGCCAATCTTCGCGTCCCGCTTCAATAAGTTATGCCTTGGCTATGAACTCTAATCCATACCGAGCAACTTTTAAACGATCTGGGGCTAGAAGCTAAGTAACTTTTCAAATCGTACAACCTTATTTATTAGCAGATAAATTTATTAGCAAGCGATGGGAGAATAGGCTCATAATTAACTCACATAAATTCACGAAAGAATACCGACTTATAATTGGCTCTATCATCTCTCGTTCTCCACAGTTTAAAATCTCAAGTAATGAGACTCGTGGATACTTAGCCTATTAAATCAAAGTTTTGGGTTTTCGAGTCGCCTATAGGATCTTGCAACTTCTTAGACTCTTTCAAGTTTAGAAATCGCATTTTAAAGTTCCCTTGATAAACGACTCTCTAGGATCAATTATAGGAACTTGCGAAAAGTTCTTGTTCTTAACCCGTGAGAGTTAAGACTTTCGCGTTTTATAGCTCCCTATATAAAAGCCTAGCAAAACTTGACTTAAACATGTTAAGGATACTAGCTAGAGTAAACTCGAATTGAGTCAAAAGATTCACAACGTTTGAAAATTAAAACCACTTATTAAACATTTATTCTAATGAGGAAAGAAAATAACTATACAAAGGGAAAAACTTAATAGGCCAAAATAGATCAAAAATTTTGAAAAATGTCGAAAAATTGATTTTCTGGTTAAAATGAGGACAAAAACAAGGAAAAGGCCACTTAACTTCGATAGAAGTCCCCCCTACACTTAAGATAAACATTGTCCTCAATGTTTAAGCATGTGGGAGTAAATTCCCCTACACTTAGGACATTGTGCACGTTGTTTAAATCTTGCTAAGGAAAAGACAACTAAAGAGATTCCTATTTTAATATTGAGAAAATATAAAATAGTGAATCGAAAAGAGTTTAGGATAGAACCGGGAAGAAGTAGAACACGGAATCACGGGTCGTCAAGAATCATCAAGAGTGGATCATTGAAGCTCGAATCCCTGATTAAGAAGTGAGGAGAGGAAATAGCAATCCAAAGGGTCCCCCCTACACTTATGATAAAGAAAGCGAAAAGATAGATGCATGGGTTGCCTCCCAAGAAGCGCTTGGTTTTTGATAACCGAGTCGTGAGCCTGACTCGACCTTGATCATCAACGGAAGTAGCATGAAACATATCCACCAGGATCAAAGACATAGTTTTCATCCATCAATAAGCAAGAGCTTAAGGCGAACAAGGCAAGCCAAAAGAGAAATGGCAAGGTTCCCTTAAGCAGCGATGGAGCACGGTGGAAGCAAGGATGAAGCGGTGCAAGCATGTCTTCAATGGGTCCAAAGATTTTTCCTTTTATTTCATCAGTTGGATACTGAGATGGCTTAAAGACTTCAATACTGGGATCGAACACCTTTTCCTTCAGGGGAAAATAGCACTCCGGCTCAGCCGAGTGTGAAGAAGATCCGCAAAGAAGCACAACCTCGTCCTCAGAAGTGGGACAAAGAGGTGTTAAATCATACGTGCAACGGATTTCGGTGTCAACCGGTTTCTTCTCCTTTGACAAAATGCTCTTCAAATCCAAAGTAGGATCAAGGCGATAATCTTCAAAGTCAAAAGGAGGAGCATCACTCTCATGAGGGAAGTATGTGTTGAGAAATTCAGAGAAATCTTCCTCAAATGAATAATCGTCCAGAGTAGGATCGAGTAATGACGGAGGATCTTCATCATGTGAAGAATCGCTCGAGAGAGTATCAGCCTCATCAAAATCATCGAAAGTGGGCAGCTCGGGATACTCAGAAGTACACTCAAAATCATCCGAATCTGAGCTAGAATCATCATCATCATAAGCGTCAAAGACCGGTGACGAATCATAAATGGGAGAAGCGTCCAAAGTAGGGAGAGAATCATCCACATCATCATGAAAAAGTGGATTATCGATGCAAGAGTCGAATAGAGGATTTTCGTAGACGGTAAAGTCATCTAGCACATTAATCATATTCACTGATTCTCGGCCTCCAAAAGTTAAACTAGTAAGCTTCCCCATTTTGAAAACTTTTGCATCATCCCCGACTCGTAAGATTAACTCACCTTCGGCCACATCTACTAAAGCACGTCCGGTTCTCAAGAATGGCCGACCAAGTATTAAAGGAATACGAGGGTCCATTTCATAATCAACTACGACAAAATCGACCGGGAAAGTAAATGTGCCAACTTTAATGAACACGTCTTCGGCTATACCAACAGGGTAAGCGAGAGTGCGATTTACAAGTTCAAGAGTCATCTTTGTTAGAGTGAGGTCGGGCAATGATAGTGTTTTCCAAACACTCAAAGGCATCAAATTAATACTAGCCCCGAGATCAGCAAGGGCAGTAAATTCTTCAGTTTTGTTGAACACGCAAGGCAACACAAAACGACCGGGATCTCCAAGTTTTTCCGGAAGTTCTTTAAGAATAACTGCAAAGCAGTTTTCATTTAAGCGTGTGTTGGCGAGTTCAATCAGCTTCTCCTTCTTGTTAAGCAATTCCTTAAATGCTTTAACAAATTTGGGCATGTGGACAAGTGCTTCAAGAAAGCTAATGTTGAAATTCATTTGAGAAATCATCTTGATATAGCTAGTCACTTGAGCGTCCTCCTTGTTTAGCATTTTGTTCTTGCCCAAGCGAGAAGGATAAGGGATATTGGGTTTGGGTGGTGAAGGTGCAGGTGTAGGTAAAGGTTGAGATATTGAAGGATCATTGGTGGGAACTTCATCACGTCGAGGCGGAGACGGTAATGGTGCACTAATACTAGGTGTAGGAGGAGTAGGGATACATGGTGGTGGAGGAGGTGTAGATGATGGTGGTGGGATTGGTGGTCCTACGATGGTGACTCCACTACGAGTAGTAATAGCACTCACATTGGCTCGCGGGTTAGTGACGGTGTTTGAAGGTAGAGAACTTGAAGAAGAAGGTTGAGCGGCTGGCAAGAAACTAGCAAGCATATTCTTCAAATCATTGGTTTGATTGCTGAAAGAGGATTGAATATTATCTCGAAGCTCGGATCTTATCTCATTTCCTTGCTTGGTAATATCTCCTTTAAGATTGATAATTTGGCTCTGCAAGTTCTTGATTTGCTCACCTTGGGTTCTCATGATGGCCTCAACATCCGGATTACTGGGTGGGGTTTGTTGGGCAGGTGGGTGATAAGGATTAGAAGCTCTTGGTGGGATTTGGTTGCTTCTAGTGTAGTTGTTGGCGGGGTTTTGGTTTTGAGGAGAAAAACCGGGTGAAAGGTAATTGTTGGATCGGTAGCTCAGCAGATTTCTATCCCCTTGAGATCGAGCTTGGTAATTTTCCGGTGAATAATTACCATAAGCTGCATACACATTTTCCGGACTTCCTTGTGTTGAAGGACAATCGGTGTATGAGTGAGGACCGCCACATGTTTCACAAGGATTAGCAATCGCTTTAACTTGTTGTTGTTGTTGATTTGAAGCGAGAAGCGTAATACTTTTACTCATTTCAGTCATCATGCGGGTGAGTTCGGTCATCTCAGGGTTTGCTGAGGTTGAGGAAACATTGACTATCGGGTTGTTCCTTGAAGATGCAGAGGAATCCCAGTTTTTGTGGTGAGTAGTCATGTTCTCAATTAACTCTCTACACTCCTCGGGTCTCCTTTTCATGAATGTGCCACCGGCGGCTGCATTGATCGTATCACGATCTCGAAAAGTTAAACCGTTGTAGAAAGTATCGATCAAGGTGACCGGAAGCATGTTGTGGTTTGGACATCGATCGATCAAGACATTATATCTCTCCCAAGCATCAAAAAGAGATTCATCAGGGTCTTGCATGAAGCCGCTGATTTGATTGCGAAGGCTTGTGACCATGGATGGTGGAAAGTAGCGCGACAAAAAGCGTTGAGTCATGTCATCCCAAGTGTGAATAGAATTCTTCGGGAGACGATCAAACCATTTCTCGGCATAATGTAATAGAGTATGTGGAAAGAGTTGTAGGCGAAGTTCATCCATTGTGGCACCAGCCAACTTCATGCTCTGGGTGATAGTAATGAACTTGTCGAGGTGTTTGTTGGCATCATCATCAGGCAATCCTCTAAATGGGTTTGTTTGTACTTGCTGAATCATGTGGTGCTTCAACGAAAACTTAGGAGCGTTGATTTGCATCGGCGTAATCGGTCCTCCTCGTCCAAACATTGTTGGTTGACAAAGTTCCTCCATGGTCCGAAGATCGGGCTGTGGGAGAGCATTGTTGTTATTGTTATTATTCAGGTTCGGTGGAATGTTGTTGTTAACACCTGCCATATCTAAATCTTCTTGAGGCTCGGGCTCTTGATAATTAGAAGATCTAGTACGCATACACCTGAAAATGCAAAAGAAAACAAAACAAAAAACAAAGACAATATATATACACAAGAAAGATAAAATCTTTTTGGATTTTTGAAATTTTTAATTTTTATGGTTTTTTATCAATTTTTAATTTTTATGATTTTTTATTTTTTATGCAAGAAAAATAACGTTCACAAGTGAACGGATCCCAAAAAGCAACGTGTCTCTCACAGAAAACTGTTGATCTTTACGAAAAGAGCCGGCAGCGGCGCCATTTAATAACTCGATTTTACTCAGGTTAAAATTATTCGTTTAAGTGTGTCTAATCGAATTGATCTTAGTTCTCTATGTGACTCAGTTGATCTTTGGTTAAACAAATATTTTTGGTTGTTTTAAATTTAAATGTGCAAAGACTTAAAAGTAAATGTCGTTAAAGTAAAGGGCAAGTATATAAATCTAAATCTAATTAAAAAAAAGATGCGATATTTAAAAAGTTGACGGAAAGTAAATTAATTAAATGACTAAAACTAAAGCGTGACGGAAATTAAAAATTAGACAAGTATTAAAATGAGAATGCAAAAATAAAACAAGACAAAGTACTAAAAGTAACTCCCAATCGGAATGTATTCCGATCGGTGCACCTTTACCTGATCGGAATGATGTCGTCGGAATATACAATCGGAATATGTAGAGGATAACTGATCGGAATAGCTGTCACTCAACTCAGATCGGAATATCACTAGACTAATCCAATCAGAATACCAAACCACCTCCAATCGGAATGAAGGCTTACCTTGATCGGAATATGGTAGACCTGGTCGGAATGAAGATTGGAACACCTAATCGGAATATGTCACTTAACACGATCGGAATAACCAAACTTGCACCTCAATCGGAATGTGGTACTGAACACCAATCGGAATACTGTCACACTAACCCAATCGGAATATCCAGAAAACCACTCTGATCGGAATACCAGAGTCCACCAATCGGAAAGATGAAACCCTTTTCAGATCTTGCCAATCGGAAAGTATAACCCTTTTCCGATTTAACCAATCGGAATACGGGGAAAAATTCACAAAATAAGCTACACAAATAAGCTAAGTTTCTAATAAGCACAAGACTAAATCCTAAGGTAAAAACGTGTGAAAATAAGCTATAAAACTGAAAGTTAACAACTTTTAAGACACGAAAAATATAAACTTTAAGAAAAACAACTTTTATATAAAACTAACTTTTATAAAAACTATATAAACTTGAAAATAAATCAAATAAGCTATGAAAATAAGAAGTTTAAAACAATCAAAAGCATAAAAATCAAATCTTTAACAAATCAACGAATTAAAAACGTGTAAATCAAAGATCAAGGAAAGGTAGAAGAAGATTAACAAAATAAAGTAAAGGTGCGATTAATTAAAAGAAACACTTACTTGAAATTAAAGGTAATTAAAGGTGCGAAACATGTATTTAAATGTGCAAGTAATTAAAGGTGCATAAAATAAAGTGGAAGAATGGTTTGTCAAGCCACCAACCATGGAAGAACTAATTGTCACGATTAGTCAACAAAAACTAAATGAATGAATAAGAGGGGTTTATATAGGTGATTAGGGAGTGGTTAGGGGAAGCTTCCTCCCTCCTTCCTTTCTTGTTAATTGCACCATCAAGTCCTTCCTTCTTAATCTTTTTGTTAATCTTGGAATGTGATGACTTTTGGCTCGGGATTTCTTTGGACTCGTCTTTTAATTCTTCGATAAATAAGACTTGAGTTCCTCGGCTTTAAGTAAACTTCCGTCTTTTGACTTTATCTTCGATAAATCTTCAGAATTGGTCTTGGACTTCCGTTCTTTATCCTCTCTTGACTCCTTGACATCGTCTTTCATCCTTTTCTTCAATAAAAGTCCGTAAATGCCCGTGAATTCCCGTGTTTTCTCCACTTTTCACCTTTTCGTCCTAAAACATAACAAAAACACAAACCACGCATAATTCCGACATAAAAGACATAAAATACACGTTTTGGTCCGGTTATTATTGTAATTAAGTGGTAGAAAAGATGGGTGTTTACACACCTATCAATTCTCCCTATTACATGAGTCTCGCTCATCGTCGAGGAAGACTCGTAAACAAGTATGAATGTGTATATAAAACAATCATAATTACGTAAAGCAAGTAATTAGGTAGTAGTGTATAAAGAAATCATAAACAGATAAGGCAAGGTTTCTATGGTGCATAAATCAATCGCAAATGAAAGTCATGTAGCAGTATATAAGATAATAGCAAACACGCAAATCAAGCATTTATCGCATCCCAAAACATTAAACATATGAAGCAGTTTAATAGGGACTATAGACTCGCCTTAAGCAAAGAATCAATCCGCACAAGTAAGGTCAAGTAATAGCGAACAACACTAGCAGCAACCTAAACATAATACTATAGTTCAGGCGTGAACAAATGAATCACATAAGTCTATCACGTATGTCACTTTCCAATCATGTGCTTAGTTTTAAGGATAAAATACGACTCATCGAAATCATATAGTTATAGTAGTATCTTATACTTAGGCAAAATTGTTTATTTTTGACTCGACGGAATTCCGAATGTCTTTCGGTGTTATTTCAAAAGTTGCCATTTTTAGTAAGTACTCAAATCACAATCTAAATTCTCATATTTATAACACTTTCTCAAATCACAATCAACTCATAGTTCATCTTTCCACAAAATAATACTTACAACGTTCAAGTAGTAACAATCGCCAATTAAGTCCAATACACGCTTTTACCATTTTCAAACATTTCCAATCATCCATTTACAACAACTAGTACTCAATTCGACACTCAAAATAGTTCGGTTTAACTCGAAAACGTCATTTCGACCATTTTTAAATTATAGAGAGCAACGTATTTTCAGTTTTCGTAAAAATTAAGTTTTCTGACAACAAAATTCAAACGACCATATCTTGCTCATTTTAAATCTGATTTTAGCTTATAATATATCAAAACAATAATATTAAATTATATTTTCATAATCTTGTACTAACCTAGTGTCGAAACAATATAACCTTTAAGCTCAATATCAAATCTGGATAAAATGCATAACTTTTGTAAAAATATATTTTGACCACTTTTAAACGCACGCAATTATAGTAACACTATTAGTTTGTGCCCAAAACTAATAAACATCAATAATTCACCAAGAACACATTTATATCCGTAGATTCTATAAATGCAATAACATATATTTTTATAAAAACTATATTTATATTCATAAAATATATAGATTTAGTAGATCCACATAAACATGTATAGGTCTAAAAGATACCATGTAGAAAAATAATTTACTTTCTTCATTTTCAAGAGAACACATGATAAGTGACATGAATGCATAGATCTAAACAATGCAAGAATAAAATTAACGAAATATATGATATATTACTTTGTGAGCAACGCATAAGGTAATAACAAACATGTAGGTCAAATATCCATATCATAGCGCATGAAGCAATCACAACACATAAGGTAATTAACAATATAACAATGCATAGAGTAATAGCAAACATGTAGATCAAATATTCATATGGCATTGCATGAAGCAATTGTAACATGTGAAGCAAACATTCATATAATAGTGCATGAAGGAATCACAACATTTAAAGTAAACATACATATAATAGCGGAACAAGATATCGCAAACATGCATGGTAAGCATTCACATAGCAGCGGATAAGCAATCATATTAGGTGAAGTACGTATTCATGTATCAAAGGAATAAGCATAATGACATGCTAAAACACAAGAGAGCATCAGTTATAGTCTAGGCCTATACAATAACACATAGTTCTCTATAACCAAGGCTCTGATACCAATCTGTAACACCCCTAAATCGGCCCAGCGAAAGCCCACGAGCATTGGGGCCTGTTACGTCATGATTATCCGAGTCTTGATCCGAGAGAATGACCACTATGCCAAATATCACAACGAAGACTTCAAATAATCATACAATCAAATACATGAGAATACATGCTTAAAAGTGTCAACACAATGGTTGGTGAGTTTATAAGTTTTATTAAAATGTTTAATATACTTTAAAAGTTTACAAAGACTACTACCAAAAGTAGTATCACAAAAGCGTTTAGAAATTCACAGTTCACAATAAAAGAGACTTTACCACAAAGTTTGGTCATAAATCAATGTTTAGCAAAAGCATTACAGCTAACACCATTACTTCAGTTCATAGACAAGTTGTAGTTCACGCTCACATTTAATTTCAGTTTAATCTTAAGTTCATGATCCAATTCATATCCCAGTTCAATTTAGTTGTCACGGTCAACATACATAACAATATCATATTGTAGGTTCATGTCAATATCACAATCAAGATCACATATAAGAATCATAGCAAAATGCATATACGCATCATATCAAACCAACATATAAGTATCATATCAAGCCATCGTATAACCATCATATCAAACCATTATATAAGCATCATATCAACCCAGTATATAAGCATCACATCAAACCATCATATGAGCATCATATCAAGACCACATGCATGAATCATGTCAATACCACACATAAGGATTATATCAATCCACGTACAATAATCATATCATATCTCATGAAAAATCATGTCAGAACCACATAATAAATTCATGTCAAGAGCCTTACATTACTACAGTCATGATTCATATCGATATCACAGTTAAGATCCATCAGATCAATACATGATCGCAGTCAAGATTCATATCGATACCACAGTTAAGATTCATATCAGATCTATACACGATCGCAGTCAATATTCATACTAATATCACGTTCATTATTCACGTTCAAGAGAGCAAGATCATAGTCAAGATTCACATTTAAGTTCATAGCAAGATCATAATCAAGATTCACATTCAAGTTCATAGCAAGATCATAATCAAGATTCACATTCAAGATTCATAGCAAGACGGACCACAAAAGTTTAGTTCAAGTACCCAAGGCAACTATAGGAGATATAGTTCCAAGTGTAGAATAAATCGGGTGTTTCAGTGTTTATGATAGCGCTAAGCTCATGATATCGAAGCTAATGATCCCGTACCTACACCATAACGTACATATAAGTTGCCCCAAGTGAGAGTCTAGCCAAGACTACCCAAATTCACACAAATGATATACACCCGTCTGGCGTCAGAATGCCCGAGTGGAGGTTGTCAAGCCTCAATAGATATATCCATAACATAAGAGCTTACTCCACCAGAGTAATTAATGATTCATGATAGTGGGGACTATGGCTAACACAACTAAGGCTAATCATAAACGAAGTTCACTGAGCGTTAACAGAAATCAGTTTTTGTGTCAACAAGCAAGTACAAGCAGTCATTTCACTTCATTTTAATAAACATACAAAGCAGTTTACAAGGAGCTATGGGATAGCTCAAATATCACAAGTATAAATCATCAACAATCTAAAAAGTGTAAACTCATATGTAACGTAAACAATCCTCAAAAGTACAAGCACGTATGCAATATAAACAATCTTCGAAATGATATCAACGCATATGTATCACAATAATACTTGTAAAGTATAGACATGTAAATCGTAACAATCATTGAAATGCACAAACACGTATTTGACATCGACAAGCATGTATCTCCCCAAAAGAGATTAATATTTATAAAGCGATTTGAAAAGAGAAAGAGGGGGTATGAACTCACATCGATGTTGAAGAACAATTAGCAGATATGTGCACACCAAGAGCAGTGTAACATAAACTGAAACTACTCGATACCAGAAGTCGCAGTTTATCTTATCGACCATTTCCCAGCATCCCAAATAGATGCATCCAAGCTTTCCCGATGAAAGGTTTCTTCAATACCATCAGTTCATAAACCGTTTTAATCCTATGTCAAATCGTTCGGTAATCAGTTCAGTAATCGGGTCGGTAATCATTTCAGTAATCGGTTCAGTAATCGATTCAGTAATCAGTTCGATAATCGGTTCAGTGATCGGTTCGGTATGGTGAAGCGGAGGATACCACTATATATGTAATATATACACCTAGTATATGTTACACACAAAAGAACAAAACATGTTCATAGGTTGAATTATATAACAAGAACAGACAACGCACGAATAACTTAGAATGTACATGACACGCGACATGTACAAAACTCAAGAAAGATAACAACAAAAGAATAAAATAGTCCAACCATATAATACCTTGCAACTATTATATATACAAGAAAAATAAATAAAACCCAAATGATTCGACACATTTTCAAAATCACCCATTAATTAAATAAAGGTAGTTTTATAAAAGGGAACACACGTTTTAAGGTTTCAAACGAAGTCTCAATAATATATACAATAATTATGATTTATAATAATATTTTATAAATCGTCGTTTCTTTACTCGTCACTTTAATATTTCTTAAAGCGTCTTAGTTTCTAAATAACATTTATAAAACCAATTAAATATTAAATTAATAAAAAATTTCGCATGACCTATTCGTTTATATAACGTTTTCCATAATCACAAAATATGCATTTTCACTTTCAAAATCAAATCTGTGTTTCAATTGTCCACATATTTCAATATATCAAATTAATCATAAACAATAAATAAAATGAATTTACCGATAATCAAGTAAATAATCAACACTTTCAACAATAACACTTCCCATAATTCAACACTTCCAAACAAACACTGTCAAAACTGCCATAAACCCATAACCAAACACCCTTAACTGCTGTTAAATACAAGCTAACGACGTTAATGATCGTTAATTTACAAAAACTAACATAATGTCACTTTCGGATCTATACACAACTCACGAAAACAATAACAATCACAGTAAAGATAGTAACAATTACCACAAGCCCGACACCTTTGTGGGTGCGGCTGTGGTGGTAACGAATGCACACAAACATCGCGTTTGGTGTCGGTTTAGGTATTACACAAACATCAAACAACCCACATAAGCTAAAAAACTACACAAATCAAAACCAACACCCCCGGTGGCTATTGGAAATGAGCCGCGGGTGGCAGATGGTTTTTCGTGGTGGCGGCGATGTGGTGGTTCGATGGTGTTTAGATCTGATGGCTACAAGGGTGACGGCCGGTGGCTTAGCCACGACGTCTGTGGTGACTGATGGGGATGACGGATCTGGTGTTCTATGATGGTGCAACGTGAGGAGACCACGACTGGTGGTTAAACCATCACATGGTGGTGGATGTGATGTTAATATAGATCTAACTAGGGTGTCTGGTGTGACGGATTTATGATGGTGGGATGGTTGACGACGTCACAGTGGCTGGTGGTCATGGTATTACAACGACGATGGTCAGGTGGTGGTGGGTTAAAGGTCGTCGGTTAATGGTGATGGTGGATGTTGGTGAAGTAGTGGCGGCCGACGGTTGCTCAAGGTGGCTAGAAATGGTTTAGATGATAGATCGGGTAGCGGATCGGGTAGATCAGGTGGTGGAGAGTATATTGGAGTTTGACTGGAGTTGGCCGAAAATAATGGCGGCGGTGGCCAGAAAAGTTTTCCGGCGGCCGGTGGTTGAGTGAGAGAGAGAGTTTATTATGTAGGGTTTATGTGTGTGTTTTTGTAAAATGGAAAATGAAAGGAAAATGAGTAGTTTTACTATTTATATATATATGAAATAAAAGTTGTTATAATTAAATAAAAAGTGGTATATAGTTGACGGTTGGTTGTGTAAATATTAGCTTAACTTTTTTTTATCCGATCGATACGGATAACATTTGGTTGAAAACTCGAAACTTTTACCGTTGCGTTTAAAATAGTTTTTCCACGAAAATGGGTTATTTATATGACAAGAAATTCATAGGTCGGTATATATTCATTTAAATGTTTTTATCTTCCGGTTTCTCAGACAAGCTCAGTTATAACGAAAAACAGACTCCAACTCGATTATTCGCGTTGTTAACAAATGTTATTGAAATAAAATATTAATAATTTAATAAATCATTTTATTAAATATCGCGTGACAATTAAATATAAAATTTAATTAACGTGTCGGTACGCAGACTGTGCGATTTTCTAAATTTCGTCAAAAATGTTCCGTTTTCAAATCCAATAAGTTTGGTAGCGCTCAAAAATGAATTTAAAATAATAATTAATATAATTTATTATTATTTACAGTAAGGAAAATTCTTTGGTGTTACACCGATGCCTCCTTAAATTCTTCCAAAGACTACTTGATGGGAGAAGTCGAATGAATATCTCCATACGAGAATAGACCGCAAACAAAGATTCACCAACTCCAACATCTCACAATATTTATGGTACTTGAAATAAGGGGAATTGCTAACCCTCCTTTTGATCATAAGCGTAAGCACCTCCATAACTAGAGTAAACAAGTACAGAGATAAAGGATCACCTTGACGAAGACCTCTACCACCTTTAAAGTAACCATACAATGCTCCATTAATGCTAATAAAGAAAGAGACAGTCGTAAACTCGTAACACATTCCATAATCCAAGAGAATCATACGAGAATGAAATCCAAACCCTTGAAGCACCTCCCTAAGAAAACGCCAATCAACCGTATCATACGCCTTTTGGATATCAACTTTGAATGCACATCTAGGTTCCCCACGATCTAAATGATAATTATGCATCAATTCTTGTTTCAACAAAATATTATCCGCAATGCTTCTTCCTGGAACAAAAGCAGATTGATTAGGGCTTACAAGAATCTTCAAACACTCTTTAATACGATTAGCAATGATTTTGCTAATACATTTAAAGAGAACATTACAGCAAGATATAGGACGATAATCAGTAACACGATTAGGAGCATTCACCTTAGGGATAAGAGCAATGATAGTATGATTAAGTTCTTTGAGAAGTTTCCCATTAGTAAATAATTCACGGATAGCTTGAATTAAATCATCCTTAACAATCTCCCATGTTTATTTAAAAAATGCCGCTGTATGCCCATCCGGACACGGCGCCTTGTCATTGCCCATATCAAATAACGTAACTTTAACTTCATTGCTACTAATAGGTCGCACCATTTCCTCAGCCGTGTCATGGGTAAGCTGATTCTGAAATAAGTCATCCATAATGAATCCCGATGTATTACCCGCCTGGCCAAGAAAATGTGTATAATGTGACACACACACATCAGCCACTTGATTGCAAGTATAAATATTACCCGCACCATCTTCCACCACGCCTATACGGCTGCGACTAACTCTACTTTTCACAACCTTATGTAAGTAGGCTGTATTCGCGTCCCCCCTCCTTTAGACAGTTAATCTTAGCTTTATGTTTCAAGAAACATTCCTTTAACAATAATGCATCGTTAAACGCACCCACAACAGTAGCTTTGGCCTCACGCAATACAAGGTTATTCAGATCAACATCTAAATCAGTTTGTACCTTATCCAGCTCATCATGAAGGCGATTAACATTACTATGCAAGTTCCCTTTATCAATCAAAAGTTTACGTAGTGGCTTCTTAAGCAATTTAAGGCGCTGAGTAACTTTGAACATGAGAAACCACTAATCTGTGTTGCCCATCCTTCTTTAACCACCTCCTGAAACCTTTCATTACGAATGATGATATTAAAGAATTTGAAAGGCCGCAGTTTCTGCCTCGTAGTGGTAGGAATAAACAGCACCGAAGGGGAGTGATCAGATACCCGATAAGGCCTAAAAACAGCATCAAGCCCCAACAAACGCAAACGTACAGTCCTGATTTGCCAAGATCCTATCCAGTTTTTTAAGTAAGCCCCCAATACCCTTCAGCTTTTGTGACCATGTGAACTTTAACCCTGAATGTTGCACATCAGCAACCTCAATGTCATTTACACAATCTTGGAACTCTCTCATAGCAATGCCAACATTAGAAGAACCCTCCCATGTATCACCAGCTTGTAAAATGGAATGAAAGTCACCAAAGACACACCAAGGCCTACCTCCCAAGACTAGACCATAGACTCCGTCTTCTATTATATCTATTATGAGCATATACAAAAGTACAAAACAACTCCTTTCTCTCCAGTTTCAACCAAACCCTAGTATGAATAGCTTGGTCATCATAATTAATCACAGCAACATCAACATCATTATGATTCCAGCCAAGAATAATTCTAGCACCTTTATCACAATGACTATCATTGGACGTCCAATCCCAATGTTGAAAAACAAGAACACACATTCTAAGAAGATGTGAATCTTTCACATGAGACTCCAGAATAACACATATGGACAACGAGTTCTCCAATAGCATATGCCGAACTTCACTTTGTTTAGGGGAGAAATTCAGGCCCTAATATTCCACGAGGCGATATTAATCATGGATAACCGTAACTGAAGGATTGCTTGCCCCTTTAGAAGTAGTAGTTTTCGTTGCATTAGGACCCTCCATAATCAGTTCTTCATCAGCCTCGGTGTCACTTTCATTAAGCACCTTACTAGTAGTATTATCCTCCTAGTCCGTGTCTCCTCCTTTACCTTCATTTAGGGCACTAAAAGAATTTTGAAGACTCACAGTAGCATAGTAAAAAGCATAAAAAAAAGCATAGTAAAAGCTTAAAAACATAGAAAAAAGCAGAAAAAGCATAATAAGCATAAAAAGCATAGAATAAGCATAAAAAACGTAGAAAAAAAATAGTGAATCTGTGTTTTATACCCGTTTGCCTTGTTCTTATCGTCGTTGTATCTGTCTTTTTTTTAAGAATCCTCGGTTTTACCCTTCGATTTCATCTTCGAGCTTGATTTTGGATCCGAATCTGCGTTGTTAGATGTTATCGGCGGTTTATTGCGATGAAGACGACGGTTACTGGTGGTGTGTGTGTGTTTTTGGTTGTAAAATGAAAATGACGGAAGAAACGAGAGGATAGATAGTATGTAGGGTTTTGGGCGGGTAGTAAAATGACTAAACTACCTCTTCGTTTTTTTTATAATTGTGGACTGTTGGATCCCCTTTATCCAAAATAAACCCAACTCATTGTTTTATTTATAAACATGTTGTAATAATAAAATCCATCAACTTTAAATCAGGTACAAGGTTAGAATTATAGTTTTGTCAATTAAATTGTTATTCAAAACACTTATTAAACAATCAGATTTTATTCAAAATCAAATGGGTAAATGACACATAAAGGTATTAAACTTATAGTATGCTTTCAATTAAGGTATTATACTTTATTTTTTTTGCACAAAAAGGTAGCCAACTTATTTTTCTAGCCGATTTAGGTTTTTTTTCCAGTTTTCTTTAACACACTAACGGTCATTTCGTTATTTCCCAAAATTAGTGTTGATTAAAAATGAAAGGGTTAAATTAACAATTATCCACTAATCAATTCACAAAGATTTATGCTCCAAAACAAATAGGCAAATATACTGAGGTCAACTAACAGGGAACTATACTTTCGAAACTGAAGTAATTTGATGGTTTTGATTTAGGGTTTAACATAAACGAGAATCGAATATACTCATTTCTATCTACCTAACATGTAACTACACCTCCTGCTTTTGATTTTGACTCCCACATAAACACAAAATACCAGTCATAAATGCATCCCTACTATCAAATATAAACATACATTATTACGGAGTATAAGATATCCATATTGTTTATGTCTGCCACATATAAGCTATTTTGAATTTTTATATTACTAGATATGGTGGAATAACCCATCATCGTATTTTATATAAACTTAAAACAATTTGGTGACGATACCGTTTTTACATCCAAAACTTGGCACCTAGGTGAAAACGATTTTATACTGCAATTGATTTTTGGATTAATTGTATATTGATTCTATAGAGTATGTATTGATTAGCGGATAATTGTCAATTTAACCCTTTCATTTTTAATCAACACTAATTTTGGGACATAACGAAGTGACCGTTAATGTGTTAACGAAAAGTTAAAAAAAAACCTAAATCGACTAGAAAAATAAACTAACTACCTTTTTGTGCAAAAAATAAAATATACGGAGTAATACCTTAATTGAAAGCAGATTATAAGTTTGATACCTTTATATGTCATTTACCCAAATCAAATTCATACATATCAATCCAAATCGGGTAGGGTAGGGTCGGGTCGGGTGCATATGGTAATTACAGTATATATGAGAAGTTCCACCAAAATCGAATCATGAGCATCATCAGAATGGAAGACGATGAAAGAGGAGGAGGTCCGCGATTAAGCAAACACTTTTCGGACAAGAACGCAGACGGAGAAGTAGATTACAAAACAAAATCAGGAACAGCCTGGTCCCACTCTTTTTTAAATCAAAAACCATGGCATCCTTTGTCCTATCCAAATCAAAGACGTAAATGGATCGCTGAACAAACTCATGCTCAACAAGAGCGTCGTGCTCAAGAAGTTGCTCGTGAGGTAGGTACCTTTTATTCTATTTTTTTAATTTTTATTTTTATTTTATGTCTTTCTTTAACCTTATTTTTCACAACCGATCAGCTTTAATGTACTTGTTTCATCTCATAAATAACCCCAAACCACTTTCTTTCCGCCCCAATTCTTTTCAGACTTACATGCTTATTCAAGTTTATCATATCATAATTAACCCACATTTAAGCCCAACCAATCACCCCAATAGACAGCCTTTTTTTGAAACACTTACTTGATTAAGCTTGTTTTGTTATTCTTGTATGACATAACCTCATTTTTTATGCCTTATTTTGACCTAACCACTCATTGGATATGCTTGGTGGTCAAGCTGTCAAGTTCTTATATGCAAACAGCCAAAAGCATGACTAGAAACAAATAAAATTCTCCAAACCTGCTCTAAAATCAATATATGTGTCCAACAGATGGCAATGGGTCGGGATCATGTTCTCCATCCCCGGATCTCAATAACCGTCCCCATCGGTGAATCGGGGATTCTTTTCTCATGTATATTTGCGTTAAATAGCTACTATAACATCCAAAAGAATTTAATAAGCATTGAAACAAAAGTATTACTACAATCAAATTGTGGAAACGAAAAAGAGAATTCAAATCAACCCAAAACAAATGCAAATGTGTAAAGTTTTCAATAGATAATAGACTACAACTAGGGTTTAATCTTTGAAACTTGGTACATCCGGATTGCTTCATGATCATTCACCAAAACATCTAAATCAAGATCCTGCATAAAAATATCACATAAATGTTGGCACCTATTATACTAAAAACACTCGACTATTATACTAGAAGTAAGTTGGCCGCGTCTTCTGCCATTGTGATTTGTGAATGCTGAAATTGTATAATAAAGACGTTTATAAACACAAAAATCCAAGTTCTAACCCAAAAATTTAATCTTAATTGAAAGACCAAGTTCTAAACGAGCGCGAGCCTGAGCTTTACGTACAAAGCTCGTTTGGGCTCGTGAGCCTAAACGAGCCTAAATAATAAGGCTCGAAACGAGCCGAGCTCGAGCTCGAGCTTTGTAAAACTTAAATAAGCCGAGCTTGAGCCCTGGCGAGCTCGAGCTCGACTCGGCTCGTTTCCACCCCTAATATTCACTATCAGAAGTCTTTTGTTGATACTCAAGGATCAACGATTCACATATCTTGCGAACTTTTTTAATTCGAGTAGCACTATCATCAGGATATATATTTGTGGAAAATAAAACTTCCATCTTGCTTCTTGGGTCGAAAACACCAGCAACAGCCATCAGCTCATGAATTGCACCCCAATACTCATCAAATTTTCAATCATTTTGGATGCCATTTTGCTAACAAGCTGATCAGGGGAAACAAGCCACTCATCTAACTTCAACCTAATGTCACAAACTTTTGGAAAATACAAATTAGCTGTTGGGTACCTAGTTCCAGAAAATATCGCAGTAACATTATGAAACACCTCGAACTTCTTACAAATGACCCGCGCATTTTCCCATTCTAATGGACTAGGCAAAGTTTTATACAGGGTTGCTTCAAACGCATAAAAACATCTTTATACATCAGTGCGGTTTTAAGCATCAAGTAAGTGGCATTTCATCTAGTTTGGCAATCTAAACTTAATGTCTTAGAGTATGCTATTTTAAGTTGCCCACACATCTCCCCAAATTTCTGAACTCTTTTAGGGGTTGCTGTCCAGTAAGAGATACTTTCACGTACATTATCTATTGCAGCCTTAATCACATTTAACCCTTCTTTCACAATCAAATTTAGAATATGTGCACAACAACGCATATGAATGTGAGCCCCATCTTGTATTAAATGTCTAGATTGTAACTTATCTTATCATTGGTGGAGCAATTATCGAGAGTGATGGTGCCTAGTTTTGTGTCAACGTTGCATTTCATAAGAGCCTTCATCAACACATTTGCAAGAGCTTCACTTGTATGTGGGCAAGGTACACATAGGAACCTGGTAAAAATATATCATGAAATGACATGTAACAAAAAACATAAAGTACGAGATAATATAATACATACTTATAAAATGCAGGTGTTACCTTAAGATTTTACTTCTTAGAATCCAATCATTGATGACCAGTAATAGCCATAAAACCTTTCTTTTGGTTGCTCGAAGTCCACATATCAGTAGTAACGCCTACCCAGTTCTTATTAATCTCAATACTTTTAATAAATAGATCCTTTTGTTGGTCATACAACTTGAGTATGTCGCTCTTCAGTGTGTTCCGACTAGGACAACTAAAAAGGGGTTGAATGGTTGTTGTAAAATTCCTAAACCCAACATGTTCGACAATTGAAAGAGGGTACTCATGCAAGATAACCATTGTAGCAAGTGACATCCTTCCATCCTTCTCATTGTATACATAAGTACTTAAATTCGATTTCGAGTTGCCTGCCAAAAGTCTTTCTCGTATATCTGGTTGTTTCCTTTTTTTTGCATATTCTCAGGTCATGCAAATGTCTGGTACCATGACTTGATTCATCACTAAGTAAACTTTTGCAATGGTGACATTTTGCCTTGTTTTCCATTCACTATTATCTTCGCAAAATGCTCCCAAACCGGGCTTCTTAGTCTGTTATTTTTTTAGTGGGAGGTTCAGGTATTTCTTCAACATCAATATCAGGGACCTGGTTATGTTCTTGTAAGTTTGAAGGGCTGCTTGTGTTGATGCTACGTGAACCGTATTCTCTTCGGTTTTATTGCCATCGTTGGCAACATGGTTTTACACTTTTACTCATTGTTTCCCTTTGTGCGTTAGTCGTTCGTAGGTGATTTCATATAGAGTTTAGGTTATTTTGTGACACACACATTTAGCATTATATACAAGTATAATATTATTTAACATTTTCTGTTTGGAGCCAAACGGTTATTTGTTTATACAAAATTACCAACTGAGTTCCTAGTTATATCTAGTAGTTCATATATATGTATACATGTTGAAGCATTGGGGTTGACAATCCCATTTGGTTAGCATATGTTTCACTGCTGCGTATAACTTGTAATGTCTCCATTTTCATCATGCAGTATGCTCAGGAACAGGAGTTTTTTCGACAAGCTGCCCTTGTTTCTAAGAAGGAGAAGGAAAAAGTGAGTTTTTTTCCACTGTTTATTGGTAAATAGGAAGGTTTTTGTATCATTATTTTGCCTTTTCACCGCCTAATGTAACTGTGTTGCATGAATATATAATACAAAGGGCATTTTATTGCAATAATACCCTAATTAAGAACTTAAAATTCTGCTTTTACTTATGATGGTAGCTTTGTATTTTTACTTTCCTTTTATGTTCAAACCAATACGATTTTGGGATTTTCCCAACCCAAATAGGTAGGTAAAGCCGTAAAGGTTTAACATTGAACGTTAATAAGTTAGTTTGCATTAGACTTATTTTGTACACCAATGTGATTGCAGTTGCAGCAGATCATAAGTATGAAAATGTTGTCTCTATCTTAAAACATTCAGTTTTCCCTCTATAAGAAGCCTTATCACTTTGGCATTGAAAACCGATGTTCTAATATTAGACCTGACTGAGTACAAGTTATGGATATTTCTATTTGTCCAATTACAGTACCAATTTATGATTTATGGAATGAGATGTGGGACTGGGAAGTGGGAACTCAACGCCATGTTATATATCACTATTATGAGTGTATTTCTCTTTTGACTAAATTGAAGATTTAGTGAGAGGTTCTTTCTTTGTTAATAATGGCATCATGTATGTCTCAAATTATATTGATATTTCATCTTAGATATGATCTGTTTGTCGAACTTATATTTATTTTATCTGTATATTTGAAGATGGAGAATTTGAAAGCTGTTAGCTTTATGTATATCCGACCACCTGGTTATAATCCGGAGAGTGCGAAAGCTGCAGAGATTGCCGAGGAGAAGAAAGCTCAAGAACCCTCACAAGATCAACATTCAGAGGATGCAGGGGCAGCTCATATGTTAGTATTTATAGTTATACTTATATGGGTTTAATGAGTTTATTACCGTGATTATATATTGTAGAAAAACTTATATCTATGCGTCTTTTGCAGGGGAGAAAATCCTATTCCACCTAATGAGCAAAAGAAGAAGCCAAGGCCTAAAGATGTTTTTGGCCGTGTTCTACCAACAGAAGAACAATTTGAAGCCCTTAAAAATGCCCCAAAGTACAAATCTTGTTTTTCCAGATTAACGTTTTATTTCAATTTTAGAACGTTCTTGTTGTGGTTTACTAGGGGGACTATTCTTCGTAAGTTCCTTTGGCAGAGGATTTTATTGAGGGGTTTTGCATCACCTTATCATTTTTGTTATCATATCTTATTCTAGAATATATTTATGTCACTGTAGTAATTATGTAATCTAAATGTATAACTGTTTCAGGATGGAGACCGGTGTTGCAGGAAGGGCAAGGCCATTTGGAATTGAAATAAGGAATGTAAAATGTGTGAGATGCGGGGCCTTTGGTCACCAAAGTGGTGATCGAGAATGTCCATTGAAGGATGCCATTATGCCTAATGAAGAGGGTCGTTTGAAAAGAGATGACCCTTTAACAGCTATTATAGCTCAAACAGAGTCATCTGAGGTAATAATTACAAACTGGTCGGTAGCATATATTGTTGAATGCAAACGGAGATGTAGGCATGTAGCTGGCTGTTATTATGTAGTAGAGGTGTCAATTTAAATCCATTTATTTTAAAATGGGTTGAAGGGAGACACGTCAAATGCTTGGAAAATTATTTATAACGGAATTTAGTTCGTACATCCTCCTAACATCGTTTGTTCTTTTTGAGAGTGAGATTTTTATTTTTATACGTAGTAAGATAGTTTTGGTAGTCATATTTAAAACATGAACTTATTATAAAATTGAACAAAATTGAATAAAAATATTGTTTGTAGGTCAATCCAATCTGTTTCAGCCCAGACTAAAGACACCAGTTTTAATCTAAATTTATTTTTACTCGTTACCTAACCGCTGAATTGCTCATTTGCGAACTATTATGTACAGTAGCATATTTTTTGGATGATAGCTATCCCAAAATGGTGTACTACTAGCCAATTCAATGTAGACTGTAACTTCTTTATTGGTTTATTAGGTTTGCAGAAAGCATGAATTAACTTGATGACTAAGTTGTTTTAAGAGTAATATAGTCATTAGAAATCCACTATCTGTGATTTCTTCTCACTGTATATTTACATGCAGTACATGCCACATGCTGCTCCTTTTTCATATATGAGCTTATGATTTTACCTCGTACAGCTTAGTAGTTATTCTTAGTAGCTATTAGTTTCTTTTACCAGATTTCATGATTACTCAAGTTCTAGCTGGAAGGTTAGGGGCTTGAATCACTAAGGGTCCGTTTGGTTTGAAGTCGGGTTTTACTTTGGGTGTGAGTTTATAAAGTAGGAGGTGTAGGATTGGGTAAGATTTGGATTTGATGTAGGTTTTCGAGAGAGAAAATATATCTATTTAATTGATTTTATATATATTTAATATATAATAAAATAATTTGTATTTCAAAAATTAAATAATAACAAGTGGTTGATAATAAAAAATTAAGAAATACATATTTAGTGAAATAAAAAAATATGCTTGAAGTGATAGAATTTTACAAAACCCACGGCGAGAGTGGGGATTTACTGTTTGACTATTAAACCTTTGTGTCAGAAAAAAAAATGAGTACCTTAGTACCTGAATGAGCCTAAATCTTGAAAAAACTGGATACCAAACTGCCCCTAAAATCCCTAATCCTGGGTCGGGTGTTATCGGGTCGGGTGATTCGGGTTAGCTCAGTCAATTTAAAAAAAATTATTTAGCTTAAACCTTTGTCATTATCTTATAATTTTTGATAGCTCAAAATGATTTAACAATACTTGTCAAATTAAGCACAATATTGTAATCTGAATATGTTATACATAACATATGTTAAGCACTAATCTGACAATATACATGAATTACCAAAAATTCTATCACGTACTGTAGCACAAGTTCTTGTATTACAGAGGCATCACAATAAACATGGTTACAGTAGGCAAGTAGCATGCAAAACTAGTTCTGTATTTGAGTGGCATCACAATAAAATGCGGTGTTGTAAATATCGGTCATGGCGGCCGATATATCGGTGATATATCGCTTGGCGGTGGTCCACCGCCACGCCATGGAGCATATCGGCCAACTTGGCGTTTTGGTCAAATATCGGTCGGTAAAAAATGGGTTGACTTTTGGTATTTTGATTGTTTTTGATTGTGTTTTTATTTTTTAATGTAAATTTTACAAGATATATAATTGAAACTAATGAATACATTAATAAAATTATAAAAATATATAAGAATTTCAAATTTATATTAAATAAAGTTTAAAAATATATAAAACAATGATAAAAATTTATAAAATAATGATAAAATATATAAAATAATGATAATTTATATTACCCGCCGAGAAACCGATATATCGCCGCCAAGACGATATATCGCTTGGCGGTGGTCGGCCGCCAAGACCCCGCCGAGCGATATTTACAACCTTGATAAAATGGACACTGAATATCTTTAAAAACATGACGCAACAAAGTGCAGCACCTTAGAAATAGTAGGAGAAAAAAATTAGACATTCATTGTCGGGTCTTATCGGGTTGGCCCGATATTATTAACTATCTAACCCGATCCGACCCGATAACACTATCGGATTACCGGTTTGGGTAAAAAACAACCCGACAAGTTTTTTAACACGATATGACCCGACCTGATAAGCATTATCGAGTTCGGGTCGGGTCAACCCGACCCTACTGACACCCCTACCTACAAGTAAATATGGTAGAATGGGTGGGTCGGGTTTCATGTCAAGAGGGTAGTTTTTTTACAGATCTGCTTGGGTTGCCTCGAATCACTAGCTGTCCAAAGCTGTTATCTTTCTATATATAATTAATTTTTCTAGTATGCAAGTATTATAATATTTCAAACGAAAATGATTTAGGAGGTTTATTGTGCTAATAGTGCACTTTGGCCGAGTTTGAGCCATCTGGCTCTTTATCCTTTTTTTGATAACTCCTTTGAGTTTAATCTTTAGAATGAAATATAACCGAACTGACCCGTAGATAAGTACATGGATTGAAAGTCCCACCTCTATTACGTAATTTCTTCCCTCGTTTTTTTGCTGCATTAATCTCCTTTCCACACATGATGTCACTGAAACTGTAAAGTTTGCATATCCACAACATTGAGCATTATTCAAGGTGTACATGTGTTGCCTTTAAGATGTAATTCCATTTTGCAGCCTCTTAAGTGGGAGTTGAAACAAAAGCCAGGAATGAGTCCACCTCGTGGCGGGTTCAGACCAGATGATCCAAATCAGCAGATTGTAGCAGAGGACATATATGATGAATATGGAGGTAAGCTCACAATAAAGCATAATTGCACACGTACAAGTAACTCTCACCGGTTAACAGTGGACTTTATTCAAATAAATCTATAATAAGAAATGATAAAGAAGTGAGATATGTGAATATTATTTTGACCATTAGTCCTGCTTTGCACCAGTGATTAACTTTCTTTCTCTGTGTTTTATGTTTCTTGTTTATTACAAGTATCTAAGATCCAGCGACTCATGTATCTATACTATTGTTACTCTTATTATTGCTGCTATCTCTTAGTCCTCCCAAGATTAATAGAAAGATGGCCAAAGGTTTATAGGTGGCAAGGGTGGGTTACATGGCCCATCGAAACGGGCTTATTTTTTAGGCTGGTCAAATCAGGTTGCATCGAGTTAAAATGTAGACACTTTTGTCAATTATACTTTTCATTGCAATTTGGTTATATGATGGCAGAAACTATTCTTGAGATAATGAATTAACTTTGTTGAATAAGACAAACATACGACTATGATGTTGGCAAACATTTAAAGTTAACCATTTGAAGCATTATATGAGTTGAACTTGGCCCACATCACGTATATGAGTTAAAATTGCTCTCTCAGCATATGTAATGTTTACTACATGATCAATTAGATATACAAATCCCGCCTGACCATTTTGATGCAGAATATGAATTACATGTGCATGTCACATGCTCTAATATAATGCTGACTATATATAAAGTTACTTGTTTGAGTGTTTGCCATTATTAGATATTATAAATACATAATACGGAGTAGATTACATAGATTACAGCTGATGTTCTGATTATTCAGTAGTGCACTAGTGTGTTAGCACTTTTTTAATTGCACATACACACTATTATTCAAGCATTTGGAGACTAGAGGCTAGATTGTGTAAAACCCTAAGTCATCTGCTATGTGTAGGGTTTCTTGGCGAGGATGTCATCCCCAATCTGCTAGCCAACTTCTCTACTAGCAAGCAAAAGAAGTCCTCCAGTAGTAAGAGAAAACACAAAGATCAAGACAATTTGTCATCTGATGATGAAGGAAAGAGGAAGAGACAACACAAAGAACATCAAGCCGATTTGTCTTCTGATGATGAACGGAAGAGGAAGAAAAAACACAGAGAACATCAAGCTGATTTGTCTTCTGATGATGAACGGAAGAGGAAGAGAAAACAAATAGAACATCAAGCCGAATTGTCTTCTGATGATGAACGCAAGAGGAAGAGAAAACACAAAGAACATCAAGCCGATTTGTCTTCTGATGATGAACGGAAGAGGAAGAGAAAGAGAAGACACAAAGAACATCAAGTCGTTTTGTCTTCTGACAATGAACAGAAGAGGAAGAGAAAAGACAAAGAACATCATGACAACTTGTCTTCGGATCACGAAAGAAAGAGGTCAAAGAAGAGTAAAACTCAACATAAGAAGAAAAAGAATCGATTACAGTTTGAATCAAGCTCATCAGATGATTCAGAGGCTGATAAGCGTAAGAGGAGCGGAGGAAGCAGCATACATAAGCGGTATGGTCGATCCGAGAATTCAGACTCTGATCGAAAGCAAAGATATGAACATCATCGTAGCAGCCATCATCGTCCCCTCCATCGTCCTCTTAGACATTCAGTATATTCAGACTGAATCTTGACACATTGTAGTAGTGTACAATGTTATTTGACATTTTTTGGTTGTAATAGTTTCGTCTTATATAAATGGAAAGTGGTTTGAGGTTAGTAAGGGTGTACAAAAGTCTGGACTGGCAAAACTGAAGAACAATCCTAGAACAGACCAGAATTGTATATTCGATTATGTTCTTGATTCTAGTTTCCAATTTTAGAGTTCGTTCGAGCTATTTTGAAATATGATGTTTGGTTCGGAATCGAAGTCAACCATGAACTTTTTTTTCTTTCACAAAATGAAATATATTTCAAGCACACATGCATCACCTTCACGCAACCGAGGCACATTCCTACGTATCTTAATCACATGCGGAATTTTGTTTCAACATTTCGCGCCATCCGTAAGACTCTACACTCAATCTACCTAAAGTTTAACATGGCTGGTCCGTCACATGGGTCTCCTTCACATGAGTCCCCAACACCTCACCCATGACGACACCTTAGGTGGAGAAGGCAACGGATCCCCTTCACTAGAAGAACAAATCCTTGAGAGTATGAGTGTCCTCCGTTCGTTGGTGTGTAGACATAATGAGGGAGGAAGGGACACAATATCTCATTTGAAGTTGTTGTTTCGACGAAGAGGGCAGTAAAACTCCAAAGCCCACACAGGAGATTGCGGACGAGTTGCAAAAGCCGTTTAAGGACGTTCCAACGTCTCCTTTTACCAGGAGGATTATTGAGTTCTCGCCACCAAAGCATCTACTCCCAACCACCATCAAGCTATACACCAGATCTACTGATCCAAACGATCACATCACACGATTTTTCGGGGCGACTAATTTTGGGGAATGGTCGATGCCGGTGTGATGTAGGTTTTTTCAGCAAACCTTAGATGGGGCAGCAACATGAAGGTTTGAAAGACTCACATAGGGGAGCATAGATAACTGGAATGACCTAAAGGAAAAATTCTTACAGAGATTTGCTCTCCGGAGAAAGAGTCTAAAAGACCCACTGGAAATCACCACCTTTGTAAGAAAAGCTCATGAGTCGTTGGCGGCGTTCAAGGAGAGATGGACAGACGAAGCAAGTTACATCCAAGGTGTACCGGAAGTCATGAAGATATCGGCTTTTATCAATACGGGTAAGTGTCTAGAGCTAGCCAGGCGCTTCTCGGATAACGTTCCTGTAGAAACTAGGGGGTTTGAATAGTTTTCCTAACTAAAAATTATGTTAGTCATTAGATGTGACTATTAACTGAAAACTTGGTTCATAATAGTTAGGCCAATTAACAATGTTTAAAAAACGTTTGCTATATCAAGAGATCTGATAATGCATGACTAAAGATATTGATAATGAAAAGTAAGGAGTACTAAAAGAAACAACCTAAAGGAAGACACCAAGGATTTATAGTGGTTCCACAACGAAGCTCTCTCTTCGTTCCTACTCCACTCCTCGAGTACACCTACTCTATATTTTTACTATATCCACAAACTCCATTCTTGGCTGAGCAAACCTTACATTGTCTCTTACAACAATTTATGACACTAAGCTAAATGTCGAATTCTAATATTAGCTAGAACTAATCCACACTCGTTGCCCATTTCCATTTACCGACACAAGGCTAGATGTCGAGTTCTAATCTTAGCTAGAACCAATCTACACCCGTCGTCCATTTCTATTTACCGACACAAGGCTAGATGCCGAGTTCTAATCTTAACTAGAACCAATCTACACTCATCTCTTATACTCACATCACTTTCAAGTTAAGTGAGAAATACCACACTCATACTCACACTTACATCTCTTTAAAGCTAAGTGAGAACTCACACACAAGACACTAACACTTGCATAATTTTAGAGAAAAGTGAGAACTAACACACAACATTCATACTCACATCACTTTAGAGCTAAGTAAGAACTAACACACATGACTCATCCAAGTATACACAAATAACTTGGACCTAGACAAGACTCAAATGAATAAATATGATGAACATGACTAGATCTATAGAAGGATGATCTTCATCAAGGCTTCATCTTTAACACATCACAAGTGTGTGAGTGATATTCTCTTTGGACATATGAAGAAGGGGATCAAAGAGATAATCATAAGTAAACATACTTAACAAATAAGTGATAATTTATTAATGATTTAAAGATAGAAAAGAGATTTTAGGAACAGAAAAGGAAGTCCAAAAAGGTTCATGGGAATGGAAAATGATCCACTATTTATAGGGGCAAGGAGCCAATGGCTAGTTTGGCAGCAGTTCAATATTGTTCCCGCGGTTCAATATATATAAGGAACTGTGAGCTCTAGACCACACTCCTTTTTGTCATGTAGTAGGGAAAGTCCATCTGGTGAGGTTTATACCTCACAAGGAATGTCTAATATCATTTTGGAATATCCTACATTCAAACTTTTCGTTTTCCATTTTCATAAAGCATTTTCTTAAAAAGAAAGTATATTTTTAAAAATGTTTTGTCACATTTAATTAAATGAGAGTTTAGAGGTTAATCACTTTTAATGATCACTAAACATGTGTAAGATATATTTGTGTAAGACTTAAATGATTATTATTTAAATGATTGTGTTCGTTAAATAATTCGTCTTACGGTTATCTTTAACGATAAATGGTTTTACACTTTGTCGTGATCAAAACTAAGAAAGATTAGTTATCAAAAATAATGTTTTAGGCATCATTTGCATTAACAATCTCCCTCTTTTTGATTAGGACAAACTATAAACTCATTTATGTAAAAGTAAAAACAAAAATTTTCGAATTATTAACGAGTTTATCTACTACCATTTCTCCTCTTTTGTCGAAGCAATAAGGTAGCACAAGTCTTTGAAGGAGAGAAGAATAGACTTTGCTAAAAGCTCCCCCTAGATTGGGGCACCAAGTGATCGAGCTACGGTGACAAGCTACATAAAAGGATTAGTAGAAAGAAAGAAACACCCATGTCAAAGCAATAGTCATAAATATTTACTAGATAATTTGAGAGGGAGAAAGAAAAGAAATCTCAAACTAGGGAGTAAATAATTTCTAAGTATGTCCAAAGAGAGTTGTTTGACATGATAAATTCAAATATGTTAGATCTGAGGTAGAAAAGAAACATCCAACAACTTTGAAGGTATTATGTCAAATGGTAAAAAATGTTAAACTTTTGGAATCATCCAAAAGGATTCAATTTTTAACCACAATCAACTCTCAACAATGTGTGTGATAATAGAAGAAACAAAACAAACAACAAACACACATAAAGATCATATTATAATAAATATGATAAAACATACATATAGATATTCATATATAGAAATATGAATATTCGAACATAAGAAAAATAAACCTAAGCATAACAATTATTCTAGTAGAATTAGTTCTCCAAGATATGCTTAGTTAATTTTTGACCCAAAAGATTAGAACGCAAAATGTGTTTTAATCGGTAGAAGAAGAGGAGGGAATGTATTATGGAGATTTGCTCACGAGAACAAATACTCGGAGAGGAGGTCGAGTAAAAAGGAACTCAAGAGAATTCAATTTGTCAAAGAGATGAGAAATTTCAATTTGTTGAAACTTACAACAAACGTAATATGTTCCATGATGCATGACAAAGTCACAAGAAGGAGGAGGTGCATCATTTAAAAGGGAAGAAGGTGGTGGAGAAGGTAATTTTGGTGAAGAAGAAAAGAGGGTACCATCACAATATGTAGTGAGGTTAGGGTAAGAAGAGAGGTTATTTAGTTGAGGGGTATTGAAAGGTTTTGGTGGTGGTGAAAGAGCTCCCTTTTCTCCGATAATGGGATTGATAGAGTAAGATTCATTCCAATACGCAATAGGGGAGAAAACTGAAGTCTTAAAGAGTTTGGGAGAAGAAGGCTCAATGAGATCCTTGTTCTTTTTAACCAAATAGGTTTTACCGAAGTTTTGGGTTTCTTGGAAAGCTTAGAAGAAGAAGTTTGAGGTTTAGAGGTTTGAGACAAAGAGTTGTCTGGTTGAGGTTTGAGGAGGAAGACATGGTGAGATGAGAAGAGATGACCCAAGAGAGGGGATTTTAAAGAAAATAGAAAAGGCAAGATATAGAAAGAGAAACAAAAGATTCAAGAAATTTTGGGTTTAAAAAGGGAAATAAAGAATCTTGAAGAAAACTCGTCAAAAAGAAAGAGAGACCAAAATGAACAAAGGGACTCACTAGTCGTGGTTCGTTAAATAGGGTTGTGGTTCATTATCAATAATGCATCGCTGGTTCATTTAAGGAACCGCGGACAGTGGCTGTCCAAATACGATTTTCAGAAATTTTGAATGAAGACAAGGACTTTTTCAAATTTTAGCAAATCTTGGATTTTTACCTCTATTAGCATTAGGTTATGCTAGGGTCACATAAAAAGCTACATACTCATAAGGAGAGTATCTTGACAAAGAGTGACAAAACATTAGTATAATATTTTGATCCAATTTTAGTCAATTTTAGAGGTGAAAATAGATTTAGGTTCAATTTTAATATTAAATTAAAGTTGATTAATATGTAGAAGAGAAAGAAATAACCCATAATATAAGAACTAAATCTATTCAACTAATACATGAAAAACTCATGTAAGAAACAAAGATTACATAAAATTAACAACTAACTAAACAAATAAGCTAGATATTCTAATCTTTGTTGATTGATCTCTATGGCTTGATATTTTAAAAATCCTTTTTAAAAAATATCATCACCTCATCCCATAGGTGGAGGAGGAGAAAAGAGGGACATAATGAGGTGCTTCAACCTACCATGCAATCCATGTATTTCCATCTTAAGGGATTGGATGAGGTAGTTTTTGTAGATAAGATGAAAAATTTGTTCAATGTGCCTCAAGAAAGGTAAAAAGGTATGGGTCACCAAAGGGGTAGAAGGAAGGCATACCCAAAGGAGGGTGGTTTATTGGAGGAGGAGGTGGCATGGTGTCCAATGAAGAGATAAGTGAAGGAATAGCAAAGTCATCCTCAAATGGAATTCTTTAAAGGGGTTTAGGAGACTCTTCCAAGAAGTAACTTGGAGAAAAGGGTGAAGAAATATCATTCATCCTTGATTAGAATGTAGAGGAGGTAGAACCATAAGAATGGTTAGTACTAAATGTTTAGGATGTCTTGCATGGTGCAAGAGGTGGAGAGGGTGAGGGATTTAACTCATTTTTAGAGGTGGTGGCAAAAGAGGAAGAACCCAATTTAAGTATCTTAATCTTGATCTTAAGTCTTTTATTTGTGGAGGAATTATTAGTGGTGGAAGAAGATCTAGTGGACACCATGGTTGTAAGTGTTTTAGGTTTAGGTTTAGAAGATGGAATGGTGAAGAAGATGACGAAGAAATGATAATTTAAAAAGAGGAGGGAGTGACCGAAAGTGGTAATGTGATTAAAATGATTTTGGTAAAAACTAAAGCATGTCATGCTTATTTTAGAAAAATATGATGTTTAGAATTTTTTTTATCTAATTTACAAAAATTTAGAAAGAATAGAGTAAAGGAAATATTCCGTTCAAAAAAATAATCCACGGTTCATTAAATAACCCGCAGTTCAATATATATTGCACCGTGAGTTTGTAAGGAACCACGGACAGAAGGGTTGCAAAAATAGATTTCCAGAATTTTCAAAATCCCAGAATTTCTAGTTTTTATTATTAAGCCATAAGAAATCAATTACCAAAATTTAAATAGCCAAACAACAAGAAATGCACATAAATCATGTAATTTGGAAAACCAAATACATGAACACATTAGGATTAAAAACAATTCACACAATTGTTCATACAAATATTAAGCATAAACTAACATAAAGATTCTAAATCTAAAAACTAATCCCAACATGGAAACCATGAAGAATCATTTATTCTTCTTACCCAGTTTCTTGAACATCTTTCCAATGATCTTAAATCCATCTCTCGTTTCCTCTCGAATCCGAAGATTTTAACGATAAAGAGTCTCAAGATTTATGTCTTGAGGAATAACAAAGGAAGAGGATGATTGATGAGGAATTTTGGATAATCCATCAATATAAGTGTATATAGATGGTGTGGAATCACTCGGGGAACCCACACCGACATTTGTTTCATCTTCATCTTTATGATGGGAGGAAGATGATACTTGCTCAACATCTGGGGTTGTATCACGATGATCACTTCTCATACCATCAAGATTATTACTAGCCTGACATGGATGGTTCCTTTGGATGGGAAGCATCACAAGATCAACGGGGACATAGAGGGATAATCCGAGATGTGGAAAGTCATGATCAACCCTTCTAAGAAGGCGAGTGAGGAGCATTGAAAAAGGAAGGTCAGAGTTTGGAAAGAGTGAATTTGATTCTACTAGCGATGAAATACGCAAGATTGTACGGTGTGGAAGCCGTGACATAATACATCATGTGTGCAACACATGCGGGTATGTGACCATAGTCACCACCAAGACATAAAGTGTCTTCCCTAATGATTTCGACCCATGATAACATGGAATCATTAAGTTCACTAGTTTGTAATTCCCAAGGAGTTAGAGCACGGACGACTCCTTGGATCTTACCTAGAATCGGACGCTCACGGGGTTTTTGAATGGCGTGGGTGATGAAAGAAGGAGGGGGAATTTCCGTTACATAGTGTTAATTGATAGGGCCGTTTCCAATGAGTCAAGACTCCACGCGTCGGTGAACCGACATTGTCCATCATAAGGTACCTTGAGAATTTGACCGAACTCAGCAAGGGAGTATATGATGAATTGGTCCCTTATGAAAAACTTGATAAATAAACCATTATCGATGCACATAACGAAAAAAGAACCAAAGAAACCAAGAAGGAAATGAGAAAGATGGGCTCATTGATTTCATGCGAACAATTAAAACCAATATACTTGACCATAGATTTGGTGAATTCATATCCATCAAGTCCGGATAGACAATACGACCCTCGTGAAAGCATCGTTATCTAAAGAACAGAAGGTGTTTTTTAGGGTACAAGAATGACAAGAGTCGGAAAGAATATGCATATACTCTTTAGTTTTCTTGTGGTCTTTTTGAATTTCCAAAGAAATTTTTAGTAACTATAATATAACAAAATGTATTCACAAATCACTCTTTGTTACATAAGTGTTAATACTTTTCAAAATAATAGGAATGTGGTTAATCAATCAATTGAATAATCAAAGGATAATTCCTTAGCATTTTTAGGTTCGTAATGTAACAATTTCACCATTAACAAATGCATATGAATTATACATGTCAATTATGAGCTTGAACTTTAGTTTTCCAAAAAACATTTTTAGGTAAGCAGTTGTAAAACCCGCTTTAAATACCCTAAGATCCTTAAATGTGACATGAATCATGAACATCTAATATGAACGTTATGTATATTTATTAATTATTATAAGTATTACGTATGTAAACATGGATATTAATGCACGATAAGTATTCACGTAAAATACTTAAAACATACAAGACATAGAACACAAGCATTAAAACGAACACACACGATGATAATTTAAGTCACGAAAAATTAAACGAATATGTATGTATGTATGTATGTATGTATGTATGTATGTATGTATGTATGTATGTATGTATGTATGTATGTATGTATGTATGTATGTATGTATGTATGTATGTATGTATGTATGTATGTATGTATGTATGTATGTATGTATGTATGTATGTATGTATGTATGTATGTATGTATGTATGTATGTATGTATGTATGTATGTATGTATGTATGTATGTATGTATGTATGTATGTATGTATGTATGTATGTATGTATGTATGTATGTATGTATGTATGTATGTATGTATGTATGTATGTATGTATGTATGTATGTATGTATGTATGTATGTATGTATGTATGTATGTATGTATGTATGTATGTATGTATGTATGTATGTATGTATGTATGTATGTATGTATGTATGTATGTATGTATGTATGTATGTATGTATGTATGTATGTATGTATGTATGTATGTATGTATGTATGTATGTATGTATGTATGTATGTATGTATGTATGTATGTATGTATGTATGTATGTATGTATGTATGTATGTATGTATGTATGTATGTATGTATGTATGTATGTATGTATGTATGTATGTATGTATGTATGTATGTATGTATGTATGTATGTATGTATGTATGTATGTATGTATGTATGTATGTATGTATGTATGTATGTATGTATGTATGTATGTATGTATGTATGTATGTATGTATGGCGTCCAACAAGGGGAATAAAAGGGCCTTGGCCCAATCCGTTAAATGTCTAACTTATAACCAAATAAGGATCCCTAAGGATTTCATAAAAACAAAACACAAAAAATAGTTAAACCCTAAAAACTTTTTCCTTCCTCTTGTCTCTTTGTGGCCGCGGCATCAACAACAACACCAAGGGAGATCCATTGCTTTTTGATATTTGGTAATTACGTGTTTGTGTTCATTGTTTAGTCCTTAACTAATCCACGCATTTAGTATTGATTTAATCTTAATCTTTTAATCTTTTTATTTTAACTAAGATCATATGTTCATGGATCTTTAAAAACAATACTTAAAAAACATGTTAGGTTAAAGATTAAACAAGGAAAAAGGGTTGGTTTGGATTAAACAAGGAAAAAGGGTTGGTTTGGTTTGTTTGTTTCGATCGCACGCAAACCGAGACCACTTAGGGTCTCGGTGGTGTTCGGTTTCCATCAGCCGCAACCCCATAGGGGTCAGCGTTGGTTTTGGTACCACCAGCCGCAAACCAAGGGTGGCAGTGGTGTTTGTTTTGCTGCTAGCCGCAAGCCAAGAACCCCAACAGTGGGGAACTTGGCCAACAAGTGGGAACCGAGACCATGTGTTGGTCTCGGTGGGTATGCAGTGTCAGCAGGGGGAGCCACGACAGTAGCAGTGGCTGCTGTTGTGTGTTCGACCGCAAGCCACAGCCAAGGGGTTGTGGTGTTGCGTGGGTTTCGAGGCAACGCCGAGACCTCATGGTCTCGGTGGGGTTTCTTTCAGGGCTCGGTTAACACCAAAACACGCAAGGGGTGTTTGGCTAAACTTTTTACAAACGCATGCATTAAATTTTGTTCATTTAATTAGTTTAATTAAAAACATGTTAATTAAATTAATTTATATTATGACTTAGGTTATAATTTATTTAAATAAAATCATGTTATATTGTATGTTCATTTTATTTAAATAAACTTATGTTAAAATAATTAATGAATTAATTATTCATGTACACTAATTTAATTAATTAAAACTTAGCTTAATTAATTAATATCTTTTAAGGTAAAGTTTAATTATATGTAACATGTAATATTATTAATTAATAATAACTTATGATAACATGAAATATCATTATTAATTAATAATAATAGGTTAAGCCTAAGTATTTATTATTATTAAACTTTACAATATAATTATTCATGATATAATATAAGTTTATTAAAAACTATATGTTATATCATTTAATTATTTAATAAGCATAGGACTAATTATGGAAATATATTAATTATGGAAACATGTTAATTATGGAATTATACTAATTACGGCAACATGATAAATAAGGAAACATGCTAAATATGGTAATATGGTATTTATATAAACATGCTAAATATGGAAACTTTCTATTTTTGGAAACTTACTAATTATAGAAACTTTCTATTTTTGGAAACTTACTTTTTTGGAAACTTACTATTTAAGGAAACTTGCTATTTTTGGAAGTTACTATATATGGAAACCTGCTATTTTTAAAAAGTTACTATATATAGAAACCTGCTATTTTTAGAAAGTTACTCATTTTGTTATAACAAGTACTGTAACACTTAAAACATGAATTACATGAATCTAAAACACATGAAACACTAAGAAATACATGATTAAACATGAAATAATAAGACAAGACAAGAACAAGTATAATAAGTATGAACACGTCAAGTAAACTAAATAACAAGTATGTATAAGTAAAACAAACACTTAGTCACTTTATTATGTAGCTATTGTGAAGTCGGAGTGATCTTTCGCGTTCGTTTTCGTCTTCATTTACTGGACATAAGGTACGGATATTCCGTCATTCAGTAAGGACATCTTTCCTATATTAGGATTTCCCTGTTTGCAGCCATCTGTTTTTCCCAGTAGTTTACGTGTCTTAAACACATTCAGTATATACTATGTTTATTTTAGATTGCCTGAGCTATATACATGCATGCCAATTTCACCTAGTTATGGGGGTTCCATAACCATAGCACTGGAGGCACCGGTGTTATGACTCTTCTGCGGTGAGAGTGATTGCTTGTAGCGTCCCTTTTAGTATTTGGGCTTTGTTATTATTACAATGTGCGGAGAATGGGTGCATCCTAGGACAAGTAGTAAGATTTCATGGTAACTGCAGTGTGTGCCTTGCATCCGTTACAGGAGCTGATCCCTCCACTCATATTATATATTAATTAGAGGCAACCCCTATAATTGGATGACGAGGTCACCCCTCTAAGTATTCATGCACGTTGATATAACATGACCTATATGGGCTCCGGGCATATTTAAAATACAGTTTTCAGAATAAACTAAACATAAGTCTTTTCAAAAATATAAAACCAGTCTTATAAGCTTAAGCCAGGTTTTCCAGGACTTACACTTATTCCGCCGTTGTTCATTTCAATTCATTTCATTGCTTGCTTATGTTTATGCTTTACATTTCATTGTCATATATTTGCACACTGAGCGTATTGCTCAGCCGTATTTTTCTTTCCATGTCCCAATACGGCAAGTACTAAAGGGCAAAGCTAGGAAACAAGAGTACGTGCATGAAATGAGGCGCCTAGTCTTCTTTCTTCTTTAATGCATTTACATACTTTTGCATTGCTGGACATTGTTTAGTCCTTTCCTTTTCATTCTATACTTATGCATTTGTGTGTGGAGCTTATGTTGGAACCGATGTTTGTTTCCGGTTTCCTTTATGGTCATTTAATGTTTTAGACATTTACCTTGCATGTTTTGATGATACGCCATAATTACTACGTAACGGTCCATTAATCCAAATGGGGTGTTACAATTATGGTATCAGAGCCAAAGTTTCGACCTGTAGGCTCTTAAAATTGACATGTGACTAGTGGGTAGTCATTAGTGTCTTCCTAAAAACTGCCAGTACATTTTACTCATTTCATTTCATGCATCATCATTGCTTTATGTTAAGTTTTTGACTAAGTACTAGTTGGTACATGACTGGCCATATTTAGTCGCATGTGCTTTTATTCGAATTTTATTTTGCGAACCGACCCATAGGCGTTCACATCAGTGGCTTTTTGGACTGAAGGAAGAATCCTAGGGTGGAACCAGAAATCCCAGCTCCTTTATCACTGATAGGTTAGGGGCATTAGCCTTTTCTCATGTCAATTATGTTATGTGGACCGACCCATATGCGTCCACTATTGCCAATGGTTGTTTTCGTTGGATATGCCTTCATAAACTCTTCATGCATTCATTACGTTTATCCTATGTTCTAATCAGCTTAAACATTTCATTTTTCCTTGTTAAACTGTTAGATGGTCATGAAACGCGAACAAGAACTGGCTGGAGATGTCCAAGCAGCTCTGCAAGCTATGCTCCTACAAATCAGGAATCATATCCGGAATGAATACCATAACATTTCAAATCAGAACAACAATCCTCCTCCTCCTCCACCGGTTACTCTACACACTTGACTTGAGAGGTTTATCATGCAGAAACCTAGATCTTTTGAGAGAGCTGAGATATCATCTGATGCGGAAAACTGGATTTCACATATGGAGAAATTTTTTGATGCTATGAGATGTGATGGAATCTACAAGGAAAGGTTGGCTTGCTATAAGTTTGAAGGAGATGCCTTAGCTTGGTGGAGGGCATACAAGCTAGCAAATGGAGGTGATGTATGGTTTGCTGCTTTGACTTGGGATCAGTTCAAGACTCTGTTTTATGGTCATTTCTTTCTGACAGTTGAGTAGGAGAGACTCAAGAGGGAATATCATTCCATTCGTCAGAGAACTAAAGAGACTAGCACTGAGTTTATGTAGAGGTTTCTTAGGTTGGCTGGATTTTTGGGCACTGCTGCGGGTACTGCTGAAGAATAAGCGAAGCACTTTCGTTAGGATCTTCACTCACGGTAGCAGACCGTTTACTAAGTACTACTTACACTAATGTGGCACAAGTTAATGATGCAACACGTAGCTTGGAAATGCTGCATGAGCGTGATGACTACAAGGAACAAGCTCGTCCAGAGAAGAGGTAGAAGGGTGGAGACCGGTCCCAACCGGCCACTCAGCAGAATGCCAACAAGGGGTACGGTCAATATAATGACCACTATGGATCCGACAGGTGGAATAGTAATGACAATTACCGTAACCATGCCAGCCAGTCCAACAACAACAGGTCCCTAAATTCTTAAACTTTTCTATGATAAGTTGATGTATGTTTTACATACTAACATGTCAGCATCATAAACAGGAACTCTGCGAGTAGACGTGACCAAAATGCTATGGGTCAACAGTCGAACAACTCGTCTTCATCTAGTAAATTATCATTTAAACTTCAGTACAGTCATATTTATACCAAATGATCATGTCTCACGCATATTTCTTAAATAGGCTCTCAGGTAGCAAGGGTATCTCCAGGAGGTTACACCTATCATCTGCACGACTTGTATTTGTAGACATCCCGGACCATGCCGGAGTTTGTTTCAAGTATGGAAAATCTGGACACATGTTGAAAGATTGCAAGAAGGGAGATACTGCTGGTACTTCTAGTGCTGCTCTTCCTAAGCCACCAGCTTCGGGTTGTGTCTATACTACCACCAAGGATCAAGGAAATAAGTCTTCAGGTACTATCATTGGCATCCTCTTTATGAACGGTCATGTTGCTTGCATTTTATTCTCAAATTCAAGGCTAAGTATCTTTGTAAGAATCCTCTCTATACCTTATGATTTTATTCAGAAACTTGATAGTAGGAGTAGTATCAAGTTTAGGGGAGGATTGCTGGGAATAAAATGTCTAAGTCCTTAGCCGCTGACAAGGGATCTCTATCCATTGATAAAGATTATTCCATCCATTGTCAAGACATGTGTAGTCGTTGCCATAAAGCCACTAAAAGGAAGACTCCCACCCACTGTGAGATTGCATGGATCAACATGTTTTGCTGTTTATGGAAGTTATTGTTATATAAGTTATTTACCATTATTAT
This sequence comes from Glebionis coronaria, assembly GCA_025667525.1. Classification (NCBI taxonomy): domain Eukaryota; kingdom Viridiplantae; phylum Streptophyta; class Magnoliopsida; order Asterales; family Asteraceae; genus Glebionis; species Glebionis coronaria. Next base: position 89,612 of record JANFOE010001073.1, on the reverse strand, counting down.
ATTTTGTATAACTTCCTATCTAGTTGATTCTTAGCTTAATGTACAAGGATCCTTATGCTATAAAAGGAGGCCTTAGGGTTAGATGTGATAGATGCTTTCATACATTGTTCACCTTTGATATTATTAATCGATTGAAAGTTTGGTAATCGTTTGTGTTTCTTTGTTCTTTGTTCTAAGTGTTAGATTCCGCATAACAGTTATATTATTAGTTACACAAAGTCTCTCTATGTATTACTCTTGATTTATCTCGGTAATACAAAAGCTAAATCGATCTAAGTTTGGGATCAACATCCTTATCCTTGCTGGTCCCGGTAGTGACACTGGGTCCTTCCGGATATATTTGGTTAATATGGGTAGTTGAATGAGTTTGATTTCCCTCGGATTCAGAGTCTGAATGAATTTGATGTTTAATCTTCCTCTTCACCCGGTGACCATCATGCCTACCCCGGGATACTATTTCTCTTGCTTCTCCAAGCTCCTATCCTCTTGTTTCTTACGAGCCTCAAAAACTTAGGATTAGCCTTCATCACAACCTTTTGCACTACAGTCAAGGGAGGAATTACCTGGCCAAAAGGAAAGGGGTGGGTAACTCGAGAAACTAGTCTGTTAACTTCTTCGTACGGTTCAACGCGGGTGATGGAAGCTTGTTCAAAGGAAGGCAAGCTCAAGAATTCATACATAGTTATCTCTGCAAAATAACAAGATAAGAGAAATAAAAGCAAGCGTAAATAGGCCCGCAAAAAGGAAGTGTGAAAGAAAAGAGGAAGATACTTTAAGTACCCTTGCCATCGATGTCCCATTAATTGTTTGCGGTGTTCTGAAAACTTGTATGGTGTTGAAAGCCCAGAGAGGAATAGTAATTTATAAGGAGTTCAAAGAGTTATTGGTTTGGAAGCAACCAACTCCGCGTGTGTTTCATTCAAGAAGATAGGAAAGTCATCGGTGATCTCCGAATCCTTGTGTCTCCATGAAATATGGTTAGGTATCGCTCGTGGGTCAATAAGAAACCATTTCTTCTTCCATACCTTTACACTGGATGTCCTATCCAACATACACTTTCAAACCTCCCTTATCCCCGACTCTCAAAGGAGAACCAGTAACCTTGTTTATAATCTGTTGAAGACCCGGAACAAGTTTACCGTGAATATATTCAAACTTTTGCAACGGATCTCGAACATCACCACACGGTTTACACAATTAGGAACCAACTCTGAGATGTGTACACAAAAGTGGCGTATGACAGCCAAAAAGAATGTCGAGAAAGGGATGTGTAATCCACCATGCTTGATGTACTCCACTAGCATCTTCTTTATGAATGGTCATGCTATTTGCGTTTTATTCGATACTGGTGCAACTCATTCAGTTATATCCACTACGTATGCCACTAGTATTAATAAAATCCCTACGCCACTAGAGAATATTTTACGTATATATACGCCTATGCGAGACTCTGTACGCATTACCTAGGTGTATAGAGATCTTCCACTAGAATTCGATGATAAGATTCGCCCAGTAGACGCACTTCCTTTGGATATGTGCGAGTTTGATCTCATCTTAGGCATGGAATGGTTATCCAAGCACCATGCTACTATCGACTGTCATACCTATCGGGTTATCTTCGGTGATGTTCAAGCACCATAATACATTCACAATGGGTTTATACCAGGAAAGTCTGTACAAATATTTTCCGCCTTAGAAGCTCGTGCTTTATTATCTCATGGTTGCGAGGGCTTCTTAGCTTCAATTCAGGATATTACTGCCGAAGTTCCGTCAATCCAAGATCAACCAGTTATTTCAGAATTCCCGATTTATTTCCAGAAGAACTTCCGGGTATACCACCTATCCGAGAAGTAGAGTTTAACATCGAGCTCATCCCAGGAGCTCAACCAATCTCTAAGGCTCATTATCACATGGCTCCCGTAGAGCTCAAGGAGTTAAAAGATCAGCTGCAGGAATTACTGGAGCGAGGTTTCATCCGTCCAAGTGTATCACCATGGGGTGCACCAGTACTTTTCGTTAAGAACAAGGATGGCAGCATGCGTTTATGCATTGACTATCGTGAGCTGAATAAGATCATGATTAGGAACCGTTATCCATTACCGCATATCGATGATCTGTTTGACCAACTACAAGGTGCGAAGCATTTCTCCAAGATTGATCTAAGATCCGGTTATCATCAGCTGCGAGTGAAAGAGCAAGATTTTCTCAAGACTACTTTTCGCACAAGATATGGCCATTATGAGTTCGTAGTCATGCCTTTCGGAGTCACTTATACTCCTGCGGTATTCATGGACCTTATAAACCGCGTCTTCCACGAGTACTTAGACAAATTTGTTATCGTTTTTATCGGTTAAATCCAAGGAAGAACATGAAGAACATCTACGTATTGTGCTACAGATTCTTTGTCAAAAGTAGTTGTACGCCAAATTCTCCAAGTGAGAATTCTGGCTAAACAAGGTGGCATTTTTAGGCCACATCATCTCCGCAGAAGGGATTACTATGGATCATGCGAAGGTTGAAGCTATCACTAAATGGCTAAGACTGACGTCTGCAACTGAGGTTCGTAGTTTTCTGGGCTTAGCTGGTTATTATCGCTGATTCGTGGAGAACTTTTCGAGACTAGCCTTACCTTTGACCAAGTTGATGGGGAAAGAAGAGAAATTCGTTTGGACTGATGAGCGGGAGAAGAGCTTTGAAGAACTTAAGCAGCGGTTAGTATCTACACCTATTCTTACTCTCCCATCTAGCACAAGTGGATTTCAGATCTATAGCGATGCTTCGGGTAAAGGATTAGGCTGTGTACTCATGCAACATGGGAAGGTGATTGCATATGCATCACGTCAGCTAAAGCCTTATGCGGAGAATTATCCTACCCATGACTTGGAGCTAGCAGTAGTAGTCTTTACTTAAAATCTGGAGACACTATCTATATGGTGAATCATGTGACATCTTTACCGTGATCACAAGAGTCTTAAGTACATTTTCACTCAGAGAGAACTTAACATGAGGCAGAGGAGATGGTTGGAACTACTCGAGGACTATGACATCAATCTTCAGTATCATCCCGGTAAGGCGAATGTAGTGGTAGATGCTCTCAACAGGAAGTCGAGTATGATTAACCGCATCAAGATACAAGAAGAAATCCTATATGACTTGGAGCGATTAGACATTGAATTCTTAGTACGTGGATAGCATGGGTACTGGGCTTATCTGAGAATTGAGCCAGACTTAATTTCTCGGATCAAGGCAGCTCAGAAAGATAATGGTGAGATTTGGGCTATTATTCAGAATCTTGATCGGCAGACATAATTTCGTGTAGGCGAATAAGGCATAGTATGGCAAGGAACCAAGCTATGTGTTCCGGATGATCAGACACTCCAAGAAGCGTTATTAATAGAAGCTCATAGCTCTCCATTCTCTATTCATCCAGGATCCACCAAGATGTACCATTGTGACAACTCGGCTTTTTGGTCGAGTCAGTTGTCACCCGTTAAGCTCTACTTATGTGTTAGGTTGTGTGTGCAATGTGTTTTATATGTTTTTATGAGTGATCTTGGGAATAAGTAAGAATGAAATGAGGTACATGATTTATAAATCATGGTACAAGTTAGAAATGAAATGAAATGAAATGAGTTCAGAAATAAACCGTGGGAAAGTTTGGATATCGTTTTTACAAGGTTTCGTGTATGTATCGTATGTTGTATGTATGTATTAAGTATATATTATATGTATTACATAAGTTTAAGAGTTACTTTCCATATTTAGAAACTTTTGGAAATGAAGGCCAGTTCGAAAACCGCGTAAAAAGTCGAAAAATCAACGTAAGACTTTCGGGTTTTGGCCCGGAAATAACCCGAATGTGAGGTTTAGTTAAATCATGATTGAATTATAAAATAATAGTTAAAAAACAGATCCTAAGGTGTTTTGGGCTTGGTTTAGGTAGCCAAAAGTAAAGTAAGGAAGAAAATAACCAAAAAGCCCCAAAACATGCCCAATGGACTTGTAATAGGATTAGGGGGTCTTTAGGAATTAACCAAACCCAACCCATAACCATAATAATCAGATTTTTAACCTCCATATCATCTCCTAGTCGAAATTTAACAATGGTGGCCAATTCGAGTTTCAAAAATAAAGATATTCCATTGATTTCTATGGTAAAACCTTCAAAACCTTTGTTTTATTTATAATTTTAATTAACCCAATCATGTAATTAACCTTTGTGATGGATTAGGATTTGTGAGTTTTATGAGAATAGTTAGATTAGGGTTCATAAGAATTGATTGATTTAGTTATTATGAAGATTAGTGATGGTAATTAGGGTTTAATCATGTTTAAATTCTTCATTAAAAATCAGGGCAGATTTTGGGTCAACTTGTTTGGGTCATATCTCAGGCATGCTAAGGACTTATGGAACGATTTTTTTTAAAATTTAGGTCAGGGAGTATAGTTTTCAAATATGCAAGGTTTGTAAATACTGGAGGTCTGTAAGTTGGTCGAAACATAGTTTCAAAGGTCGTTGTTAATGCAATAATGACTAAAAACGTTACTTGCATTTTTCGGTCTCGCTTAGTTTTGATTACAACAATATGTAAAAACAAGCATTTACGAAAACAACGAAAAACGAATTCTTGAGTTCAAGTATTTTTCATTTTACCCATTTTCACTTAAGGTATGGATAAACAAGTACTAACCTTAATCAAGTGATCAAGTGATTTAATCTTTTCTTAAAACTCACTTTTTATTAAAAGTGACAAGTTTTTATTAAACTTTATTTTTAAGAAAATGTTTTATTAAATTAATTATTTGAAATTTGAAAATAGCATATTCTTATACTGTTAAGAATATCCTTTCAGGATATTTTTATACCCAGATAAGACCTCCACCACTAAAAGACAAAAAGGAGCGGAGTCTAGTCCGGCGGTACCTTAGCGCCTAGGCGGTACCTTATCGATAAGGTACCGCGGGCTGTGATAAGGTACCGCGGGCAGAACTAGCCGTTGGCTCCTTTGTCCTTTAAATAGTTGGCCATTCTCAGCTTTTCACTTCACCTCTTTTGCACATTCATTTCCAGATTCAAACCCCTTCTTTAATCACTCAAATCTTTGATCATTTGTTTGATTATTACTTGTTTAAGAAGTGAATCTTGTTCTTCCATCTCTTCCTCTCCAAGTGCAAAGAGAAGAACACTATCCTAGTGAAGTGTTGAGTCCACCACCAAAGATCTATTGAAGATCAATTTTTATATACTTGTAGTTGTGTCATAGTTGTGAAGATCCAAGTAGTTGTGTCTATTTGGAAGTTGTGTATGTACTAAGTATAGTTGTGTAGATTGGTCCTAGCTACGATTAGGGCTCGAGTTTTAGCTTAGAGTCGGAAATTGGTTAAGCGACGTGTACGGTTTTCTCCACCATAAGGAGCTTGTTGTGTAGTGAACTCTCGAGTAAGGAGTACTCGAGGAGTGGAGTAGGAACGAGGAGTGAGCTTCGTTGCCGAACCACTATAAATCCTTGGTGTTCGGTTTGATCTTTCTTTACCCTTAACTCTTTACATTCCTTATTACTTTTTGCATATACATGTGTTAATATTAGATTAGCTACACTATTATTCTTTAGTCTTTGTGGATATATTTTTGTTAGTATTAGCTTAGCTACACTATCATTGTTCATATTTGTGCATAATAAAATTTCACATATTTCCTCAAGCCTAAGTTTTTGAAAAAGGATTTTTGGAAATCATATTTTAACAAGTAAATTTTAAGAAACTATTCAACCCCCCTTCTAGTTTCTACAATTGGTATCAGAGCGGGTTGCTCAAGAATTTTTAAAGTATATTGTATTTTAAAACTTGAATCGATCTATGGATTCCAACAAGTACCTAGAAGGGCAATCTATGCAAAGACCACCACTTTTTGAAACCGATAGTTTTATTTATTGGAAAAATAGATTTGAAACTTATGTGAAATCAAAAGATTTAGATCTTTGGCATGTTATTACCAATGGTGATTTTTTACCCTTTCAATTTAATGAAGTTTCTAAAACAAAAGAATTAGTCACTTTTGACAAAGCTAATGATGATACTAAAAAGAAACTTTCAAAAAATAATGAGGCTAAAATGGTGATTTATAATGCTTTGCCTAAGAAAGAGTATGAAAGAATTTTTATGTGTGAAACCGCCAAAGATATTTGGAACACTCTTTTAGTAACCCACCAAGGTAATAGCCAAGTCAAAGAAAGTAAAATCGATCTTCTTGTCCAACAATATGAACAATTTGTCATCTTAGAAGATGAAATTATTGATAGTGCATTTGCTAGGTTAATAAGTGTGAAAACACTTATCCTTTTACCATTTATTTCCAATAATAACCAGACCAAAACGTGTGATTTATGTCGTAAAAGTCAGAATTATGCGTGGTTTGTGTTTTTATTGTGTTTTAGGACCTAAATATGAAAAAGGAAGAAAACACGGGCTTTCACGGGCTTTTACTGAAGAAAACGGGAAGAGACGAAGTCAAAAGATCAAGAGTGCAAAAAGAACGGAAGTCCAAGACCCATTCTGAAGATTTATCGAAGAAAAAGTCAAAAGACGGAAGTTTAACGAAGTCGAAGAACTTAAGTCTAATAGAAGAAGAAAATTAAAAGACAAGTTCAAATCCCGAGACGACAAAGACGAAGAATTAAAGTCGAGTCGAGAAAACGTGAAGAAAGCAAGAAAGAAGATGCAACACATGCACTCCTTCCACCTTCCCTATAAATGCCCTCCTAATAGTCATTAGGAGGGTAGTTAGAGTTTTTAGTTAATTTTTCACTTTTTAGTTTTTAGAGAGAGAAAGTCTTAAACTTTCTCTCACTAGTTCATCTTCTACTTTTAATCTTTCAAGATTAACACTTTTTGTATGCTTATTTTTATTAATCAAGTTCCATTTTAAGCTTTTATCTCTTAATCTCATTCTACTTTTCTTTGATTTAAGATTGATTTTGGTGTGATTATCATGTGATCCGTGTTGTTCTAATTGATTTCATGCTAAAAAGTTAATCTTTTGATCATTTTATAAGTTTTCATTTGATTAAGCTTTAAGACTTTTGTGCTTATTGGCTTACTTATATGATTAGCTTATTTTTATCATTAAAAGTTTTATTAAAAAGTTTATGTTTTTATTGTTTGATCTAAAAAAGTTGCTTGATTTCGAGTTAGATAAGTGGATTAAAGTGCTTATTTGATTTGGTTAAGTATTTGGATTGATAAGTTTCGGGTATGAGCTTAATTCTTTAGCTTATTACCTAGCTTTTACATTTTCCACAAATTTCGGAATGGGTTTAAACCCCCTTTTCCGAGTGGTGTTTTTCCGACCGGGGGTATCTCTTAGTGCATTTCCTTCATTTTTGGAAAGGTTGTTAACTTCCCTTTCCGATTGAGCCTCTATTCCGACCAGACCCCTACTCCATATTCCGATTGTGTCAAATCGGATTAGGGCTTTGCTTTTCCGATCTGAACCTCCATGCGCTTTCCGATTGGGACTTGTAGTTGAGCATTCCGATTGGGTCCCTAATCCCACTTTCCGATTGACCCCTTGTCCCTCTTTTCCGATTGTGTCACTTCTCCACACCATTCCGACCATCCGATCGGAATACATTCCGATCGGGTCCCCTTTTGGCTTGTTTTTGGTTTCCTTCGTTATCACTTTCTTATAGTACTTTTATTTTCCAAAAATTTTTCTGAAATCTTCCAAGTGTTAGTTTTATTTAGTGAGTTAGTATTTTTCCATTACCACCTTTAATTTTTTATGCATTTATTTTTACTCGTCATTCAAATTAATCTTTTAACTTCCATTTTACTTAACGACACTTTAAATTCTTGCTATTAGATTAAAACAAATCAACCAAACCTTTGATTCACCAAAAGACGATTGAGTCACACTTTAGACCGGTTTTCAATTCGAAAAGATTCGGAACTATAACGAACTTGGATACTTTTGGTTGCAAAATTTCAAGTATTAAATGGCGCCGCTGCCGGCTCTTTTCGTTAAGATAAACGGTTTCTAGTGAGAGACGCATTGAATTTTGGGATCCGTTCTTTGAACGTTATTTTCATTGCTATAAAAATTTCCAAAAATCCATAAAAAATATAAAATTCTTCAAAAATACAAAAACATTAAAAAAAACCTATAAAAACCAAAAAGATTATATAGATATTCCTTGTGTATATTTTTCTTCTGCAGGTGCATGCGTACTAGATCTACAAACTATTCTGAGCCCGAGAATCGTGAAGATTTAGATATGGCTGGTGTTAACAACAACAATAATCACCCACCTCAAAATAATTTGAATAATAACCACAACAATAACAACAACAACAATGTCCTTCTACCTGATTTACGAACCATGGAGGAATTGTGCCAACCCACCATGAATGGACGCGGAGGCCCGATTGCGCCAATGCATATCACGGCTCAGGAGTTTTCGTTGAAGCATCACATGATCCAACAAGTGCAAACTAATCCATTCGCCGGAATGCCTAATGATGATGCCAACAAACACCTCGACAAATTCATTACTATCACTCAAAGCATGAAGTCCCCCGGTGTTTCTATGGATGACCTTCGCCTTCAACTTTTTCCACACTCGCTTTCTCACCACGCCGAAAAATGGTTTGACCGTCTTCCTAAGAATTCTATTCATACATGGAACGACATGACTCAACGCTTTTTGTCGCGCTACTTTCCCCCATCCATGGTCACTAGCCTTCGTAACCAAATCAGTGGATTTATGCAAGAGAATGATGAATCGCTTTTTGATGCTTGGGAACGTTACAATGATTTGATCGACCGCTGTCCTAATCACAATATGCTCCCCGTCACTCTCATTGACACCTTTTACAATGGTCTCACTTTTCGTGATCGTGACACGATCAATGCCGCCGCCGGTGGTACTTTTATGAAAAGGAGACCGGAGGAGTGTCGAGAGTTGATTGAAAACATGACTACTCACCACAAGAATTGGGATTCTTCCGCATCCTCAAGATCTAATCAGAGAGTCAATGTTTCATCTACTTCTACCACCACCAACCCGTCTATTTTGGAACGTGCTATTCTCGATATTAACAAAAGTCTCCAAATTTTGACTTCTAACCAAACTCAACAAGCTAAAGCCGTTGTTATCTCTTGTGACACATGTGGTGGTCCTCATTCCTACAATGAGTGTCTTCTACTCATGGCAATTATTCTGAAGACGTTAACGCAGCATATGGTACTTATCCTACGGGAGGCTATCAAGCTCGCCCTCAAGGAGACCGTAACTTGCTAAGTTATCGTTCTAACAATTATCTTTCTCCTCCCGGTTTCCCTCCTGCAAACCAGAACCAACAACAAAGCTACAACCGAACCAACCAATCCCAACCTCGTGCTCAAAATCAATATCCATCCCAAAGAAACCCATACCCAACTCAAGGAAATTCTCAAGCTTACCAAGCTCCACCTCTCAATCAACCGATGGCTGTAAACCAAGATGTCGAAACGTTCATGAAAACTAATCGTGAGATGGTGACGAATCTTCAGAGCCAATTTGTCAACTTGAAGAATGACATGGTGAAACAAGGGAGTGATATTAGAGCCGAGCTAAGGAATGATATGGCCAAACACAGCAATGATATTAATGCCAATATGCAAAACTCTTTTAACAATCAAGCTCTTCACCTTCGTGATATGATTGGTTCGCTCATCCAAAGTAATCAATCCTCTTCTTCGGGTACTCTTCCGAGTAATACCGTTGCAAATCCAAGAGGGGAGATGAAAGCAATCACCACTCGTAGTGGAAAAGGTAATATGGAACCCGAGCTTCCTACACCTCCACCCGTGATTGTGAACAAGGAAAAAGAGCAACTTTCTTCACCTCCTTCACCTTCTATCCCCATTTCCCCACCACCCGTGGCTGTGAGTGATCCTATTCCCTTAAAGCCTTCTTCTTCATCCAATATACCTTATCCTTCAAGGTTGAGGAAAGAGAAGCAAAAGAGCAAGGATGATATTCAGGTTTCAAACTTCCTAAAAATGTTTAAACAATTGAATTTTAACATCTCCTTCGCCGAGGCTCTCGCTCACATGCCCAAATATGCTAAGATGTTTAAAGATCTTCTAAGTGATAAAGAAAAGCTTCTTGACATTGCTCAGACCCAACTTAATGAGAACTGCTCCGCAGTGCTCTTAAGGCAATTGCCCACCAAACTTGGTGATCCGGGTCGCTTCTTGATTCCTTGCAACTTCCCCGGAGTAGAGAATTGCATGGCCCTAGCCGATCTAGGTGCCAGTATAAACTTAATGCCTTTAAGTGTTTGGAAGCAATTATCTCTCCCCGAGCTAGTCCCCACCAAAATGACTTTGGAATTAGCTAACCGTACGGTTGCGTATCCAGTGGGGATAGCCGAAGATGTCTTTGTTGGCGTTGATAAATTCACCTTTCTGGCGGATTTTGTTGTCGTTGACTACGAGATGGATCCCCGTGTTCCATTAATCGTTGGACGTCCCTTTCTGAGGACCGGTCGCACTCTTATTGATGTAGCCGCAGGCGAAATAATCATGAGAGTTGGTGATGATCAAATTGTCTTCAACATGGGTAAGATTTCTAAACAACCTTATTCGTATGAGAGCGTTAATGCTATTGATGTTCTCGATGAGGCTTGTGAAGAACATTTTCATGATGCTTGCAAAAATACTCTTTCTTCTCTACCCAATGTTGAGACCGTTGCCTCAATTGCTCCAGCATTGACTCCTTTTGGAGAAAGTGACTTGGATGATTTCGAAGCTAGCTTGGGTCCTCTCGATATTAAGTATGATAATTTGTCCACCAATTGGGATGAAGATATTCGTACTATTGAGAGACTTCTCAATGAGGACCCGTTGTCTCCTCCTGCTCCTAAAGAGGTGACTAATGATGATCCATCGTTAGTTTCACCATCTATTGAGAATCCTCCTACTCTTGAGCTTAAGGACTTACCTCCTCATCTTGAGTACGTTTTCCTGGAAGACGACGAGAAGCTACCGGTCATCATCGCAAAGGATCTGAAAGACGACGAAAAAGCCCGACTTGTCGCTATTTTGAAGAAGCATAAACGCGCTATCGCTTGGAAAATCTCCGACATCCGTGGAATTGATCCTCACTTTTGCACACATAAAATTCTCATGGAGGACGACTTTAAGCCCACAATTCAAAGTCAACGAAGGGTGAATCCTAAAATCCATGAAGTCATCAAAAAAGAGGTTATCAAACTTCTTGATGCGGGTATGATTTACCCTATTTCGGATTCACCGTGGGTTAGTCCAGTCCATTGTGTGCCTAAGAAAGGCGGAATCACCGTTGTGCCTAATGCAAACAACGAGTTGATTCCTACCCGTCTCGTTATTGGGTGGAGAGTTTGTATAGACTACCGCAAACTCAATGATGCCACGAGAAAGGATCATTTCCCTCTACCTTTTATGGACCAAATGCTTGAACGTCTAGCTGGTAATGAATATTACTGCTTTCTGGATGGTTTCTCGGGTTATTTTCAAATACCCATCGATCCCCAAGATCAAGAGAAAACAACATTCACTTGTCCCTACGGCACATTTGCTTATAAACGAATGCCTTTTGGCTTATGCAATGCCCCCGGGACTTTCCAAAGGTGCATGTTGGCTATCTTCCATGACATGGTTGAGCAAACCATGGAAGTCTTCATGGATGATTTCTCGGTCTTCGGGGATTCCTTCTCTTCTTGCCTTGCCAATTTGGAACGTATGCTTAAGCGGTGCGAAGACACTCGCCTTGTTCTAAATTGGGAAAAATGCCATTTTATGGTAAAAGAAGGCATTGTGCTAGGACACAAAATCTCTAAAGCCGGTCTTGAAGTCGACCGTGCTAAAGTAGATGTCATAGCCAAATTACCTCCACCTTCAACTGTGAAGGGTGTGAGAAGTTTTCTGGGTCATGCGGGCTTCTATCGTAGATTCATTCAGGATTTCTCTAAAATCGCTCGCCCGATGACCCACCTCTTGGAAAAAGATACTCCTTTCATCTTTTCTAAAGAGTGTCTCGAAGCCTTCAATCTTCTCAAGGACAAGCTAACTAAGGCACCGGTCTTGGTTACCCCAAATTGGGAGCTGCCTTTTGAATTGATGTGCGATGCTAGCGACTTTGCCATTGGTGCGGTTTTGGGCCAAAGAGTGAATAAACACTTCCAACCAATCCACTATGCTAGCAAAACAATGACGGGGGCTCAATTGCATTATACGACAACCGAAAAAGAGCTTTTAGCTGTTGTCTATGCTTTTGAGAAATTTCGCCCCTATCTTGTTTTATCCACCACCATCGTATACACAGACCATTCCGTGTTGAAGTACTTGATGACAAAGAACGATTCTAAACCAAGACTTCTTCGCTGGGTTTTGCTCCTTCAAGAATTCAACATTGAAATTCGTGACAAGAAGGGAGCCGAAAACCTGGCCGCGGATCATTTGAGTCGACTTGAGGATCCATATCAGGGGGATCATCCGCACAAAGAGATCAATGACTCTTTCCCCCTGGAGACTCTAATGTCTATAAATCTCAATCTTGATGACACCCCGTGGTTTGCAGACATTGCAAACTACTTAGCGGGTGGTATTCTCATCCAAGGGTTAACCTCCCAACAAAAGAAGAAGTTCTTGAACGATGTTAAGACTTACTTTTGGGATGACCCTTATCTATTCAAACAGTGTGCTGATCTGATTATTCGTCGATGTGTTGAAGGACCGGCAGCTTTTGACATCCTCCAAGCTTGCCACAAAGGACCCACCGGTGGTCACTTTGGTCCCAACTACACCGCTAAGAAAGTGTTTGATTCTGGATTCTACTGGCCCACCATTTATCGTGACGCTCACGAAATGGTTAAGCATTGTGATGCTTTCCAACGTCAGGGCAAGATCACACATAAGGATGAGATGCCTCAAAATTTCATACAGGAATGTGAAATCTTTGATGTATGGGGCATCGACTTTATGGGGCCATTTCCATCCTCCAAAGGGAACAAGTACATCCTCGTCGCCGTCGACTACGTCTCTAAATGGGTTGAAGCTAAGGCTCTTCCTACGAATGATGCGAGGGTGGTTGTGAACTTTTTGAAGCAGCTTTTCGCCCGATTTGGCGTTCCTCGTGCTATCATCAGTGATCGCGGGACTCATTTTTGCAACGATCAATTTGCAAGAGTCATGGCAAAGTATGGTGTCACTCACCGTCTTTCCACCGCCTATCATCCCCAAACCAATGGGCAAGCCGAAATTTCCAATCGTGGCTTGAAGAGAATTTTGGAGCGTACTGTGGGAGAGCATCGTGCCGCGTGGGCCGATAAGTTAGATGATGCTCTGTGGGCTTTCCGTACTGCTTACAAGACCCCGATCGGTTGTACACCTTATCGTCTTGTGTACGGGAAAGCCTGCCACCTACCCATCGAGCTGGAACACAAGGCGCACTAGGCCTTGAAGTGGGCTAACTTCGACATCATCAAAGCCGGTGATCATCGCAAGGTTCAACTCAACGAGCTAAATGAACTAAGGAATGAAGCTTATGAGAACTCGCTGATCTACAAGGAGAAGACGAAGATGATCCACGATGCTAAAATCAAGAACCGAGAGTTCCACGTTGGTGATCAAGTCTTACTCTTTAACTCTCGCTTGAAGATCTTCTCTGGCAAGTTGAAGAGCCGCTGGTCTGGTCCATTCACCGTCGCCAAAGTCTTTCCGTATGGGACCATTGAGCTTTCTCAGCCGAATGGGCCCAATTTCAAGGTGAATGGCCAGCGTCTGAAGCTGTACTTTGGTGAGGACATCTCTCAGGAGATGATTCCATCCCTCACCACGTTCCCCATGAACTAAAATTGGGTCGAGTCAGGCTCATGACTCGGTGAACAAAAACAAGCGCTTCTCGGGAGGCAACCCGTGTTCTATCCCTTACTGCTTTCATAATAAGTGTAGGGGGAGCCCCGCATATGTTTGTTGTCTTGTTTCTTGTGCTGTGCAGGGATTTAAGCTTCAGAGAGCATCTTGATGACTTTTGACGAACCGTGATACCGTGTTTCCTATCTTCCCGGTTCTATCCTAAACTCTTGTGATTCAATATTTCATATTCTATATGTTCACATTGAATTCACTTTAGTTGTCTTTTCCTTAGCAAGATTTAAACAAAGTGCACAATGTCCTAAGTGTAGGGGAGTTTACTCCCACATACTTAAACATTGAGGACAATGTTTATCTCAAGTGTAGGGGGGACTTCTATCGAAGTAAGTGGTCTTTTCCATGAATTTGCCCTCATTTTAACCGGAAAATTTGATTTTTCGACATTTTTCAAAATTTTTAATCTATTTTGGCCTAGTTGTATAGTTGCATTTTCCTTTACTATGTTTATTTTTTTCCCTTGCTGGAATAGTTTTTTAATAAAGTGGTTTTAGATTTTTCTTAGTCGTGAACATTTTGACTCAACCCGAGTTTACTTGCCTAAGTTTACTCTAGCTAGTATCCTTAACGTGTTTAAGTCAAGTTTTGCTAGGCTTTTATATAGGGAGCTATAAAACGCGAAAGTCTTAACTCTCACGGGTTAAGAACAAGAACTTTTCGCAAGTTCCTATAATTGATCCTAGAGAGTCGTTTATCAAGGGAACTTTAAAATGCGATTTCTAAACTTGAAAAAGTCTAAGAATTTGCAAGATCCTATAGGCGACTCGAAAACCCAAAACTTTGATTTAATAGGCTAAGCATCCACGAATCTCATTCCTTGAGATTTTAAACTGTGGAGAACGAGAGATGATAGAGTCAATTATAAGTTTGGTATTCTTTCGTGAATTTATGTGAGTTAATTATGAGCCTATTCTCCATCCGCTTGCTTAATAAATTATCTGCTAATAAGTAGGGTTGTATGATTTAAAAGGTTACTTAGCTTTTAGCCCCAGATCGTTTAAAAGTTGCTCGGTAATGACGAGAGTTCATAGCCAAGGCATAACTTATGAAGCGGGGCGCGAAGATTGGCGAGTCCGAAAAGGCCCTAACAAGGCATGAGGGCTACATTTTGTTGCTAAAAGATCCAAAAGTGATGTGAAGAATCATTTATCGAAAATCAATATGAAGGATCGAGACACACGACGAAAAGCAAGAACTCCCCAAAAGTCATGGAGAAGTCTATCCGAAAAGACCCTAACAAGGTATGAGGATAAATAGATCCAAGTCCTAAAAGGAGGCGGATCGTTGTATATCAAAGTCCAAAATAAAGATTGGAGAAAAATGAAGAAGTCGTGGTCCAAAGATGAAGAATCTCTCAAAAACTTCAAGTGAAGAAATTCTTATTATGAAGAGAAGACCATAATTTCAAGAACGTCTCTCGAAGATTCGAAGTATGAAGTCGCTGCCAAATATCGGCCCGAGAAAGGTCTCAAATCGCGAACCAAGTTATGCCAAGATATGAACTTTCTGATATCCCGAGAAGCAGTTTTAAAAGATTTGGTCCTTTAGCTAACTATTGATTAAATCGTTCACCTTATTTTCGGACTAAATAACTATCGAAATAAGTCAAACAATGCATCCTCGTGATCATTCAAGACAAAAATAAAATATAAGAGATACACCTAGGAATAAGGGAGTCTAAGTGAATAATTGGCCCACATGAGTTCGTGATAGTTTGCTAACTTATAATAACAATGATCTCGTTTTTAAGCTTGGTATGGGGAACGTGAAACTTGAGGATGATAAACGTTCATGGCCACCAAAACCCAATGTAAGTTTTTAATTTCTCTACTTATTTCTATCTTTTATGTTTAGTATTTAATAAAGGCCAAGGTGGGTTATTTATGATGGAAAATGTAAACCGTGCTTTAAAATTAATGCATTGCATGAGGGCATTGCAATGGTCAAGTGTAGGGGATTTAATAAGTGTGAAAACACTTATCCTTTTACCATTTATTTCCAATAATAACCAGACCAAAACGTGTGATTTATGTCGTAAAAGTCGGAATTATGCGTGGTTTATGTTTTTATTGTGTTTTAGGACCTAAATATGAAAAAGGAAGAAAACACGGGCTTTCACGGGCTTTTACTGAAGAAAACGTGAAGAGACGAAGTCAAAAGATCAAGAGTGCAAAAAGAACGGAAGTCCAAGACCCATTCTGAAGATTTATCGAAGAAAAAGTCAAAAGACGGAAGTTTAACGAAGTCGAAGAACTTAAGTCTAATAGAAGAAGAAAATTAAAAGACAAGTTCAAATCCCGAGACGACAAAGACGAAGAATTAAAGTCGAGTCGAGAAAACGTGAAGAAAGCAAGAAAGAAGATGCAACACATGCACTCCTTCCACCTTCCCTATAAATACCCTCCTAATAGTCATTAGGAGGGTAGTTAGAGTTTTTAGTTAATTTTTCACTTTTTAGTTTTTAGAGAGAGAAAGTCTTAAACTTTCTCTCACTAGTTCATCTTCTACTTTTAATCTTTCAAGATTAACACTTTTTGTATGCTTATTTTTATTAATCAAGTTCCATTTTAAGCTTTTATCTCTTAATCTCATTCTACTTTTCTTTGATTTAAGATTGATTTTGGTGTGATTATCATGTGATCCGTGTTGTTCTAATTGATTTCATGCTAAAAAGTTAATCTTTTGATCATTTTATAAGTTTTCATTTGATTAAGCTTTAAGACTTTTGTGCTTATTGGCTTACTTTTATGATTAGCTTATTTTTATCATTAAAAGTTTTATTAAAAAGTTTATGTTTTTATTGTTTGATCTAAAAAAGTTGCTTGATTTCGAGTTAGATAAGTGGATTAAAGTGCTTATTTGATTTGGTTAAGTATTTGGATTGATAAGTTTCGGGTATGAGCTTAATTCTTTAGCTTATTACCTAGCTTTTACATTTTCCACAAATTTCGGAATGGGTTTAAACCCCCTTTTCCGATTGGTGTTTTTCCGACCGGGGGTATCTCTTAGTGCATTTCCTTCATTTTCAGAAAGGTTGTTAACTTCCCTTTCCGATTGAGCCTCTATTCCGACCAGACCCCTACTCCATATTCCGATTGTGTCAAATCGGATTAGGGCTTTGCTTTTCCGATCTGAACCTCCATGCGCTTTCCGATTGGGACTTGTAGTTGAGCATTCCGATTGGGTCCCTAATCCCACTTTCCGATTGACCCCTTGTCCCTCTTTTCCGATTGTGTCACTTCTCCACACCATTCCGACCATCCGATCGGAATACATTCCGATCGGGTCCCCTTTTGGCTTGTTTTTGGTTTCCTTCGTTATCACTTTCTTATAGTACTTTTATTTTCCAAAATTTTTTCTGAAATCTTCCAAGTGTTAGTTTTATTTAGTGAGTTAGTATTTTTCCATTACCACCTTTAATTTTTTATGCATTTATTTTTACTCGTCATTCAAATTAATCTTTTAACTTCCATTTTACTTAACGACACTTTAAATTCTTGCTATTAGATTAAAACAAATCAACCAAACCTTTGATTCACCAAAAGACGATTGAGTCACACTTTAGACCGGTTTTCAATTCGAAAAGATTCGGAACTATAACGAACTTGGATACTTTTGGTTGCAAAATTTCAAGTATTATAGGTTTAACACCATTATTACTTGTCTAAAAGCACTTGATGAAGGTT
This sequence comes from Glebionis coronaria, assembly GCA_025667525.1. NCBI lineage: Eukaryota > Viridiplantae > Streptophyta > Magnoliopsida > Asterales > Asteraceae > Glebionis > Glebionis coronaria. Next base: position 71,972 of record JANFOE010001073.1, on the reverse strand, counting down.
TTTCTAGCAAGAACAATGTTAGGAAGTTTCTAAGGGCCCTACATCCAAAGTGGAGAGCAAAAGTCACGGCTATTGAAGAGTCGAAAGATCTCTCAACTTTGTCACTCGATGAACTCATAGGAAACTTGAAGGTTCATGAGATGATAATTTTGAAGGACTCGGAATTAGTAAAAACCAAGAGTGAAAGGAAATCTCTTGCACTTAAAGCCAAGAAGGCACAAAGTGACCATGATAGTTCCTCCGAAAGTGATGACGAGGAGTATGCATTGGCGGTGAGAGATTTCAAGAAGTTCTTCAAGAGACGAGGTCAACACGTTAGGCAACCAAACTATGACAAGAAACCATTGTCAAAGAATCGGTTTGTCAAGAACGAAAAAGGTGATAGGAGTTGCTTTAGATGTGGTGATCCAAATCACTTCATTGGTGATTGTCCAAAGCCCGCTCGTGATAAGAACCACACGGCATTCGTTAGTGGCGCTTGGAGCGATAGCGTTGAAGATGATGATGACAACCCCAAAGAGGAGAAATGTCTTATGGCTCACACTTCTAAAGAGGTACATTCCGAAACCGAATATTATAGCTATGATAGTTCCACTTTAGATGATATTGAATTTGAAGGCAAATATGATAGCTTACACAAACTTAGTCTTAAATTCATAGAAAAGAATAAAACCTTAAAATCAACCAAAACTAAGCTTGAAAATGAGATCAATGAACTTAGGGAGAAATTGGCTATACTTGAGAAAAACAAAGAGGTTGATTTAGGTTGCTTAAGTTGTGAGAAACTTAGATTAGAGAATGATGATCTCAAGAGCACCTCCATTAAATTGAAAAAGTTCATGAAAGGTACTAGTGCTCTTGATGATATGTTAAACAAACAAGTTCATTCTAAGGAAAAACTTGGTCTAGGTTTTAACTCAAATGAAGCCTCAACTAGTGAACCAAAACAAGTCAGGTTTTCACAGAAAACACTTTTTGGACGCGGTTCCACATTGTATGGCGCGGTTCCTTATCGCTATGGAACCGCGGCCATAGATAAGGTACCGCGGCCAGAAGTTGATTTTTGTGAAAACTCTGAACTTTCTGAAAAATCTAAGTTAAATGAAAAACCAAAGCATCTTACTATTAATAAGGTTCAATTACCCATACTTGACGACAATGCTATTAGTAAGTTCTATAAGCCGTTAAGTAAACCTCTCATGGGAAATAGAAGTTTATCTAGATTATCTTCTACTCCACCTAGAGTACGGAATGAGTCTAAGCCTAGAAGTAGAACGACAACTCCTACAAGGGATAATCAAAACAACTCACGAACTAGAAGTAAAACTCCAACACCTAGAAAGAATGATAATAACTCTAAACCTAGATCAAACACACCTAGGAGAAGTAATAAACAACAAAATGGTTACATGAACTACTACCCTCCTCCATTTTGTTCTCCATGGGGAATCCCCACCTCATTCATGCATCCCAACCAAATGCAAGGGATGTTTGGAACTAACAATTTTGGACCCATGAGATATTGGGGACCAAATGTTTGATCTTGTGTATTGTTACCTAGATATGCTTGGGAATTGATTTGGAGCCCGATGAGTGGATTAAGGATAGTGGATGTTCTAAACACATGACGGATAATCGAAGTTTGTTCTCGCATTACAAAGCATATGATGGAGGTAACGTCACATTTGCTAGTAGTCTACGTGGTAATATCATTGGCAAAGGTACGGTTTCTCTTGACTCCATGACCATTGAAAATGTTGAGCACGTAGATAACTTAGGTTTTAACCTTTTAAGTATAGGTCAAATTTGTGATAATAAGTGTAAGGTCATCTTTTTGGAACATGACAGTGAAATTGTAAAAGATGGAAAAGTCATTGGAAAAGGTGTTATAAAGCATGGGCTTTATGTCATGAAGGTTAATAAGAAGTCAAAAGACAACATATGTCTTGCGACTATAGATGATAGCTCTACCCTTTGGCATAGGAGATTAGGTCACGCTAATATGCGTTTAATTCAATCTTTAGTCTCTAAGGAGTTGGTAAGACACCTCCCCAAGATTAAGTTTGATAGTCACTTTTGTGATGCTTGCAAAGTTGGAAAGCAAGTTCACTCAAGTCACAAAGCCAAGAATTTGGTTTCGACCTCTCGGTACTTAGAGCTCCTACATATGGATCTCTTTGGACCTTCCGTCATACGGAGTTATGGAGGTAACCTTTATACCCTAGTTATAGTTGACGACTATTCTAGATTCACTTGGACTAGATTTTTGGCATCTAAGAATGAAGCTTTCGATCATTTCGAAATCTTTAGTCGAAGAATTCAAAATCAACTAGGATGTTCAATTGTTTTTATTAGGACGGATCATGGTAGGGAATTTGATAATGAAGTGCAATTCGGTGCCTTTTGTGAAGCTCATGGTATTACCCATAACTTCTCGGCTCCTCGCACTCCACAATCAAATGGGGTAGTTGAAAGGAAGAATAGGACTCTCCAAGAGATGAGTAGGACGATGTTAAACGAGCAATCTTTGTCTCAAAAGTTTTGGTGCAATGCCGTGGATACATCGACTTATATTCTCAACCGAATTCTTATTCGACCTTTCCTAGGAAAGACCCCCTATGAGATTCTTAAAGGTAAGAAACCCTCATTAGAATACTTTAGGGTGTTTGGAAGCAAGTGCTTTATCCTCAACACCAAAGACTACCTTACCAAGTTTGACCCAAAGTCTTACGAAGGTATACTTTTAGGTTATTCCCAAACTAGTAAGGCCTACATAGTCTTAAATAGAACCTCAGGGGTTATTGAAGAATCACTCAACGTAACCTTTGATGAAACCCCTCCTTCACCCAAGACACCACCATTGGTTGATGATGACTTGCATGAATTAGAAGTAGTTAAAGCCAAAGAGGTTAGAAAAATAGGAGTTGAAGACCTTAGTGTTGAAAAGGAAGTAAACATTAAGGAGTCTAGGGATCATACTCTCAATAATGTCATTGGTGACTTAAATCAAAGGACCCTAAGATCTCAAGTCCAAAATCAAAGCAACTTCTTTTGTTTTGTCTCCTTGATTGAACCAAAGAATGTTAAGGAAGCTTTGACGGATGAGAGTTGGGTCATTGCGATGCAAGAAGAATTGAATCAATTCGTTGCCAATGATGTTTGGGAACTTGTTCCTCCACCTAGAAGTTCTACCATTATAGGAACCAAATGGGTATTTAGGAATAAGATAGATGAGAATGGTGTTGTGTCTCGTAACAAGGCTAGACTTGTAGCTCAAGGATATAATCAACAAGAAGGGATTGATTATGACGAGACATATGCACCGGTAGCTAGATTAGAATCAATTAGAATCCTTTTAGCCTACGCTTGTGCCTTAGATATTAAGCTTCAACAAATGGATGTAAAGAGTGCATTTCTTAACGGTTTGATCAATGAGGAGGTATATGTGGCTCAACCTCCCGACTTCATTGATTTTGAGAAACCGGACCATGTTTACAAGCTTAAGAAAGCACTTTATGGACTCAAACAAGCACCCAAAGCTTGGTATGATAGACTTAAAGCGTTTCTTGTTAAACATGAGTATACCATGGGAATGGTAGACAATACACTCTTTACAAAGAAGAAAGGTTCTCACCTCATAATCGTACAAATATATGTTGATGACATTATATTTGGCTCAACTTGTCAAGAATTGTGTGATGACTTTGCCAAAATCATGCATGATGAGTTTGAAATGAGTATTATGGGAGAACTTAACTTCTTTCTAAGACTCCAAATTAAACAAATGGACGATGGTATTTTCTTTAGTCAATCTAAGTACGCTAAAGAAATGCTAAAGAAATTTGGATTAGAAGAATCTAGACCAATGAAGACCCCTATGGCCTCGGATACTAAACTCACCGTAGATGATGATTGTGAGTCGGTAGACAACACCAAATATAGAGGTATGATTAGTAGTTTGTTGTACCTAACGGTAAGTCGACCGGATATCATGTTTAGTGTTTGCCTTTGTGCTCGCTTCCAAGAGGCTCCCAAAACCTCTCACCTTGAAGCGGTTAAGCGTATCTTCCGATACATTAAAGGCACTATACATTTAGGATTATGGTATCCTAAAGGGACCGGCGTAGAAACCATTGTCTACGCGGACTCGGATCATGCGGGAGACTATGTGGACCGGAAAAGCACTAGTGGAGTTTGTACCTTCATGGGTTGTTGTTTTACTTCTTGGTTCTCCAAGAAACAAACCGCTCTTGCGATATCCACCACGGAAGCCGAGTATGTGAGTGCCGGTAAAGCATGCCAACAAGCTCTATGGATGAAGCAAGCGCTTGTTGATTACGGGATTTCTCTTGATGATGTTCCCATCATGTGCGATAATAAAGGCGCTATAGACCTAAGCAAGAATCCCGTGCAACATTCGCGAACCAAACACATAGAAATTAGACACCATTTCCTTAGGGATAATGTTCAAAAGGGGAACATTACTATTGAAAAGGTGCCCTCCGAGGACAACTTAGCCGATATCTTCACTAAGCCACTTAAGAGGGAACCTTTTTATTACTTGCGTCTAGGTCTAGGATTAATGGAACATCTTCCTTAATTTCCTTTCTTCTTGTGTGTTTTCTATTACCACTTTGAGTCCTTGAGTCTTTTAAGATTCTTTTGAAAAATCTTCTCATCTTCCTTCAAAACTCTCAGTCTCTTTCGAAAATGGTTGAGAAATTCGTTTGACATTGTTAATTCAATCTAAAAACGATTTTTCATAGATTCTCGCTATTAATATAGAGCTTACATAATTCATATGTATGATTCTCTCAAACATAGCAAGAACAAGATTGAATCATGGAGGATCATTGTGTCATGACTTAAGGTCCCGTCTTACACACCTCCTACATTGATTTTTTAATCCATGTATTTTGGTCAAATCTCTATTTGGTAAGTTTGCATATGTTTTCTTTGTCTATCTTTGCTTTTAAGCATATCCCTATGATAAGTTAGACTAGAAAAATAAGATTTGCTGAAAAATCTTCCTCCAAATACCAAGCCCTGCTTCTGCAGGCGGTTCCTTATGTGAACCGCGGTACCTTATTGATAAGGTACCGCCACCCTAGATAAGGAACCGCCTACAGTGGGCTTCCTTTTCGGGTTTTTGTCTGCAACTCCAGATTTGCTCCAACCTTTTTGAGAATCTTTGTTTCAAACCCTTTGACCACCCCAAAAATACCCTAAGCCTTCCCTATTTAAACCATAAGCATTTTGCATTACTTCACATCCAAAATGTCTTATTCTCCCAATGAAAGCCTTGAATCTCCTCCATTTTCTCCAATTGCTTTCAATCCAAACCCACCCAAGAACACTCTTAATCACATTTCTCCTACCAAGAATGTTGATTGTGGAACTTCTTTTCTTCCACCACCATCCTTTAGTGTTCTTCCTCCTTCTCATGATAATGTCATGCACCATGGAACATATTGTCATTGTTGTCAATATCAACATCTTGCTATGGCACACATATATGAGGAGTTGAGCTACATCAAGAGTCTCTTAATCAAGCCTCCTCTTCACTTTGATTATGAGATCTCCAACAAGCCACCACCACCACCCTCCGCTATTACCTTGTCTTTCATATAAGCATTGATTGCTTATCCACAAGACACAAAATTCAAGCAAATCTTATAATTCTAGAATAACTAGGATTAGATTTATGCTTTTGGATTGTTTCTTTTTCCATACTTCTTTGTATGATGTTTCATTAGTAACCTATCTTGGATGTTTGTCTTTGTGTTTTCTTCTCTTTTTCTTTTTTTGTGACCTATTGCTATATATTGTTGGTTGCTTCTTTTGTTCAACTAACCCTTCTATGTAGCTTGTCACCATATCTCGATTCCTCGGTGCCCCAAGATAGGGGGAGTAAGCACCAAGGGGGAGTATTTGCAAAGTCCGTTTCTTCAACACCGGATTACGCAACCTTTTTGCTTCGACAAAGGGGGAGAAATGAATAAACTCGTCTTCAAAAATCTTGTTTTTGTGTGATTGAGTTTATGTATTGTCAGAATCAAAAAGGGGGAGATTGTTAATGCAATAATGACTAAAAACGTTACTTGCATTTTTCGGTCTCGCTTAGTTTTGATTACGACAATATGTAAAAACAAGCATTTACGAAAACAACGAAAAACGAATTCTTGAGTTCAAGTATTTTTCATTTTACCCATTTTCACTTAAGGTATGGATAAACAAGTACTAACCTTAATCAAGTGATCAAGTGATTTAATCTTTTCTTAAAACTCACTTTTTATTAAAAGTGACAAGTTTTTATTAAACTTTATTTTTAAGAAAATGTTTTATTAAATTAATTATTTGAAATTTGAAAATGGCATATTCTTATACTGTTAAGAATATCCTTTCAGGATATTTTTATACCCAGATAAGACCTCCACCACTAAAAGACAAAAAGGAGCGGAGTCTAGTCCGGCGGTACCTTAGCGCCTAGGCGGTACCTTATCGATAAGGTACCGCGGGCTGTGATAAGGTACCGCGGGCAGAACTAGCCGTTGGCTCCTTTGTCCTTTAAATAGTTGGCCATTCTCAGCTTTTCACTTCACCTCTTTTGCACATTCATTTCCAGATTCAAACCCCTTCTTTAATCACTCAAATCTTTGATCATTTGTTTGATTATTACTTGTTTAAGAAGTGAATCTTGTTCTTCCATCTCTTCCTCTCCAAGTGCAAAGAGAAGAACACTATCCTAGTGAAGTGTTGAGTCCACCACCAAAGATCTATTGAAGATCAATTTTTATATACTTGTAGTTGTGCCATAGTTGTGAAGATCCAAGTAGTTGTGTCTATTTGGAAGTTGTGTATGTACTAAGTATAGTTGTGTAGATTGGTCCTAGCTACGATTAGGGCTCGACTTTTAGCTTAGAGTCGGAAATTGGTTAAGCGACGTGTACGGTTTTCTCCACCATAAGGAGCTTGTTGTGTAGTGAACTCTCGAGTAAGGAGTACTCGAGGAGTGGAGTAGGAACGAGGAGTGAGCTTCGTTGCCGAACCACTATAAATCCTTGGTGTTCGGTTTGATCTTTCTTTACCCTTAACTCTTTACATTCCTTATTACTTTTTGCATATACATGTGTTAATATTAGATTAGCTACACTATTATTCTTTATTCTTTGTGGATATATTTTTGTTAGTATTAGCTTAGCTACACTATCATTGTTCATATTTGTGCATAAGAAAATTTCACATATTTCCTCAAGCCTAAGTTTTTGAAAAAGGATTTTTGGAAACCATATTTTAACAAGTAAATTTTAAGAAACTATTCAACCCCCCCTTCTAGTTTCTACAGTCGTCATTCAAAACAGTAAGTTATTGGACAAATTTGGATTTGGTTTTTTGATTTAGAAACCATGTTAAATAAATTTTCTAATTTTTGGCAAATTAACAGAGGTGATTTTATGATGTATGAGAACTACTGGAATTTTGGTAATTTTTGTCTAAGTGTTTAAATAGGTATGATCATCTCATACTTTTACTATGTCCAAAAACTGTGATTAATTCGGGTTAGTTTATACAAAATAGTTTGAACGAAATACTCTCACTATGGGTAAATTTTCGTAAAATTTATTTTAAGCTCACAAGACATTGTAAAGCTAAGGGGAGGAAAGGATAGATCAATTACACTAAGTTATTATTTTATTTGTGGTCGTTTAGTTACTAAAGAATTTGGCAGTTTTGGAAATATTGAGAATAATTACTAGTGGTGCGATAAGAGGAGTTGTGAGTATATAAACTATGGTTGGGATTGTTATAAGGATAGAAGTAAGTTAGATATCCATCATGTAGGCTATTACATTGATGAAGGATTGGTGTCCTTGGATCAGTGTTGATGCGTGCTTTGTATATTTTATGCTTTAGATATTGTTTGATCGCACGTGTACTTTTGGATTGCTTTTTACAAGGTGAGTTTCATAGTCCTATATTTATGAGTAATAAATGTTTTTGACTTCTAGATGGGATGGAAGAGACACTGTTAAGGTTTTGTAACTATTTGCTGTGAATGTGTTAATGTTTTGTGAAGGACATGCATGTGTACTTATGTGTTTAACTGCTGAGTGAGTCTTGATTGTTTTATGTGTTGGCTTGGTACATATATGTATGGGCGTCTATAGTATCAAGGGATGTTGATGAGATGGCATTTATACATGATCTCATCGTTCTTTTCGGGCTTTAAATGCATAAAAATGTCATAAAATACCATATATATACTTGTGTTTGTTTACTTGTGTATTTAGGTATGGATATCGTGAAAAAGACAAAAGATCACAAGAAACAAGGAAAAACGAACACGAGAAACGAAGCCGCACAATAAACCGGGCCCTAGTTTGTGAATTATCAAAGAAAAACCCTTGAAGACTTGAAGATGTACAAGATTGATCCCTCATTTATGAAGAAATGACACTTAATACCCTTGTATATTCATAATTACAAGTTTGGTCCCTTAAGTTTGTCAAAATTACAAAAAGGTCCTCCAAGTTTGAAGAATTGGCAAATTTAGTCCCTCAACAAAACTAAATTATCAATAATGGTCCTTCATGAAGTCCAAGATCCAAAGAAGCCTTTGAAGTTCAAGAATATTACACTTCAAGTCCTTTCAAAATGGTTTAAATATCAAAAGGACTGAAATTATAATTAGCCTAAAGTTGTAAAAGCCCTAATTCCCTTTTCCAAAACATTTTGTGGCCAAAACCTAAATTCAGAAACTTGTTTAACAAAGGAAAATGAGTTTACAAGTCTGAAAAACATGTTTTACAACCTTTCCCAAAGTTTAAGGACCATAGTTGCCATGTTAAAATATTCAAACCAAGAAATGCGCCAAACACATTTACCTCCCCCTAATATCGGATCAAACGTGTTACTGTTTACCATGATGAACCCAGTAACTCTTCCTACTTAAACAAAGGGTAAACTGAAATTACCTTGTCCCACACTTAATTCACACACACACACAAACTCATCCCACACCAAAATTCCCAATTCCCACTCACAATGTGACCCCACACTCAACCCATCCACCAATAAGAAACCAACTTCCTCTCCAAGCAATCTGACGTGGCAAGATCAACGATTTAGACTCATTCCTTGGTCCCAAAGGCTAAATGAACGTTTTGGATGAAGTTTGACAGCTCAATACACATCAAGCATCTAGAAGCATTCAAGGGCATTTCTAAGATTTTCTAGCCAAGGTTTTTCTTGTATTTTTCCATTCTAGAATCGTCTATTTAGTCTATAAAAGGAGGCCTCAACATGTGAGAGTCCATTTGTTCCAGATTTTAGCTAAGTCTTTGTAATTCCTTTTTATGAAATAAAAAGTTTGATTTTCAGAAATTGTGAATTCCCTTTTGTGTTTTATGAAAGTTTTTCTTTTTTCTTGGGTAAAGGGGACTATCCCCGGTAAAAGATATATTATGCCAAAAAAATTGAAGTACAACGGATGTAGGTGAGGTCCTATCATCTCAGCCCGTTACATGAGCACAACCATGCACACAAAACATTGTGCAACAACTAAATACCCTAACATAAGAGTGACATGCCACTCTTATGACTACTAAACTATATTGGAATAGTACAAGCAGACAAAATATAAGATATGAACCTCTTGCTTCCAACATAGACAATAATTCCAATCCCTCTCTCAGCCGAACCATAGTAAACGAAAACATGTGCCGTTCAATAGCATCTTTAAGCATCCTGATATTAACTAAGGCTGCGATGACACCGGTCACTAACAGCTTCAAAGAGGAACTACATCTACAATATTCACAATGTGAATATTATAAGAACCAATACATGATGATAAATACGTCCTTGCCCTTTAACAAATATCGTCTAAATATCTCGGCAGAAGACCCATTACCATAGATCCCAGCTAAGCAGCCTCCACCTGCAAGCAAATGACCATTCTCTCCAAACCCACAACTCGACATAAGCACAAACCACGACCAAACATACAAGTAGTATGGTTTCGAATCACCCAACCCCAATACAGTACAAGTGACCAAACATACAAGTAGTATGTTTTATGAAAGTTTGGTGTTTGATTAGCTAAAGTCTGAGTTCCATTAATCATTTTGATTGATTTTGAGGAAAGGTTTTAAGGAATAAAACTCTTGTTTCCAAAAATCAAGTCATAATCTGTTTTTGTGTTCATCTTTGTGTTTATTGTTCTTAGCAGGTACAAGGAAGCTGGTGCTTGTTTAGCTAGCACCTAAGCTCAAACAATCCAAGGTGTGGATGTACATCTAAGAGGTTTGAATCTCTAAACCCTTTTCATTTTTCTGAATTTTTCATGTTTTGTGATGAATCTGAGATTTATTGCTTGAATATGTGTTTTTGTGGTTTGTTCTTGTGTTTTGAGGTTTGATAGTTGATACTAGGTTGATTAGATCTTGGTTTGTTGGTTAAATCACACAAGTCCTTTAAAAATCTGAGAAATCAGTTTACAAGGGGTGTTTGGGTTAACTGTCATATCAAGGTTTGAGTTAACTAGAGTGGTTGTTTGTTGGTGTTTTGTGATTGTTCCATTTCTATGTTGTAGTGTTAGACCATTATCTGCAAGTTTTGAGGGTCTTAACACCTAAATCCATCAAAGGGCTATAAAATCTGTTTTACTTGGTGATATTGGCTAAAATTTTGGGGACACCTAGATCTAAGGGTAGACTAGGGTTAACAAGTGCTAAGTTTTAGTTATTAAAACCAGGGAAAGGGATTTGAAGGTTTAAAATTGGATTTGTGGTCAATTAGATCAGCAAAAGGGATTTTGGATTTCACTTTGTTCATCAGTCAACTGCATATGCCTGAATCTTGCCTTAATCATTGAATCAGTGTTTGAAATAAGTTATTTGTGCTTATTGGACTTTATTATAGCTTGTATATGCATATGGTTCATTTTGGTTGGCTTATTCATGCTTAAACTGCTTATTTGTTCATAATCTGCTTATTTCAAGGTCTGTGAGGTATCTGGTGACTGTTTGCTTATTCTGTGCTTATTGGCTGGATCTTTTTATGATTTCTTGCTTGATATTGACTCCTTACAACTCACTGGTTGTAAGGGTGCCTTTGTTTTCCATTGAATCCAACTGGATCTCTCTAAATATGCAACTCAAATAGTCAAAGCAGTGGGAACTCCTTTCCACTACTGCTAACCAATGCTAGTGTTATTTTACATTTTGCTTATCAATAAGTTGTTCTAGCTTATTTAAACCTACAACAACTTTAATTTTGTAATAGGTGTTACTTATTTGACCCATTTGTTCGTACTGGAGCATTTGAGGGGTTGACTTTGAGCTTTGACTAGAAAACCAATTACTTTGACTTTTACATAAGTGCTTATCAGCTTATACAAATTATTTGGCTTGACTTATTGAACTTTTATTGATTAATTTGTCTTAATTAAGTCATTTAGAGTCTTTTGCAACTTAAATCATGGTCTGAGGTGGTCTAGAACTCCAAGTCGACTATTTTGTCTTTTAGTGAAATTTTACTTTGCTTATTTCTGACTTATTGGTTGAGTTTATTGGAAATTTCTTTTCACATATCTTTTAGGCATCTCAAAAGAAGGTTGTGTGTCAAATTAGAGCTTATGATATTGGCTTATAGCTTAATGGGCCAAAAAGCCCATTAAGAATAAGCTGTTGTTCAATTAAGCTGTGATAAGCTCACATTCAGCTTTTGGGCCTTCAGACTTTTGTGTTTAGAATTGGATTTTAAGCTAGAATAGTGATTTTCAGCTTATTTGGTTAAGTTTCATTTTATTGGGCCAAAAAGCCCAATTAATTTGGTCTGTTTTAGTTTTTAGCCCATTTGGGGGCCCAATAGGGGTATTTTAGTAATTTCACTTTCATTTTCTGATTATTTAGGTTAAAATAAACTAGTTTGCAAGTTTTTAGAAATTTTTATAATTTTTGGATTTTTAATAATATTTTAATATTATTTTATTATTAAATTTCATTTTTCACATTTTTGCAACTTTTACATTTTTATTAGATTAAATACATTAAGTTAGAAGTTTTAAAGCTCTTAGATTAATTTTAGCATCATTTTTCTTAATTTTTAGAATTATTTTAATATTTTAATAGTTTTTAATCATTTAAAAAACGTTTTCCTTAGTTTAAAAATTCATAAAAATAGTTTTTAGTCTAATTAAGTTATTTTAGAGTTTTACAAAGTGAAAAATCTTTATTTGGGCTTTTTAATAATTATTTGGATTTTTAGGGCTTTAATTAGCATTTAAAAATTAATATTTAATTACTTAAAAGGTTTGAAAAAGTTTTGATCATTTGTAAACTCTTAGTTTATTTTAATTGATTTTTTGTAATTTTTTGGGAATTTTTAGAATTAATTTTTATTTTATCATTTTTTACGGTTTTTAAATTTGTCGTCGTAGTATAATTTTAACGTAACCGTCATTCTCTTTTCTCACCCCTTATTTCTTTCATATTAATCTCAAATACTTATCATTTTGATCACACACAAATACCTCCTTGGGAAACGAACTTTACACCTTTGGGTCATTAGTGCTTGATTTTCCTAAATCATCACTTAATACTTACCGCTTTTACCTTGTTTTCCTAAACAAGTGTAATTATACCACAACCAGATGTTGACAAGGCGGGGCCTTGGGATGGTACATAGATGTATGGGCGTCTATGGGACCAAAGGATAATGACAAGGCGGGGCCTTGGGATGATACATAGATGTATGAGCGTCTATGGGACCAATGGTGATTGGTAAGTCTGGGAGCCTTGGATTTGTTTGGAATGTTTAATCTTGATTACTAGTTGTTAATGCATTATGTAATACCTTGTCCAAAGATCTATTTGTTTAATGATTATGTTTCACAACTAAAAACTCATTTTGTGATTGGTTTGGAGTCTAAACCTATGACTCTCACCAACTTTATGTTGACGTGTTTTAGTGTCTCTTTCAGGTGAAATTATGGTGAAGGTAGAGAATAGAAGTGGCTAGGATTTGGAGATGCCTAGGATTGGATATGGAGGAACCTCATTCCTCTTTGTTTTCCCTTTTTATTTTGATTGAATAAATGCATTGTATGACATCTTTATGTTTGATTATTTGTCATGGGTAAGAGGTAGGACTTGATACCTACTTACCTAGACACTGCTTTGTTTTGTGATATTGTCATGACATTGTGTCGCCTTGAATGACATTTTGTTTAGCATTTAGTTTTCTCTATAGAGACACCGTTGTTGTGATGATATCCATAGTTCGCGCCCCGTGTTCCGCTACGGCGGGGTGTGACAGAATGGTATTAGAGACAATGGTTATAGAGAATTAGGTTGCCTAACCTAGTCTATAGCTTAAGGATCCATGCATATAGGTGTCATAGGAGTATGTGTGTATTATATTAATTGATGTTCTTTTGAATATTGTTTATTCTTATTTTTGATGACTTTTTTTTTGTATTTTAGACTAGTATGGATTGAACCATAGTCGTCCATACTTAGTTACATGTTTCCTTCTTTTCGAATTTTAGACTAGTGCGGTGAACCATAGTCGTCCACACTAGTCATCGTTGGATTTTGTTTTATGATCTAGGAACCCTCATGTAGATGCATAGGGGGATTGTGTGTGATGTAATCATTGGTGATTTCATGTGAATGGTTTATGTTTCAAACTTGTATTTCTCGCTTTCTTTTCTATCGTTTTGAGATATTTTTCCCTGGTATAAAGGATATTTTTAGTAGACATATATTTGAGTTATATGATGATTTCTTTGTGGTTTGTTGGCTGATTTATGTCTTATGTAATGCATGATGTGTTAATACCAAGAAATGTCGTCATAGGAGGGAGTACATACATGAAAGGGGCCATATATAATTATGGTGGCCAACGTAATTATATATGTGCCACAACACAAGTGGACTTGCAAGTATGATTACCAGGATTGGTTTTGATTGCATGGTTGATTGATCTTTAATGGTACGTATACGTATATGTATGTTAGATTATGTGAGGAGGTGTCTTGGATGGTTGTGTAAATAGTAAGTTTCTCCCTTATCTCAATATCCTGGTGGATATCGTGAACACCTATCGGGGCTGTCATGGAGATTTTTAAGATTGGCTCATTAATCCGTTGTTCGTTGAGATACTCAACTCTCGTGTTAGAGTTCCCTATTTATATCATGGTAATTTGAAGTCTTATGTTACCCATCATGCGTTCGTTTTGGCTTATTTTAAGAGGTGTGTTGATACTTTTTAGTTTCGGTTCTTGAGAAATAGTATGAATGAGTCCCCATAACTTATCAATTCATGATGTTTTTGGTCGAGTTTCATTTCACGTGTTCGTTTTAAAATTGTATTTTTGGTGTTAAGGTGGTTGGGATAGTTTGGGATATCTTTTTGGGATAATGCTTTACACTTGAGTCTTACATCTCTCATAAATGATAAATTAAGACAACCTGTTAAAACAGTAATAGAGTTAAAATGAGTTTCGGTATTTGGTAATGTAACACCCCTAAATTTATACAACTCAATACAGCGGAAGACTCGTTGGTGTTACGGGATAGCACATTACTCACATCATAGACAACGCATAAAAATCGCGTCGTTTATTAATAAAGCATTTCCATTCATAAATATCAAAGTTACATAGGTCCCAAGTCATTGTATTTAATACAGGTTTTACAAACATTTGAATGGAAATTATAATTTAAGTGCGGGCCATGAATTCTTGTCGTCTTACCGAGAATTACTTTCAAGTACCTGAGATAAAACATGTTAAAAGAAAAGGTCAGCGATAACGTCGAGTGAATTCATAGAGTTTAATAAACCATCAATATAATATCGGTATAAAATTATTACCGAAAATTATTTTGTACAAATCATTTTAATAGGCCATAAAATAGCCAAAGTCATTTTATACAAATCCTTATCGAAAATCATAATATAGGCATTTGCCTTAAAAACCATTATACGAGCCAATGTCGTAAAACATCATACAATACGTCTTATGACGTTGTATGAAAATAAAAACCGTTATATGAATATGGTTATGAAACCATAACACAAACATAATATCAATAGTATGACCCTGTATTGCTAGTCAGGCAATACATCGTAATTCGGAGCGTCTAGTAGTATTTCGTTAGTTTTGGATTATTATAAGCCGCATGACATTGTTACCTTACTAAACCAACAACGGGTAGCTAACCCGATACTCAATTTGCCCATCTAAAGTAGCGTGTCGTCACAAAGGTCATGCTATGGAAATCTTCTCATATATAAATTCGCTTACCAATCAATGTGGCACGACGGGGATCAACAGTCAAGGCGCGAACTGGGGTGATCGTCCCCAAATAGTACTATTAAATGCATAAGCTTCTACCAAATCCCGGTAGTTCACAATTCATGCTAATGGGACTAATAACAAGATTTTTACTCGTTGAAAGTTCGTTCTCGGTATCTCTTCGAATTGATTTCCGGTTAATTGTGTGAGATTAGTTGTTCTTGGTGAAACAAATATTTTTGGTTTTGGTAAATAAATGAGCAAGACTTAATAATAAATGAGCAAGACTTAATAATAAATGACGAGAAATTAAAACAAGTTAAAATGTAAACAGTGCGATATTTAAAACTTTAAAAGTAAATGACGAGAAAAGAAACGACGTAAAATTAAAACTTAAACTTAAATAAAATTCAAATAAAGTAAATGACGCAAATCAAAACTTAAAACTAAAAGTAAAGCAAATAAAAATTCAAATAAAGAAAAAGGCAGGAAGAATAAAACTTGAAAATAAAAGACAAAAACTTAAAAAGAAAAACAAACAAAAGACTGACAGACCTTGATTCGGAAGTTTAAAACTTCCGAATGAAGCTTGCTTCATTCGGAACTTCTAGACTTCCGGATGAAGGTTGCTTCATTCGGAACTTCTAGACTTCCGGATGAAGGTTGCTTCATTCGGAACTTCTAGACTTCCGGATGAAGGTTGCTTCATTCGGAACTTCTAGACTTCCGGATGAAGGTTGCTTCATTCGGAACTTTTCAAGTTCCGGATGAAGGTTGCTTCATTCGGAACTCTTGACTTCCGGATGAAGGATGCTTCGTTCGGAACTTTTCAAGTTCCGGATGAAGGATACCTGGGAATGAATAAAATACAGAAACAATAAACTGAAGAACAGGGGATGTACAGTAGACACGATTTATCCTTAAATCAATTAAAATCAAACGAAAGATTAAACCAAAACAACCAATAAGCATCAGCTAACAATAATCAATCAAAACAAATCATCAAAACTAACAAACATAACCAAATTAATCAAAACCCACTTGATCAAAATCATAAAAACTCAAGAACATGAACAATCAAGATAAAGAACAAATCAAACAAGAAAGGTAGAAGGAGATTGGCAATAAGATAAAGATTAACAATAATTAAAGGTGAACTTACTTGGAATAAAAAGAAGATTAAAGGTGCGATACATGAAGATTAAGATGCATAAATTTAAAGAACAAGAGAAATGAAAAATGGGGAAGAGAGGCTTGTCAAGCCTCCAACAACCTAAACAAAAAATGAAGGAGAACTATATATAGGGGAATTAGGGAGGAGCTTAGGAAGCTTCCTCCCTCTTTCTTCTTTCTCTTAATTGCAGTCTTAAGTCCTTGATCTTCTTAATCTTTTGTTAATCTCTTAATACTTGGACTTTGTCTTGGGATTTTTTCAAACTCGTCTTGTATTCTTCAATAAATTAGACTTGAGTTCTTTGGCTTTTAGTAAACTTCCGTCTTTTGACTTTTTCTTCGATAAATCTTCAGAATTGGTCTTGGACTTCCGTTCTTTTTTCCACTCTTGATCTTTCGACTCCATCTTTTGTCTTTTTCTTCAATAAACGCCCGTGAAAGCCGTGTTTTCTCCACTTTTCACCATCTCGACTCTGAAACACAATAAAAACACAAACCACGCATAATTCCGCCATTTACGACATAAAATATACGTTTAGGTCCCGTTTTAATGTAATTAAGTGGTAGAAAAGATGGGTGTTTTCACACCTATCAAATACCCTACACTTAACCATTGCAATGCCCTCTTGCAATGCTTAGTGATAAAGCCAGGTTTACACTTTCCATCATAATCAACCTACCTTGGCCTTTATTAAACAACTAAGGAAAATAAAAAAGATAGAAAATAACAAGATGCAAGAAGGAAGAAACTTGTGAAGAAATCTAAGACTTACATTAGGGCTTGTATGTCATGAATGTTTATCACCCTCAAGTTTCACGTTCCCCATGCCAAGCTTAAAAACAAGATCATTGTTAGTACAAGTTAGCATAACAAACATTTACTCATGCGGTTCAATTAATCACTTAAACTCCCTTATTCCTATGGGTATCTCTTATATTTTATTGATGTCTTGAACGATCACGAGGATGCATTGTTGACTTATTTCGATAATTTATTTAGGCAGAAAGCAAAGTAGGACGATTTGATCAATAGTTAGCTAAAGGACAAAGTCTCTTAAAACTGCTTCTCGGGATATCAAAAAGTTCATATCTTGGCATAACTCGGTTCACGATTGAGACCTTTCTCGGGCCGATATTTGGCATGTACTTCATACTTCATATCTTGAGAGACGTGCTTGAGATAATGGTCTTCTCATCGTTCATAGAGTTTCTTCACTTGGAGACTTTTGAGAGGTACTCCAACTTTGTTGACCACGACTTCATGATTATTTCTTCAATCTCTATTTGGGATTTTGAGATACAACGATCTGCCTCCTTTTCGGACTTGGATCTATTTATCCTCATACCTTGTTAGGGTCTTTTCGGATAGACTTCTCCATGATCTTTATGGGAGTTGATTGCTTTTCGTCGTGAGTCTTGATCCTTCATAATGACTTTGGGAATAATGCTTTACACATCACTTTGGATCTTCAGCAATAAAATTGAATCCTCATGCCTTGTTAGGGCCTTTTCGGACTCGCCAATCTTCGCGCCCCGCTTCATAAGTTATGCCTTGGCTATGAACTCTCGTCATTACCGAGCAACTTTTAAACGATCTTGGGCTAGAAGCTAAGTAACTTTTCAAATCGTACGACCTTACTTATTGCAGATAATTTATTAGCAAGTGATGGGAGAAAAAGATCATAATTAACTCACATAAGTTAATGAGAGAATACCAAACTTGTAACCAACTCTATCATCTCTCGTTCTCCACAATTTAAAATCTCAAGGAATGAGACTCGTGGATACTTAGCCTAATAAACCAATTAAGATCTACATGGTTAAGGATACTAGCTAGAGTGAACTTGGATAAGTAAACTCGGGTTGAGTCAAAATATTCACAACGGGCCTAATATATCTAAGATATCTAAACTTGCTAAAACCATTTTTTATTAAAATGCTTAGAAAGTAACAAAAATAAAGGAGACTACAACTAGGCCAAAATAGATCAAAAATTTTGAAAAATGTCGAAAAATTGATTTTCCGGTTAAAATGAGGACAAATACAAGGAAAAGACCACTTAACTTTGATAGAAGTCCCCCCTACACTTAATATAAACATTGTCCTCAATGTTTAAGCATGTGGGAGTAAACTCCCCTACACTTAGGACATTGTGCACGTTGTTTAAATCTCGCTAAGGGAGAGACAGCTAAAGAGATTCCTATTTTAATATTTGAGAAATATAAAAATAGTGAATCGAAAAGAGTTTAGGATAGAACCGGGAAGAAGGGAACACGGAATCACGGTTCGTCAAAAGTCATCAAGAGTGTGTCTTTGAAGCTCTAATCCTTGCATATGAGAAGAAAGAGAACAAGAAACACCAACGGGGCTCCCCCTACACTTATGATGAAAATAGATAGATAATTGGGTTGCCTCCCAAAAAGCGCTTGTTTTTGTTGACCGAGTCACGAGCCTGACTCGTCCCCGAATTAAATGGTCCATGGGGAAGCCTCGAATGTGATACCGGGATCAAAGACCTTGTCCTCGTTCCCGGAGGACATCAACAAAGGAGAGGCAGGGGAATAAGTCTTGAAAGGGAGAAAGGTCCTTTCAACATACGTATAGTATGTGAATTCAAGATCTACGGGAGGTGGATTGGGTATAGTAAGCACATTGTCCTCCCCCGAAGACAATGGAAGCTGAGCAAACGGCAAAGCCGTGATGGTATCAATCATAGTATGATCAATGTCACCTCCCGGGTCAAAGCACTCATCCTCATTTCCCGGTATGAAACGAGTAGAGTAAAAGTGATACATCACCCGCTTGGGTGTGCACATGGGAGGATGAGGTGGAAATATAATATGAGAAGTATGAGAACAATTACCTTCCACCTGCGTCCCTTTTTCAGTAGATTCACATCTTTCCACCTCTGGGATAGAAGGTGTAGTGTCATCGTGTAATAAATCCTCTAGAAAAAGTATATCTCCTTCCACATCAGAATACCCGGATATGTATTCCATGGGTGTATCAATATCAAGAAACTCATCGATCTCAGGAATGTGAAAACCATCATCACTAAGGAGTGAAGTAGTTTGCTTTAGAAATTCCTCCTCGTCGAAAATAATCTCAATATCGTCATCACTCTCCTCATTATTTATAGGGCCAATAATATGCTCAGGGATATGAGTACTCGTCTGATCTCGCTGCTGTAAAAATGACTCCATACAAGTTCGCAGCGTGTGTAAAAGCTCTTTCGATTGCTCTTGAAAAGCTGTAGCAAGATCGATAATTGGTTCTTGGTAACTCATCCCGTGACGAGGTTGATGATCTAGTGAGTGCGGTGGGGGTTCAAGATTTTGAAAACCGGAATTATAGCACGGTTGTGGCTCATAGTTGTTCATCGGTTGACAATAATAGGTATCGTGAGGACCCCCACAGTTGTTGCAAACCGGGTATGGAGAAAAATCAAGTGCGTCTTGTGGATAGCTATTATCATTGTCATAATTGTACCCCGGTTCTTGCCCGTGACCATACGGGTATCGAACCGGGCGCGAAACATGCCAATGAGAATCGCTTCCATAATAGATGCACGGGGGAACAGGAGGTGGGTTCAAAAAGAATGAATTAGTCGAGTTGCACAAGGGACAAAATCCGGATTGTGTGTAGTTGATATCGTTTCCACACCGCTCACATGTACACCATTGGCAAGAGTTGTTCCCAGATAATTGTTTCCCACACCGGACGCAATGGACATAAAAATCCATAAAGAAAGATAGATAAGCAAGAAGAATATTTTTGGTGCAAAACTTTGAAAAAGAAATGCTTTTTATGATTTTTCAAATGTTTTTGGATTTTTGAAAATTTTTGACAGGAAAAATAACGTTCACAACTGAACGGATCCCAAAAGCCAACGCGTCACTCACAAAAAACCTTCGATCTTCACGAAAAGAGCCGGCAGCGGCGCCATTTTAATAACAAGATTTTTACTCGTTGAAAGTTCGTTCTCGGTATCTCTTCGAATTGATTTCCGGTTAATTGTGTGAGATTAGTTGTTCTTGGTGAAACAAATATTTTTGGTTTTGGTAAATAAATGAGCAAGACTTAATAATAAATGAGCAAGACTTAATAATAAATGACGAGAAATTAAAACAAGTTAAAATGTAAACAAACTTTAAAAGTAAATGACGAGAAAATAAACGACGTAAAATTAAAACTTAAACTTAAATAAAATTCAAATAAAGTAAATGACGCAAATCAAAACTTAAAACTAAAAGTAAAGCAAATAAAAATTCAAATAAAGAAAAAGGCGGGAAGAATAAAACTTGAAAATAAAAGACAAAAACTTAAAAAGAAAAACAAACAAAAGACTGACAGACCTTGATTCGGAAGTTTAAAACTTCCGAATGAAGCTTGCTTCATTCGGAACTTCTAGACTTCCGGATGAAGGTTGCTTCATTCGGAACTTCTAGACTTCCGGATGAAGGTTGCTTCATCCGGAACTTCTAGACTTCCGGATGAAGGTTGCTTCATTCGGAACTTCTAGACTTCCGGATGAAGGTTGCTTCATTCGGAACTCTTGACTTCCGGATGAAGGATGCTTCGTTCGGAACTTTTCAAGTTCCGGATGAAGGATACCTGGGAATGAATAAAATACAGAAACAATAAACTGAAGAACAGGGGATGTACAGTAGACACGATTTATCCTTAAATCAATTAAAATCAAACGAAAGATTAAACCAAAACAAGCAATAAGCATCAGCTAACAATAATCAATCAAAACAAATCATCAAAACTAACAAACATAACCAAATTAATCAAAACCCACTTGATCAAAATCATAAAAACTCAAGAACATGAACAATCAAGATAAAGAACAAATCAAACAAGAAAGGTAGAAAGAGATTGGCTATAAGATAAAGATTAACAATAATTAAAGGTGAACTTACTTGGAATAAAAAGAAGATTAAAGGTGCGATACATGAAGATTAAGATGCATAAATTTAAAGAACAAGAGAAATGAAAAATGGGGAAGAGAGGCTTGTCAAGCCTCCAACAACCTAAACAAAAAATGAAGAACTATATATAGGGGAATTAGGGAGGAGCTTAGGAAGCTTCCTCCCTCTTTCTTCTTTCTCTTAATTGCAGTCTTAAGTCCTTGATCTTCTTAATCTTTTGTTAATCTCTTAATACTTGGACTTTGTCTTGGGATTTTTTCAAACTCGTCTTGTATTCTTCAATAAATTAGACTTGATTTCTTTGGCTTTTGGTAAACTTCCGTCTTTTGACTTTTTCTTCGATAAATCTTCAGAATTGGTCTTGGACTTCCGTTCTTTTTTCCACTCTTGATCTTTCGACTCCATCTTTTGTCTTTTTCTTCAATAAACGCCCGTGAAAGCCGTGTTTTCTCCACTTTTCACCATCTCGACCTGAAACACAATAAAAACACAAACCACGCATAATTCCGCCATTTACGACATAAAATATACGTTTAGGTCCCGTTTTAATGTAATTAAGTGGTAGAAAAGATGGGTGTTTTCACACCTATCAGGGACTTTTAGTGACATAACCTAACTTTAATAATCCATTTAATTTCATCTATCGGGTCCTTTAATCATTTATCGGGTCATACAATCGGGTCATACAATCATTCAGGTCCAAATCAATAAACAAACAATCGGGACAAATGGTGTCCTATTTTATAAAAACTAACATGTTATCTCCCTCGCGGGTTTATAAAGCATTTATAAAAACATTTAAGAGAGTGCGAGGCTATGAACTCACGTTGATGTGGGAAAGCGGGTTATCGGCAATTCGGACGTACGGTACGTGCTTCAATCACGGAAACCTAGACAAATAATACTCGTCTTAGACTCATTTCCAATGACTTTATAAAAATAACAATTATGTATACATATGATGATTATATATATATGATGATCAAGTGGGTTCATATATTCTCATTTACTCATTTTAGTGTTATGTGTCGGTAACGTTTATACTAGTTTACTAGTTTCACCTATTTACGTGTTTTAGGTCCAATAAGCCTATTATAAGTTTATTAACTTGTATTAATCCATGTTATACTTATATTATCAGTATCTACACTTTAAAAGTTGGGCCTAAATGGGTTAAGCCCAATAAGTTCTTTTTATAAGTGTTTATCTTATTTAGTCCAATTATTAGTCCAATATACTTAGTTAGCTCGTTAATCTCCGTATGTCCTATAGTTCGGGTTTTATCGGTTTTTACTTGTATTAGTTACTTATATATCAGTATATGACTTTTAAAAACTTTACATTAGACGGGTTTGATCGTCTAAGTTTTAATTGGCGAAAAACGTTAATTTTGCGGTGATAGCCGAAAAAGTCGTAAAAATCAAGTTTATAGTTTTTATTACTTATAAGTGTTATTCCACTACCATTTTTATAATTTATACACTTATTTAACCTTTTACATATTTATATAAATAAAATCCATAAGTTAGTGGGTTTTTATTTTACATTTTATACAATATAATTTTGAGTGCTTATATAATAATAATAAACATTAATTCTCAAAATCTGATTTTTATTTTCATCTTCACCAAAACTGCCATATCTAGAGTTCTATATGGAGATAGAAGCTCAAATTTTTATCACATAAACTACATAATATGTTCTCCATTTAACTCTTTTATAGCTACTGTTGAATCATCATCTAAGTATTTTCTAAAAATCGTCAAAAACAGTAAACTCAGATTTGTACTCTAAACTTGTTTTGATCATATCTCACTCATTACAATTGATTCCATTGCATGGCCAACTCTCACATGTGTACAAGACCCATAGCTTACTGTAAATCCATTAATCTATGCCATTTTTATCAGTTTATCATTTGATTCTTTACTGTTTTATACAGCCAACAAATTTAAACAAGATTTTAACCTTGTTTCTTATAGCCTTTCATCTTTTTAAGCATGTTTATCAACACCAAATCCCCACACAACACTTTTAATCATCATTCATCATCATATACATATACATAAATAAAATAAATACAAGATTACATAATAAAAAATAACAAGAAGATGAGGAGAACAATCTTTATACCACCATGATGATGTAGGTTGTGATCAAAACATGGATTTTGATGGAGAAACTTGTGCATAACCAAGACTATCTTCAAGACCACCAATCTTCATGATCACCTTGGGAAAAATCATCCCTAATACTCCATGGAAACTCCTCCATGGATGTTATAATCACCACCATTCAAGAGAGCTTCAAGAGGGCTTCAACATGTGTATGAACAACATAGGATTTTGTGGTTAAATTTGATCAATGATGGGTGTTTGTGAGTGATGAGGGACCGCCAAAATGGGGAGGGTGAGAGAAGTTTGAGTGGATTTGCATGAGAGAAATGAAAACAATGGTTTGTGTTTGTGGTTTTGTGTTGTGAAAGGCTTACTAGTGAAGCTATCATGACAAGTGTTAATAAAAATGACACCAAGTTGGTGTGTTGGAGAGTTATAGCCGTCCCATGTGTATAGTGGGGTGGGATAAATTAGTTTGTTCCATCCCACTAATTTACGGGTATTCCTCGATTCTAGTTTTCTCGATTTGCGTGCCCTCGGGTCGTTTTACGAAAAACGTTTTTATAAATTATGAATCAACGGCACAAAACAAATCTAATAAAAATTGTTTCATCAAAAACGGAGTTCGAAAACGTAAATACGTAATCCTAAGGTTTCCGGTTTAGTCGTAAAGGACGTTAAAATAAAATCGTAAGTCCTAATCTCTTCTCGTAAATTCGTGAGTTTATGAACCAACACAAATTTAAAACTCCAAAATAATATTCACGGATAAATTTATTTTCTGAAATGTCGGACTGTCACCAAAGACGGTGTATGTAAACGTAAGCACGTAACGTAGAATCCTCCGGTTTAGACGTAGTCGATGCTACTTCAAGACGTAAATCCAAATTTCTTCCCAAAAATAAGTGAGTTCATATTGTAACATTAAAATAATGTTTTCAAATAAATATTGAGAATAAAATATCGACCATAAGTTGACGGATTGTCACAGCATTTACCCCTAAACAGGATCTTTGTCCTCAAAGATCATCTTACCTTACTACTCGCTTCTTATAGAGTTAAAGCCATGTGGGTATTTCCTCCACATTCGGTCTTTTCTCACAAGTGTAATCCATTATAATACGCGAGTTTCATCAAACATAACTACGGGAATAAGATCAGGCTAAATGTTGACTTACTTTCTCTATCCATGATGTTCACGGGTTTCTGATGAATGCAACTTTTCGCCGATCTAAAATTTATCAAGAAGAATTCAGATTTTTACTTGATAGACATTCCATCAAGTTCGATTTACGAAACATAATTCACGCAGTTCTTGAAGTCCTAGGGTAGATCCAGCTTATATGCCTTTCAAACCAATCTTTTACATCATCTCAATGGTCCCATACAACGGGGACTTATATCCCATGATTTGTCAGATCATGAATTCATTTTTCCAAGGTTAAAAATTGTGGCATAACTTCGCTACCCATTTGGCACTTCAAGATCTACATTTCATATTCACATAACCTCTTGCCCACTACCGGCTGTCAATAATCAAATCCTAATTTCAACAATCATTTCAGATCTCGCGGGTCGGGTATTTTGTAAGGTTAGGTTCGCCATCATAGGAAACCTTAAACCTAAAAGACATGTCCAACTCACAATGGGTGTATGTCGGGTGTCTTCATCTCAACTCCTGCTTACAGATGCTCTTATATTTAGATACTAACATGATTCGATCTTAATCCTAACACGATGGTTATCAATGATAATCTTTTCAAAGGAAAACGATTATACGGTCTATTACCAAAGGTCAATCATTCAAACATAAAACAACACTTATATTACTTTGTATCGTTACTTTACCTCATCCCTTCTATTGGGGTGGTACATAGTACTCTCATCAAGGTTCGTTCTCAATGATTTCTGAGCAAATCTCTAGAATTTCGATGCGAAGTGAGGATCTTGATAAAGATGTTCGATACAGGCACACTATGTTTACATAACTCTTTTGCATTTATCATTAACGGGAATGATATTAGCAGATTTGGTCAGTCTGTCGACGATGACCCAAATCGAATCAAATTCAGATGATGACCTTTGCAATAGCTAGACGTTTACTAATGTATGAGGCGATGTCTGCCTTCATAATTGCCATTAGTACAACTTCTTCAGACAAAGATACTTTTAGTCAAAAATGACATACATATAATACTTATACTTACAAATTCCAACATAACTATATCTCACAATCCTCCATATTTAGACAATCACATGTGGTCTTTAAAACATTAAACGCTATCGGCTTCTCAACTCTAATGGTTCACACTAGCCGTGAAACCTTTCACTATTTATATTATCCTTTTTACAAACATTGTTTATTTTTATATCGTTCAGCAATTTATTTTGCACCTTCATTATTAAGGAACACATCCTAATTGGTTCTTTATATTCTCTACAAAATGTGTCAGTATTTATATTTTCCTGATGATATAATTATCATGTCCATATTTATTCAAAAATTATTTTTTCACATTTTCTGAGTTTTAGTTTCTTCTCAACTATCATCTTTATCCGTTTTAATCAATTCGTCGTCTAAAGCGTCGATAATTATTATAATTAATTAAATAATTATTAGTTAATTTTTATGAAGCGTAAACGTAAAAGTTTTAAATTTCTTAGTTCGACCAATTATATAAAATGTTCAAAAATAAATTTGAATTTAATTAACACGATTTTTGTTGATTTATCGAAAATAATTAATAGGATTCGTAAATGTTCGAAAAATCTTTGGTTATACTGTGGTCAAAATTTTCTTAGTTTGAAAAGCGTAAATTATCGTTTCAAATTTCAAGTCATGGTTCAAATGGTTTCCTCAATCCCTTTTAGGTTATCTTGAGGTATACACAAACATTTACCCCTAAACAGAAGTTTAGTTAAATGGTTTGTGTATAAGGGAATAATCCCTTAAAAATCCTTTGTTAAAACATTTGTCAAAATATATTTGCACTTTCTTTTTAGTATAACTCAAAGTTTTAAATGACTTCTAAATTTTGAACAGTTAATTTATATTCCATTATCTATTAATCACACGGTCAAATAATATAAAAGATTAAGTCTTAAATCTCATGTTAAATATTCAAGGTACATGTTTTTATTGTTCGGTCAATTCAAGGCAATCTAAAAATAATTATTAACTCATTCTTATTCTTATAAACAAACAAATGGTCCTTAATGATCACGAGCATGAATTTATCAAATTACAGCCTACACACGTGATTCATCGTATTTATGAATACTACATGTGCATTGTCAATCCAAACGACATTACGTGAAACTCATAACGTTCATTACAAGTACCGGATGTAGTGATTAGAATAGATAATCCTTTTCGCAGATGCGAAGTTGATGATAACTATGCCGAGGATCAAAAACCTTGTAAATGATCGAACAAATCTTCCATTTCGAGTTATGGATATCATTTTCGATTGTCAATTTACTCAGTCCACAGTAATCTTATAAATATAAGGAATAATAACACCATAGCTCTTCATGATGACGAGCTCGGTAGAATAAAAGCTTTCTCCGACAACTCTCTCAGTTGTACGTTCTTGGTGCTGACTTACAGCGCACAAGCCACAGGTGCAGCACCGAGAATATAATCGATACCAATTTCAACTTGCCTTAATGGCAAAAGTCTAGGATATTCATCAACAAATACTTCCTAAAGTTTCAGATAACATAAACATCTTTAAATAAATTTATATTAGGTTCTTCTAGATTACAATATCTATAACTAGTTCACAACCATTCACGGTATAATTTTAAGTCTAATCGCAGGATATGATCATCCATCAAGAATCATTTAGATCACTTTTGATAATCAACATCTTATCATTTAGGGGAATTCTATTCGATTTCCCATCAATTAAGACAATGTCGTCATGTCATAATCAATCAATCCATTTACTGGCACTATCAACTTTCCAGTTTCATTGCCGTCGATAAGATGTGAAATTCTCAAAAGACTAATAATAACTCATAATCCTTCACAAATTCAGGGATATGAGGATACACAACTACTATTAAAAGAGTAAGGTCAACGCATAATCTGTGAGATAGAATTTCAAATCAGATACAGACGAAAACATTTAACGAATATGAATATATCCCATGTTTTCATTATTCGAGTACGCATTCGAAAGCTCCTCAGATTGTTACCCAGGTCATTCAAATGAAATAAAATCATAAGAAATGATAAGAACGTCAATACATCCAGTCGGGTATCAACACTCGGTAATCAGATAGTTTTCCTAAGAATCTCACTACGGGAGAATTGGACAAAGAGGGAATATCAATTGTCAATGAAGACAATATCCACAGATGAGTAAATTCAACTCAGAAGAATAGATGCTACAGACACATATGTAGGTGTCCCTAACACTATGTCCCTATTTTTCACTTCTTGCAGATCTCATAAAATTTAATCTTTCACAATCTTCAAAGAAAATGTAGTGTTTATTCATTAGTTTTATGGTGTCTACTAATCAGTCTTGCATGGTCCATTCCAAATTGTATGTAGGCGCGCAACTATATACAATTTCAAGATTAACGATGCAATACTCAGTTCGTCAAAATTTTATCATCATGTTTATAATAGAAACATTTTCATGCTTAATTCTTAAATAAGAATCAAAAATAAATTTACAAAGATTTTCTTTGTTATGAAAACAGATAAGTTTTCCAAGGTGCTTTATAAACAACTTCATTCTGATATCAATCACTTTTAAATCTCACTCTGAATAATCCTTATTGTGATGAAAATTAAATTTCTCAAAGGATACCGTTTTAACTTTATAAAAACAATGTATGATCTGCAAAAGAGTGATGAAAAGTTGTTCATCAAGAACTAACTACAATATGATAGGAAATGAGCTTTAGCCAAATAATCATGAGGTTCGTGACCTCGATGGCACTCAACAAGAATAAACTACAACGTAACTCAAATCAAGATGAGTACTTGTTCAATGGTTGCATCACTAATGCGAACACTAGGATGAAGGAATAAGAGATAGATAACATTGATACATGTAGAATTTAGCAATCAAAGGTAGTCTTTTTCATTAATCACAAACAAGTCAAATTGTACCGTAACACATTACATGTCACTATGTCATACAATTCTCAGAACTCATCCTACCAAATGATTTCTCAGTTAAGTTAGGGATTATTTTTAAAAGATACCACAATGAATACTAATCTACAAGAGTCATTAGGTGTCTCACCTATCCTGGAAGATCCATCGGTCCCAATTTAGAAGAAGATTTCTTCAATTTATTTCTTGGACACTGGGCATCCTCATTAGTGGACAATGGCCTAGGAACAACCCTTAACACAAACTAACAATCATTTAAAATCTTATAATTCAATCACAGGACTTAACGACTTATATTAACAATCTCATATTCCATACGGGTTAAATTTTACTTTATTCAAGTTTCCAATTAACTTATACTCAATTCGATATCCTACCTCATTTCCCAATATTCCAACTTTATTCTTAGGCCTTAATAGGGCAATAAAAGCTCGATATGAACAACACTTAATTTTCAATCCTATCACTCTTACAACAACAATTATCAAATGAGTCACTAGTATGAGATGACTTACACATTCAATCAGATTTCTCAAAAAGGTACTAGTGGCATGAGGCTTTTGGGTAACGGTTCCAATCACATCCTCGAGTGCAACATTCACCCTTTCGATTTTTAATTTAAGAATTGGATGACAACTAATCAGATGACATCTTTCTAGGTGGTAAGGTTTTGTCAAACTCCACTCTATAAGGAAAGATCGTCATGACATCGATATCAGATTTAATCTCGCCAATTCTTTTTCAATATCACAATCAACTAATATTAACGTTTCTACGAATATCAACCATTTTGTTGGGATTATAAATATCCACAACTTGGTTTAGATTTAGGATAGCTAGAATTCCTACGAGAATAGCTTAGATTAATTTACTAGGGGATTTAGGGTACATTGTGACAATCTACGTCGTATAAATACCTCGTATAAATATCAAAATAATCATCAAACAATCATGTAATAAAATTACATCATATATATATATAATCCAAGTTATATATATATTAGAATAACACTTCTCAGTCTTGGCCTTGTCGGTAACTCGGGAATTCTTCGGCACCGTTATAGTCAAAAGATTTTTAGACATTTGTGAAAAATGTTTATAGTTAAAAGATTTTGAAATGTATCATTCAAAACCTTGGTTTTAAAAATCTTTCGTTCTCTATAACGAGAGCTCTGGTACCAAACTGTAACACCCCCAAATTTATACAACTCAATACATCGGAAGACTCGTTGGTGTTACGGGATAGCACATTACTCACATCATAGACAACGCATAAAAATCGCGTCGTTTATTAATAAAGCATTTCCATTCATAAATATCAAAGTTACATAGGTCCCAAGTCATTGTATTTAATATAGGTTTTACAAACATTTGAATGGAAATTATAATTTAAGTGCGGGCCATGAATTCTTGTCGTCTTCCCGAGAATTACCTTCAAGTACCTGAGATAAAACATGTTAAAAGAAAAGGTCAGCGATAACGCCGAGTGAATTCATAGAGTTTAATAAACCATCAATATAATATCGGTATAAAATTATTACCGAAAATCATTTTGTACAAATCATTTTAATAGGCCATAAAATAGCCAAAGTCATTTTATACAAATCCTTATCGAAAATCATAATATAGGCATTTGCCTTAAAAACAATTATACGAGCCAATGTCGTAAAACATCATACAATACGTCTTATGACGTTGTATGAAAATAAAAACCGTTATATGAATATGGTTATGAAAACCAAAACACAAACATAATATCAATAGTATGACCCTGTATTGCTAGTCAGGCAATACATCGTAATTCGGAGCGTCTAGTACTATTTCGTTAGTTTTGGATTATTATAAGCCGCATGACATTGTTACCTTACTAAACCAACAACGGGTAGCTAACCCGATACTCAATTTGCCCATCTAAAGTAGCGTTGCGTCACAAAGGTCACGCTATGGAAATCTTCTCATACTTAAATTCGCTTACCAATCAATGTGGCACGACGGGGATCAACCGTCAAGGCGCGAACTGGGGTGATCGTCCTCAAATAGTACTATTAAATACATAAGCGTCTACCAAATCTCGTTAGTTCACAATTCATGCTAATGGGACTTTTAGTGACATAACCTAACTTTAATAATCCATTTAATTTCATCTATCGGGTCCTTTAATCATTTATCGGGTCATACAATCGGGTCATACAATCATTCGGGTCCAAATCAATAAACAAACAATCGGGACAAATGGTGTCCTATTTTATAAAAACTAACATGTTATCTCCCTCGCGGGTTTATAAAGCATTTATAAAAACATTTAAGAGAGTGCGAGGCTATGAACTCACGTTGATGTGGGAAGGCGGGTTATCAGCAATTCAGACGTACGGTACGTGCTTCAATCACGGAAACCTAGACAAATAATACTCGTCTTAGACTCATGTCCAATGACTTTATAAAAATAACAATTATGTATACATATGATGATTATATATATATGATGATCAAGTGGGTTTATATATTCTCATTTACTCATTTTAGTGTTATGTGTCGGTAACGTTTATACTAGTTTACTAGTTTCACCTATTTACGTGTTTTAGGTCCAATAAGCCTATTATAAGTTTATTAACTTGTATTAATCCATGTTATACTTATATTATCAGTATTTACACTTTACAAGTTGGGCCTAAATGGGTTAAGCCCAATAAGTTCTTTTTATAAGTGTTTATTTTATTTAGTCCAATTATTAGTCCAATATGCTTAGTTAGCTCGTTAATGTCCGTATGTCCTATAGTTCGGGTTTATCGGTTTTTACTTGTATTAGTTACTTATATATCAGTATATGACTTTTAAAAACTTTACATTAGACGGGTTTGATCGTCTAAGTTTTAATTGGCGAAAAACGTTAATTTTGCGGTGATAGCCGAAAAAGTCGTAAAAATCAAGTTTATAGTTTTTATTACTTATAAGTGTTATTCCACTACCATTTTTATAATTTATACACTTATTTAACCTTTTACATATTTATATAAATAAAATCCATAAGTTAGTGGGTTTTTATTTTACATTTTATACAATATAATTTTGAGTGCTTATATAATAATAATAAACATTAATTCTCAAAATCTGATTTTTATTTTCATCTTCACCAAAACTGCCATATCTAGAGTTTTATATGGAGATAGAAGCTCAAATTTCTATAACATAAACTAAATGATATGTGCTCCATTTAACTCTTTTATAGCTACTGTTGAATCATCCTCTAAGTATTTTCTAAAAATCGTCCAAAACAGTAAACTCAGATTTGTACCCTAAACTTGTTTTGATCATATCTCACTCATTACAATTGATTCCATTGCATGGCCAACTCTCACATGTGTACAAGACCCATAGCTTACTGTAAATCCATTAATCTATGCCATTTTTATCAGTTCATCATTTGATTCTTTACTGTTTTATACAGCCAACAAATTTAAACAAGATTTTAACCTTGTTTCTTATAGTCTTTCATCTTTTTAAGCATGTTTATCAACACCAAATCCCCACACAACACTTTTAATCATCATTCATCATCATATACATAT
Source organism: Glebionis coronaria (assembly GCA_025667525.1). Lineage (NCBI taxonomy): Eukaryota > Viridiplantae > Streptophyta > Magnoliopsida > Asterales > Asteraceae > Glebionis > Glebionis coronaria. The sequence continues at coordinate 39,741 of JANFOE010001073.1, read as the reverse complement.
ACATAAGTAAAATAAATACAAGATTACATAATAAAAAATAACAAGAAGATGAGGAGAACAATCTTTATACCACCATGATGATGTAGGTTGTGATCAAAACATGGATTTTGATGGAGAAACTTGTGCATAGCCAAGACCATCTTCAAGACCACCAATCTTCATGATCACCTTGTGGAAAAATCAGCCCTAATACTCCATGGAAACTCCTCCATGGATGTTATAATCACCACCATTCAAGAGAGCTTCAAGAGGGCTTCAACATGTGTATGAACAAAATAGGATTTTGTGGTTAAATTTGATCAATGATGGGTGTTTGTGAGTGATGAGGGACGGCCAAAATGGGGAGGGGGAGAGAAGTTTGAGTGGATTTGCATGAGAGAAATGAAAACAATGGTTTGTGTTGTGGTTTTTTGTTGTGAAAGGCTTACTAGTTAAGCTATCATGACAAGTGTTAATAAAAATGACACCAAGTTGGTGTGTTGGAGAGTTATAGCCGTCCCATGTGTTTAGTGGGGTGGGATAAATTAGTTTGTCCCATCCCACTAATTTACGGGTATTCCTCGATTCTAGTTTTCTCGATTTGCGTTCCTTCGGGTCGTTTTACGAAAAACGTTTTTATAAATTATGAATCAACGGCACAAAACGAATCTAATAAAAATTGTTTCATCAAAAACGGAGTTCGAAAACGTAAATACGTAATCCTAAGGTTTCCGGTTTAGTCGTAAAGGACGTAAAAATAAAATCGTAAGTCCTAATCTCTTCTCTTAAATTCGTGAGTTTATGAACCAACACAAATTTAAAACTCCAAAATAATATTCACGGATAAATTTATTTTCTGAAATGTCGGACTGTCACCAAAGACGGTGTATGTAAACGTAAGCACGTAACGTAGAATCCTCCGGTTTAGACGTAGTCGATGCTACTTCAAGACGTAAATCCAAATTTCTTCCCAAAAATAAGTGAGTTCATATTGTAACATTAAAATAATGTTTTCAAATAAATATTGAGAATAAAATATCGACCATAAGTTGACGGATTGTCACAGGTAAAATAAGAGTTAGGTCTCGAAAATAGGTTTGAAATAAGATGTAATGTAAAGTATATAATATATAACCAACACTTATTTATTTTTAAATAAAAAAGACCTTCTTTAAAATAAAGTAAACTAATTTTTTTCTACTTAAATATTTTATATAAGTGAGTTTAACCGATTTACGTCATTTATGATTATTTATAAATACAAGACTAAACTGAGTTCATGAAAATTCCACATACATTTTTTAAAAAGGATTACATTAGTCACTAAGATGACTCTTTAGTTTTAAAAACAACCAATATAAAGTATTAGAAGAAAAAAGAATCTTTTGGGAAAAAGTCGATTTTGTGCAAGGTTTTAATAATGTGTCGCGGGTCGTAATATGTTTTTCGTTGCCGTTGGGTGTTTCTTGGGCCATTTGTTCATTGTCGTGATTCGTTTGGTATTCATACATGTTTTATGTTAGAGTTTATTTTGGAGTCTCGTGATTTTGATTCATTGTGATGTGTGCACGTGAAATTCTGTTAGTTATCTGTGAGTTCGATTCTTATCGGTATTTGGTGGTTCTAACTCTAGTTTTGGATTTGTAATTAATGAGGACATTGATGAAGTTACCGGAAAGAGCTGTGAGGGAAAAGTTGGTTCGACTTAATTATTCGTTATGGGAAATGTTCTGTTGTTATTGAAGAGGATGATGTGTTGTTAAGATATGCGAAGATTAATGCATGTCGACTGAGGTGGATTTTTTCGTTGAGTTATCATTAGTTAAGAGTGCACAAGGAGAAATAATTAAGACCTTTGTTAAAGTGCGTGGTGAACATTGCGAACCTACTATTATGCTTTAAGGATTCACCAATACACCATCGGATTTAATGGAGTGAGTGGGTCGGGTACTCATGAACGTATGTGGATAAGCTAGTGATTGTGACTATCAATTACATTTGAGAAGTTTTCGAGGGTAAAGGAAGAGCATGAGTCGCATGGAAAGATCATTCTGGATCTACCAAGAAAAGAGAGGATATACGCAAAGTTTTCCAAGCGTGAAGTCTAAATGCAGGAATTACACATACCAAGACCCGAAGTAAGCAATAACGACAGTCAGGTGGAGCCAACGAGATTGAAGCGGAGTTAAGGGAAATTTTCCGAATACTTTAGTGCCAAGTTACTACGGTGGAGAGTGTCCTGGGTGATCATGTCAAAGAGAGAAGGATCATACCGCACGAGGGAGAATCGTGAGAGTTAAACAAGTTGATTGCGAGGGAGTCGCTACACATTCATAGGATAGAATAGACACTTGACCAACACCAAGAATCGCGTGAACCTTGAAGATAGATGTGTGTTATGGTTATAATAAATAAAGAGTTGTTGAGGTTGACGTTGGGAGGATGTTTGAAGGCATGTTTAAATGCTTTGAGGTTGCGGTGATGCATTTTGGTTTATCCAAGGCACCAGCGGTTCTCGTGAACTTAGTGAACCGGGTGGGATAACAGTGTTGGAAAAATTTAGGATGATAGTTATGAAGACTGTTTTGGTGGACATCAAAGTCGATTATTTTTACGATTTTTAAGGAGGGGGGAAGCTTTTTGCTAAAGTTATTAAAGGGTGAGTAGTTGTGTAGGAAGGTTAGGATGCATTCAATTGCCACTTGGAAATCAGATGTTATGAAGCTCATGATGAAGGAAGGGCAGGTGGAGGATTATGAGACTGGTATACATGGGTTGTGTGGTGGTTTTTGCTCGATGAGTGATGGAGTTGTTTTAGAAGTTGAATATGAGAGTAATCCGTGAGGTATTAAGAGAAACTCTAACCTATTCATATTAGGATTTGGATGAGATTAGTGTTTACCATATATGGGTTGATGGCTAGAATGAGCATACCATATAAACGTGAGAGATTGTGCCCGAATTATGTGCGGTAGTTATGATGAGGCTGGAATGCTCACTTTTCGTGAGTTGGAATTTTCTTATAATGATCATTGGGGTATGAGATGAACTGCTTTGAGGCAGTGTAAGGAAGGAAGTATTGGTCGAATGCTTTATAGGTCAAAGATTAAGAACTTATGATGATTTGTGTGACAATCCGTCAATTTATGGTTGATATTTTATTCTCAAGTATTATTTAAAAACATTATTTTAATGTTATATTATGAACTCACTTATTTTTGGGAAGAAATTTGGGTTTACATCTTGAAGTAGCATCGACTACATCTAAACCGGAGGATTCTACGTTACGTGCTTACGTTTACATACACCGTTTTGGTGAGAGTCCGACATTTCAGAAAATAAATTTATCCGTGAATATTATTTTGAGATTTTAAATTTGTGTTGGTTCATAAACTCACAAATTTACAAGAAGATATTAGGACTTACGATTATAATTTAACGTCCTTTACGACTAAACCGGAAACCTTAGGATTACGTATTTACATTTTTTAAATTTGTTTTTGATGAGACAATTTTTATTAGATTCGTTTTGTGCCGTTGATTCATAATTTATAAAAATGTTTTTCGTAAAACGACCCGAGGACACGCAAATCGAGGAAACTAGAATTGAGGAGGACCCGTAAATTAGCGGGATGAGACAAAACAAGTTTTGCCCCACCCCACTAATATGGGACGGCAACATCTATCCACCAACACCATGAGGTGTCAAGTTTGTAGCTTACAAGCTACACTTGTAACTAGCTTAACTTTTAAGCTATCAAAACACAAAACCATCCAAGCCAAAACCATTCCTCCAAAACACATACATGCAAACCACTCTCATCCTCCCTTTTTTCTATCAAAAATTCGTCCGATATCACCCTAAAACACCCATTTTGATCAAATTCAACCACAAAATCTCATGTTATTTCTACATATGATGATATCCTTTTGAAGATATGAAGATTGGAGGTGATCTTAAGTTATGAAAAGGAGTTTTCATTAGGTTAAAGGACTGATTTCATAGAGGTGTTCATCCATCCAAAGGACCCAAGAAGTTTCCTTGCTAAAGTTGAATATTTGATAACAAGAACCAAGTCTTGTTCATCAAAAACCTCATCTTTTCACCACTAATGGTGGTATAGAGATTGTTCTTCCTATCCTTTTGTTATTTTGATTATGTAATCTTTTAATTTTTTTATTTATGTATATGTATATGATGATGAATGATGATTAAAAATATTATGTGAGGATTTGGTGTTGATAGATTTGATAAACATGGTTAAAAAGATGGAAAACCATAGGTAAAAAGGTTAAATTCTTGCTTATAAAGTTGGCTGTATAAAAACAGTAACTAACCAAATGATAAATTGATAAAATGGCATGATGGAATCAATTTACAGTAAGTATTAGATTTCATACACATGTGAGAGTTGTCCATGCAATGGAATCATCAAAATGAGTGAGATATGATCAAAACAAAATTAGTATACCAATCTGAATAGTCTGTTTTGTAGGGACTGTTAAGGATACTTATACATGGATTGAGCAGTAGCTATAACTAACTTATTTGTAGCACATAAAATGAAGTTTATTTCATCCAAAAATAAGCTTCTATCTCCTTATAGAACTCAAGATATGATAAAAATGGTGAAAGTGAAAATAAAAATCAGATTTTGTGAAATTAAAGTTTAATAGTATTATACAAGCACTCAAAATAATATAGTATAAAATGTGAAATTAAAACCCACGAACTTCTATATTTCATTTATATAAATATGTATAAGGATAAATAAATGGACATTATATAAAAATAGTAGTTTGGTAAGTTTTATAAGTTATAAAAACTATAAACATGATTTTTACGTCTTTTCGGCTAGTACTATAAAATTAACGTTTTTCGTCAATTAAAACTTAGACGATCGGACCCGTCTAATATAAACTTTTTAAAAGTCATATACTGATATATAAGTACTTAATACAAGTAAAAACCTATAAAACCCGAACTAAATAACATATGGACATTAACGGGCTAAGTTAGCATTATTGGACTAATAATCAAACTAAATGGGCTAAACACTTATAAATTTACTTAATGGGCTTAACCCACTTGGGCTCAACATGTAAAGTATAATACTGATAATAAAAGTATAAAATGGTCTAATTTAAGGTAATGGACTTATAATAGGCTTATTGGACCTAAAACATGTAAATAGGTAAAACTAGTAAACTAGTATAAAAGTTACCAACACATAACACTAAAATGAGTAAATGAGAATGTATAAACCCACTTGATCATCATCATATATATAAAATCATCATATGTATACATAATTGTTATTTTTATAAAGTCATTGGACAAGAGTCTAAGACAAGTATTATTTGTCTAGGTTTCCGTGATTGAAGCACGTACCGTACATCTGAATCGCCGATAACCGCCTTTCCCAATCAATGTGAGTTCATAGCCTCGCACTCCTTTAAATGTTTTTATGAAATGTTTTATAAACCGGTGAGGGAGATAACATGTTAGTTTTGATAAAATAGGACACCATTTGTCCCGATTGTTTGTTTATTGATTTGGACTCGAATGATTGTATGACCCGATGAATGATTATATGACCCGATGTATGAGATAAAATGGATTATTAAAGTTAGGTTATGTCACTAAAAGTCCCATTAGCATGAATTGTGAACTACCGGGATTTGGTAGACGCTTATGCATATAATAGTACTATTTGGGGACGATCACCCCAGTTCGCGCCTTGACGGTTGATCCCCGTCGTGCCACATTGATTGGTAAGCGAATTTATGTATGAGAAGATTTCCATAGTGTGATTTTTATGACGACACGCTAATTTAGATGGGCAAATTGAGTTTCGGGTTAGCTACCCGTTGTTTGTTGTAGTAAGGTAACAATGTCATGCGGCTTATAATAATCCAAATAACGAAATACTGCTATACGCACTGAATTACAATATATTGTCTGACTAGCAATATGGGGTCTTATTATTAATATTATGTTCGTGTTCTGGTCTTGCATAACCATATTTATATAACGGTTTTTATTTAACTCTATACAACGTTATAAAACGTATTGTATGATGTTTTTACGACAATGGTTCGTATAATGATTTTGAAGGCAAACGCTTGTATTATGATTTTTGATAAGGATTTGTATAAAATGACTTTGGCTATTTTATGGCCTATAACAAAGATTTGTACAAAATGATTTTCGGTAATAATTTTATACCGATGTTATATTGATGGATTTCATTAAACTCTATGAATTCACTCGGCGTTTTTGTTGACCTTTTATTTTAACATGTTTTATCTCATGTACTTGAAGGTAATTCTCGGGAAGACAACAATAATTCATGGCCCGCACTTAAATAACAAATTTCCATTCAAATGCTTTGTAAAATTTGTATGAAATAATATGACTTGGGACCTATGTAAATTTGATATTTATGAATGGTAATGCTTTATTATTAAACGACGCGATTTTTATACGTTGTCTATGATGTGAGTAATGTGCTATCCCGTAACACCAACTAGTCTTCCGCTGTATTGAATTGTGTAAATTTGGGGGTGTTACAGTTTGGTACCAGAGCTCTCGTTATAGAGAACAAAAGATTTTTAAAACTAAGGTTTTGAATAAAACATTTCAAAATCTTTTAACTATAAACATTTTTCTAAAAACGTCTAAAAATCTTTTGACTATAACGGTGCCGAAGAATTCTCGAGTTACCGACAAGGCCAGACTGAGAAGTGTTATTTTAATATATATATATAACTTGGATTATATATATATGTTGTAATTTGATTACATGATTGTTTAATGATTGTTTTAATACTTATACGAGGTATTTATACGACGTAGATTGTTACAATGAACCCTAACTTCCCTAGCAAATCAATCAAAGCTATTCCTGTAGGAATTCTAGCTATTCTAGATCTAAACCAAGTTGTGGATATTTATGATCCCAACAAAATGGTTGATATTCGTAGAAATGTAGATATTAGTTTATTGTGATATTGAAAAAGAATTGGCAAGATTAAATCTGATATCGATGTCATGACGATCTTTCCTTATAGAGTGGAGTTTGACAAAACCTTACCACCTAGAAAGATGTCATCTAATTCGTTGTCACCCAATTCTTAGTTTGAAATCGAAAGGGTGAATGTTGCACTTGAGGCTGTCATTGGAACCATTACCCAAAAGCCTCATGCCACTAGTACCTTTCCGAGAAGTCTAATTGAATGTATGAGTCATTTCATACTAGTGACTCATTTATAACTATTGTTGTAAGAGCTATAGGATTGGAAATTAAGTGTTGTTCATATCGAGCTTTTATTGCCCTTTTAAGGTTTAAGAATAAGATTGAAAGTATTGGAAAATGAGGTAGGATATCGAATTGAGAATAAGTTGGTTGAAACTTGAATAAAGTAAAATTTAACCCGTATGGAATATGAGATTGTTAAGAGGAAGTAGTTAAGTTTTGTGATTGAATTATAAGGTTTTAAATGAATGTTAGGTCGTGTTAAGGGTTGTTCCTAGGCCATTGTCCACTAATGAGGATGCCCTGTGTCCAAGAAATAAATTGAAGAAATCTTCTTCTGAATTGGGTCCGATGGATCTTCCAGGACAGGTGGAGCACCTAATGACTCTTGTAGATTAGTATTCATTATGGTATCTTTTAAAAATCCCTAACTTAACTGAGACATCAGTTGGTAGGATGAGTTCTTGGAATTGTATGACATAGTGACACATAATGTGTTACGGTACAATTTTGACTTGTTTGTGATTAATGAAAAGACTACCTTTGATTGCTAAATCCTACATGTATCGATGTTATCTATCTTTTGTTGCTTCTTCCTAATGTTCGCATTAGTGATGCAACCATTAAACAAGTACTCATCTCGAATTGAGTTACGTTGTGATTTATTCTTTTTGAGCGCCATCAAGGTCATGAACCTCATGATTAATTGGCTAAGCTCATTTCCTATTATATTATAGTTAGTTCTTGGTGAACAACTTTTTATCACTCTTTTGCAGATCACTCATTGTTTTCATAAGTTAAAACAGTATCCTATGAGGAAATTGAATTTTCATTACCATGTGGATTATTCAAAGTGAGATTTATAAGTAATCATTATCGAAATGAAGTTGTTTATAAAACACCATGGAAAACTTAATTGTTTCCTTGATAAAGAACATATCTGTAAATTCATTTTGAATTAAGCATGAATATATATTATAAACATGATGATAAAATTTTGACGAACTGAGTATTGCATCGTTAATCTTGAAATTATATATAGTTGCACGCCTACATACAATTTGGAAGGGACCATGCAAGGCTGATTAGTAGTCACCATAAAATTGTTTAATAAACACTAAATTTTCTTTGAAGTTATGAAAAGATAAAAAATTTATGAGATCTGCAAGAAGTGCAAAATAGGGACATATTGTTAGGGACACCTACATATGTGCCCGTACTATTTATTCTTCTGAGTCGAATTTACTCATCTGTGGAAATTGTCTTATTTGACAAATTGATATTCCCATCTTGTCCAATTCTCCCGTGGCGAGATTCTTTGGAAAAGTATCTGATTACCGAGTGTTGATACCCGATTGGATGTATCGACGTTCCTTTCATTTCTTTTGATTAGATTTCATTTGAATGACCTGGGTAATGATCCGAGGAGCTTTCGAATGCGTACTCAAATTATGAAAATATGGGATATGTTCATATTCGTTAATATTTTCGTCTTGATCTGATTTGAAATTCTCTCGCGTAGATATGTGTTGACCTTACTCTTTTAAGGTTAGTTATGTCTCTTGATATCCTTGAATTTGTGAAGGATTATGAATTATTATTTGTCTTTTGAGAAGTTCACATCTTATCGACGGCAATAAAACTAAAAAGTTGGTAATGCCAGTAGAATGGATTGATTGATTATGCCATGACGACATTGTCTTAATTGATGGGAACTCGAGTAGAATTCCCTTAAAAGATAAGATGTTGATTATCAAAAGTGATCTAAATAATTCTTGATGGATGACCATATCCTGCATTTAGACTTGAAATTATACCGTGAATGGCTGTGAATTAGTCATAAATATTATAATCTAGAAAGAACCTAATATGAATTTATTTAAAGATGTTTCTGTTATCTGAAACTTTAAAGAGGTATTGCTGGTGAATTACCTAGACTTTCGCCATTAAGGCAAGTCTAATTTGGTATTGATTATATTCCTGGTGCTGCACCTGTGGCGTATGCAATGTACTTCAGCACCATTTGAATCGAAAGTATTACCGTACAGCTGAGAGAGTTGTCGGAGAAAGCTTTTATTCTACCAAGCTCGTCATCATGAAGAGCTATGGTATTATCATTCCTTATATTTGTTGAACTACCGTGAACTAAGTAAATGATGATCGAAATCTATATCCATTACCCAAGATGATAGATTTGTTCGATAATTTATGAGGTTCTAGCGTATGTTCTAAAGATTTGATCCATGGCATGATTATCATCAACTTCGCGTCCACGAAAAAGATTATCTATTCCAATTACTACATCCAGAACTTGTAATGAACATTATGAGTTTCACGTGATGTCGTTTGGATTGACTAATACACGTGTGGCATTCATAAATTTGGTGAATCACGTGTGTAGGCTGTAATTTGATAAATTCATGCTCGTGATCATTAAGGACCATTTGTTTGTTTATAAGAATAAGAAGGAGTTAATAAATATTTATAGATTGTCCTGAATTGGCCGAGTAGTGAAAATCTATACCTTGAGTATTTAACATGTGATTAAAGACTAAATCCTTTACATTATTTGACTGTGTGATTAATAAATAATGGAATCTATATTGTCTCTTCAAAAATTTGAGCCATTTAAGACTTTGGGTTATACTAAAAAGAAAGTGCAAATATGTTTTGACAAATGTTTTATCAAAAAGAACTTTTGAGGGATTATTCCCTTATACCCAGAACATTTAACTAAACTCCTGTTTAGGGGTAAATTTTTGTGTATACCTCAAGACGACCTAAGAGGGATTGAGGAAACCGTTTAAACCATGACTTGAAACTTGAAACGACAATTTTTTCTTTTCAACTAAGAAAACTTTGACCAAAGTATAAACAAAGATTTTTCAAACATTTACAAATCTTGTTAATTATTTTCGATAAATCAACAAAAATCGTGTTAATTAAACTCAAATTTATTTTGAACATTTTTATATAATTGGACGAACTGAAGAATTTAAAACTTTTACGTTTACATTTCATAAAATTAAATATTTAAAATTTAATTACTTGTAATAAATATCGACGCTTTAAACGTCGGATTGAGAAAAACTGATAAACATAATAGTTGAGACGAAACTAAAACTTAGAAAATATGAAGAAAGAAATTCTGAATGAATTGTGGTCATGATAATTATTTCATCAAGAAAAGTGAATGTAGATACTGACACATTATATAGAAAGGATAAAGAATCAATTAGGATGTGTTCCTTAATAATGAATGTGCAAAATAAATTGTTGAACAATTTAAAATAGCCGATGCTTGTAAAAAGGATAATATAGATAATAATAAAAAAATTTCACGGCTAATGTGAACCATTAAAATTGAGAAGCCGATGAAGTTAAATGTATAAAAGGCCGTTTATGGTTGCCTAAATTGGGAGGAATTTGAGATTTTGTTATGTTGAAATTTCGTAAGTATAAGTATTCTATTCATGTCATTTCTGATTTAATGTATCTTTATCTGAAGAAGTTGTACTGATGGCAAATTATGAAGGCATACATCGCCTCATACATTAGTAAACGTCTAACTATTGCAAATGTCATCATCTGAATTTGATTCGATTTGGGTCATCGTCGAAAGACTGACCAAATCAGCTAATATCATTCCTGTTAATGATAGATTCTCGATGAAGAAATTGACTCTTTTGTATTTAAAGGAGTTATGTAAACATAGTGTGTCGTATCAATCATCTCTATCAATATCCTCGCTTCGCATCGAATTTCTAGAGATTTGCTCAGAAGTCATTGGGAACGAACCTTTATGAGAGTACTGTTTACCACCCCAATCGAAGGGACGAGGTAAAGTAATGATACAAAACACTAGAAGTGTTGTTTTATGCTTGAATAATTGACCTTGGTAATGAACCGTATAATCGTTTTCCTTTGGAGAGATTATCATTGATAATTACCGTATTAGGATCGAGATCGAATCTTGTGAGGATCTAAATGTGAGAGCATCTGTAAGCAGGAGTTGGGATGAAGACACCCGACATACACCCATTGTGTGTTGGACATGTCTTTTAGGTTTAAGGTTTCCTATGATGACAAACCTAACCTTACAAAATACCCGACCCGCGAGACCTGAAATGATTGTTGAAATTAGGATCTGATTATTGACTGCCGGTAGTAGGCAGGAGGTTATGTGAATATGAAGTGTAGATCTTGAAGTGCAGGATGGGTAGCGAAGTTATGCCAAATATTTTCACCTTGGGGAAATGAATTGATGATCTGAAAGATCATAGGAAATAAGTCCCCGTTGTATGGGACCATTGAGATGATGTAAAAAGTTTGTTTGAAAGGCATATAAGCTGGATCTACCCTATGACTTCAAGGACGGCGTGAATTATGACTTGTATATCTAACTTGATAAAATGTCTATCAAGTGAAAATCTGAATTCTTCTTGATAAAGTTTAGATCGGCGAAAAGTTGCATTCATCAAAAACCCGTGAACATCATGGATAGAGAAAGTAAGTCAACATTAAGCCTGATCTTATTTCCGTAGTTATGTTTGATGAAACTCGCGTATTGTAATGGATTACACTTGAGTGAAAAGACCGAATGTGGAGGAAATACCCACATGGCTCTAACTCTATAAGAAGCGAGTAGTAAGATAAATTGATCTTTGAGGACAAAGATCCTGTTTAGGGGTAAATGCTGTGACAATCCGTCAATTTATGGTTGATATTTTATTCTCAAGTATTATTTAAAAACATTATTTTAATGTTATATTATGAACTCACTTATTTTTGGGAAGAAATTTGGGTTTACATCTTGAAGTAGCATCGACTACGTCTAAACCGGAGGATTCTACGTTACGTGGTTACGTTCACATACACCGTTTTGGTGACAGTCCGACATTTCAGAAAATAAATTTATCCGTGAATATTATTTTGAGATTTTAAATTTGTGTTGGTTCATAAACTCACAAATTTACGAGAAGAGATTAGGACTTACGATTATAATTTAACGTCCTTTACGACTAAACCGGAAACCTTAGGATTACGTATTTACGTTTTTGAAATCCGTTTTTGATGAGACAATTTTTATTAGATTCGTTTTGTGCCGTTGATTCATAATTTATAAAAACGTTTTTCGTAAAACGACCCGAGGACACACAAATCGACGAAACTAGAATCGAAGAGTACCCGTAAATTAGTGGGATGAGACAAAACAAGTTTTGCCCCACCCCACTAATATGGGACGGCAACATCTATCCACCAACACCATAAGGTGTCAAGTTTGTAGCTTACAAGCTACACTTGTAACTAGCTTAACTTGTAAGCTATCAAAACACAAAACCATCCAAGCCAAAACCATTCCTCCAAAACACATACATGCAAACCACTCTCATCCTCCCTTTTCTCTCTCAAAAATTTGTCCGATATCACCCTAAAACACCCATTTTGATCAAATTCAACCACAAAATCTCATGTTATTTCTACATATGATGATATCCTTTTGAAGATATGAAGATTGGAGGTGATCTTAACTTATGAAAAGGAGTTTTCATTAGGTTAAAGGGCTTATTTCATGGAGGTGTTCATCCATCCAAAGGACCCAAGAAGTTGCCTTGCTAAAGTTGAAGATTTGATAACAAGAACCAAGTCTTGTTCATCAAAAACCTCATCTTTTCACCACTAATGGTGGTATAGAGATTGTTCTTCCTATCCTTTTGTTATTTTGATTATGTAATCTTGTAATTTCTTTATTTATGTATATGTATATGATGATGAATGATGATTAAAAATATTATGTGAGGATTTGGTGTTGATAGATTTGATAAACATAGTTAAAAAGATGGAAAACCATAGGTAAAAAGGTTAAATTCTTGCTTATAAAGTTGGCTGTATAAAAACAGTAACTAACCAAATGATAAACTGATAAAATGGCATGGTGGAATCAACTTACAGTAAGTATTAGATGTCATACACATGTGAGAGTTGTCCATGCAATGGAATCATCAAAATGAGTGAAATATGATCAAAACAAAATTAGTATACCAATCTGAATAGTCTGTTTTGTAGGGACTGTTAAGGATACTTATACATGGATTGAGCAGTAGCTATAACTAACTTATTTGTAGCAAATAAACTGAAGTTTATTTCATCCAAAAATGAGCTTCTATCTCCTTATAGAACTCAAGATATGATAAAAATGGTGAAAGTGAAAATAAAAATCAGATTTTGTGATATTAAAGTTTAATAGTATTATACAAGCACTCAAAATAATATAGTATAAAATGTGAAATTAAAACCCAAGAACTTCTATATTTCATTTATATAAATATGTATAAGGATAAATAAATGGACATTATATAAAATAGTAGTTTGGTAAGTTTTATAAGTTATAAAAACTGTAAACATGATTTTTAAGTCTTTTCGGCTAGTACCGTAAAATTAACGTTTTTCGTCAACTAAAACTTAGACGATCGGACCCGTCTAATGTAAACTTTTTAAAAGTCATATACTGATATATAAGTACTTAATACAAGTAAAAACCAATAAAACCCGAACTAAATAACATATGGACATTAACGGGCTAAGTTAGCATTATTGGACTAATAATCCAACTACATGGGCTAAACACTTATAAATTTACTTATTGGGCTTAACCCACTTGGGCCCAACATGTAAAGTATAATACTGATAATAAAAGTATAAAATGGTCTAATTTAAGGTAATGGACTTATAATAGGCTTATTGGACCTAAAACATGTAAATAGGTAAAACTAGTAACTAGTATAAAAGTTACCAACACATAACACTAAAATGAGTAAATGAGAATGTATAAACCCACTTGATCATCATCATATATATAAAATCATCATATGTATACATTATTTTTATTTTTATAAAGTCATTGGACAAGAGTCTAAGACAAGTATTATTTGTCTAGGTTTCCGTGATTGAAGCACGTACCGTACATCTGAATCGCCGATAACCGCCTTTCCCAATCAACGTGAGTTCATAGCCTCGCACTCTTTTAAATGTTTTTATGAAATGTTTTATAAACCCGCGAGGGAGATAACATGTTAGTTTTGATAAAATATGACACCATTTGTCCCGATTGTTTGTTTATTGTTTTGGACCCGAATGATTGTATGAACCGATGAATGATTATATGACCCGATGTATGAGATAAAATGGATTATTAAAGTTAGGTTATGTCACTAAAAGTCCCATTAGCATGAATTGTGAACTACCGGGATTTGGTAGATGCTTATGCATATAATAGTACTATTTGGGGACGATCACCCCAGTTCGCGCCTTGACGGTTGATCCCCGTCGTGCCACATTGACTGGTAAGCGAATTTATGTATGAGAAGATTTCCATAGTGTGATTTTTATGACGACACGCTAATTTAGATGGGCAAATTGAGTTTCGGGTTAGCTACACGTTGTTTGTTGTAGTAAGGTAACAATGTCATGCGGCTTATAATAATCCAAATAACGAAATACTGCTATACGCACTGAATTACAATATATTGCCTGACTAGCAATATGGGGCCTTATTATTAATATTATGTTCGTGTTCTGGTTTTGCATAACCATATTTATATAACGGTTTTTATTTAACTCTATACAACGTTATAAAACGTATTGTATGATGTTTTTACGACAATGGTTCGTATAATGATTTTGAAGGCAAATGCTTGTATTATGATTTTTGATAAGGATTTGTATAAAATGACTTTGGCTATTTTATGGCCTATAACAATGATTTGTACAAAATGATTTTCGGTAATAATTTTATACCGATGTTATATTGATGGATTTCATTAAACTCTATGAATTCGCTCGGCGTTTTCGCTGACCTTTTCTTTTAACATGTTTTATCTTAGGTACTTGAAGGTAATTCTCGGGAAGACAACAACAATTCATGGCCCGCACTTAAATAACAAATTTCCATTCAAATGCTTTGTAAAATTTGTATGAAATAATATGACTTGGGACCTATGTAAATTTGATATTTATGAATGGGAATGCTTTATTATTAAACGACGCGATTTTTATACGTTGTCTATGATGTGAGTAATGTGCTATCCCGTAACACCAACGAGTCTTCCGCTGTATTGAATTGTGTAAATTTTGGGGTGTTACAATTTGACATTAACTGGTGCAATAGACGACTGATAAGGTAGTTGGGATTAAGTTGATGTAGAAAGGAACTTTTAGAGTTCAATGTGGTTGATCATGCATTGTGGAAGGTACCACATTAGGAATGAGTGGCACATTGTGGTAGGAAAGGTAAGATGGGATCGTGATGTATAGGTCCACGTAAAACCATGCGAGGATTGATCGTGTAACTTGTAGATTGTGATTGTCTAAGGAATTGAGAAGAGCGCCTCACACATTTCATGTGTTAAATTTTGGAAAATGGCCGATTGATACAAAGGTTGCATGCGTCGTTAGGTGAGATCCTAAATAATAGGACACTTTATACAGTGTAAGGAATTCTTGGGATAGTATGTAGAGACGTGATCGGTTTGGTCATGGAATGAGTTTGATAAGTGGTGGAGTGTTGGGAAGCTAGGGTTTGGAACTTGAGAGTTTACATTTTTGTGAGTTTTGATTTATTATATTTATGAGTAAATCTGATATCGAGTAGAAAATTTCAAATGCGTCGACTTATGTGACGAATCCTAACTTGGTTGCAAGACTGTTCTTGTTTGATGAGATGCGAGGTTTAGTTAGGTGGGTTACATAACTTTACGATTTTTATAAGTTCCCTCAGGGATGGTTAAGGAACATGTGTAGTTTGTTAGAATTTGTCTTAATATGTACTCAGTTCACGTTTGAACATGAATATTTTATGAAGGATGGATATTCCCATCTGCTCGCTGGGAATGAGTTTTAGTTCGAGAGTAAATCTCGGGACGAGATTTCTATTAGGAGGGGATGCTATGACAACTCGGGTTTTGGTCGAGTCAGTTGTCACCCGTTAAGCTCTACTTATGTGTTAGGTTGTGTGTGGAATCTGTTTTATATGTTTTTATGAGTGATATTGGGAATAAGTAAGAATGAAATGAGGTACATGATTTATAAATCATGGTACAAGTTGGAAATGAAATGAAATGAAATGAGTTCAGAAATAAATTGTGGGAAAGTTTGGATATCGTTTTTACAAGTTTCGTGTATGTATCGTATGTTGTATGTATGTATTTGTTAGCATATTTATCTTTTAGTATAGTTGTATTTTAATGCATTATCAGTCGTCAGGACTTTTGTATTTTTTATTTATGTTTTTCATTTACTAAAATAATTGTTTGTAATTGTTTATTTGCGTAAGTATTTGCTTGTATTTTTTAAGTATAGTGATGGTTATCAAATGCTTTCTTTAGTACAATTTTTTTGATGTATGATTAGTTGGCTTGAATTGAATTAGATTTTTTGAGTCTGAACTATAAAAGCATTTTTCTTTTCATTTTAGTTTTCTTAGTTGTTCTTTTTTTGTATTTACGGGTTATGGCCAAACAGATTAGTTGTTAAGTGGATATGTGTTTAGTTCGGGTTATCCTTAAACATATTATAAATTTACACAGATATATGATTATAAAATCTATTTTTTTATTATTTTATAAAATTTTAGTAGTGTTTGATAATAACTTATAGAGTCTTAATTGAAAAATAGATATCCTAATTGAGTCATTCATAACTTGTTTGTTTTGTGGTTAAAGTTAACAAATAACTTTCTAGAAAAACTATGATTATGAAGTTTTCTATATTAAGTCATGACTTATTATTATTTTACATATTTACCCTCTAACTTTTTCATTTATTTAATTTAAAAGGCATAACAGTATTTTTCTTTAATTCAGACACGTTATTCAGCACACAAAACAAACATTTATATACTCGTCTATAAACAAACAACATATATTTTAACTATCACTTTAATTTTACAGAAACTTAAAAAAAACTAAATAAACAAACGTTTTGTTTACTAAAAAGGGTATAGTAGTTGTTTTGTTATTCTTAACAAAAATAAATTGATGTTGATAAAAATGAGTAAAAAATTTACATGCAACATATTTAATTATTTATCGAATGCGTTAACAACTGAAAAGAGAAAATAAACATTAATAAAATTACTCGTGAACAAAGTATATTTGTTTACTGTACACATGTGAAATAATGCTTTTCTTGAGGGTTTGATTAAGCGGAAGTAACAAATGACATCCTTTCCTTCGACAGTCTGGATTCGATACACCATCACCGCAATAACTCACTGATTTAGAACTCAAAAATTTCAATTTTGTAAATTTAAAGACATCAATGGCGATACAACAATGTGATCATAAAAGTTTTTATTTACTCCTATAAGGAAATCTATTACATAAATAACGCAATGTGTATAGTATGTAACAATGTACTATTTCCAAAGTGAATATTATTTGCCTAGTTATAAATTTTAGCAAACAAAATATTTCAATAAATGGTGCAATATGTACGACAGATATCAATAAGTATATACAACTATGTTCTAATAGTAGAAACAACCCTGAAAGAGAAATTTGTTCAAACAACCCATATATCAATGAATTTGTGACCCTCTTATGTATTATTAGGTTTATTTTCAAAGTGAGTATGGCCAATAGCAACGTGATACCATAGATTTTATGACAACTAATATATAAATCAATAACAATACATTATCTTCAATTGTACAACTAAGACACTTTCATTATTAGCATCCAAATTTCAAGACGATGTTAGCTCTTACCAACCATTTGCGCAATGGGGCACATCCCAAGGGTTGACCTGCATCTCCTTAACAGTCCCGAACACCCGACAATCTCAGATACCATAAGCATGCTTTTTAGGTCCTGTTTCGGAATACAACATACTCATATGGGATAAGGTTTACACCATACCGTGCATGTGTAACAACCACTGCCTCAAAACAACATCAGAAGCTACATTTTCAGTTTAACAAATCAAACTATTTTCTTACTTTAGTATTGATATTCTGAGGGTAAATCTGATCTGTATATCAAGTTCATGAAGTCTGGTCAGTCGCTCCTGAGGTAGGCTTAAAAAGTACCTACAATCTTCTAGCAAGAATTGAACTGTCTTCTGAAATGTTGTAACATTTGTACAAAAACATTTATTAAAAAAAATATTTTGGACAAAAGATTATTTTGGCTTATAGATACCTGACCTGTTTTGGCCTGCCAAAAGGTTTTCTAGACCTTTATTTAGCCCGTTCATTTAAATACTTCATTACAAAAAACCATTTCTACACCATGTCTACTTTTGTGGTTTCCTTTGTGATTTCTATTGGTGCAGCCACCATGAACATAGTCCCTTAACCCTGCTCACTGATTTGAAAGTCGAGACACTCGTCAATTTTGATTTACTTGTCCACCATCAGTCTGGTTAATACAGGCTCAAGACTCTCGATTCCAGTCTTGTGAGCAATTTTCTCTTGTTATCTCCCGTCCATACCCACAATGACCAAAGCCTACTCCCCCTCTACCGCTATTTACGGATTTATGGATACTAAATGCCAGTTCTTCATCCAAGGATTCTGATTCATTATCCATGATTATAGTTCGAGATACCACTTTCTGACCTTAAGGCTTGACTTAATATGCCTCGGAAATGGATCCAACCACGAATGATAATTCTGCTTCTGCTATAGTAGAAACTATATGCACTCAGGTTCATAATGCTGATGTAACATAATAAGCCAAAGAAAGTTCTTTCAACAAAAAAAAACCTTGAGAAGAGTCAGTTAAGATCAATAATCTTTTGGCATTATTAGTAAAGTATATAAGATTTTATTAAACTTGTGCACCAGAGGACGCGTGGCTTAATCGGAGTATGTATCAAAATCTGACTGTCCACACAACCCAAAGTTATCAGTTTGGCAGACATGGTAGCCAACCCCTTCCATGCTCTTTTCTACCTGGTTTTCCTACTAATAGCATGTGCAATAGTATTGTATATCTTTTAGTGAGGATCTGATAGAACACTTGCAAAAAAAAATCATACGCATATAGATTAGTTCAAACTAATAGAAAATCATACCCACGAAATTGCATTTGCTTGAGATTTGAAGGCTCGTAAAACTGAGATATATGGTCTTGTTCCATTTGGTACATCTAGGATCCCATATCAGTGTCCCTATGCGTTCTACGATACTATATAGAACCCATAACCAGAGGTCTTCCATTACCTGCAACAACCCAACTCTTAGCTTTCTATTTTGATAAGACGACGGAAGATCATCATAGGATTTAAGTTACCTGAAGATGAAGGCCATGCATTTAGTAAATCCCTTGCTCGTTTTCAACCTGATCAAGCGAGTGGATTTTTCAATTGCAGTATTTGTTACTTCTGAATGGAGTTTGATAACTCGAGCCTTGAACTGCTTATTGAACTCTATGGCCATATTATTTTGACAATTGATGCACCTGTACTGATCCAAGTTTCTCTAACTGAATCGCTTCTTTTTTTCTACTACTGAAAGCATTGTTAATCCGGATAACCACAAATGTTGTTTTCCTTCTTGTGTGCTTCTCGAAAACTGTCTTGTTTGAAGAGTCTTCAAACTTCAATAAGACCTTCAATGATGTCTCAACGGAGGGTAACAACTTTCACCACTGAATTAGTTGTATTGAACTCACCCTAAGATTTCATTTGCCTTACTATACAATTATGCAGCGCACCTGGTATCTTTTCGGCCTCCTGTCCCATTCCAAGGCTTCTGAAACGTGCAACTAAAATGTATAAAAATGACTTAAAGTTGCTTAATCAGAAATTATATTAAAAAATATTAAACATACTACACGAAACATGTTTTCTATCGTAGATAAGATTTGTGTTAGATTTGAATTACTATAACTCATCACGTCATAGAATCTTAAGAGTTAAACATCGCCTATTGGATGAGAGTTTGATTATTGCACCATGAGTTTTTCTTTGTCTGTATATCACACCAAGACCATTTTTAGATTGTACATCTTTCTGTCTTCTTAGGGTAATTTTGACACTCTCTCTACCATTATCAATCCAAAATGAAGGATAACAGTTACAAATCCAAGCCCAATAATAAAATCAAAGATATTTTTACAGACATATAAAAAGGCATACCTCATTATGAAGAGGTAAGAAATTTTTTATTGCAGGCAAATAAGTGTGTTCACATATAAATATCTTTAAAAAAATTTAAAAGTCACTTTTATTAAATTTAAAACGAATTTGATCCTGTCATTTTGGACCTCTATTTATTTCACCCAAACACCTGTATACTACCCACATATATTTGACCCATAGGAGATAAAAACACAATAACATCAACCAATTTTAGGTCTAAAGAAGTGTTTTTACCTTTCTTGCGCCCCTCGTGAGGAGTTGTATCTAAGAAATCATCATGCACCTCAGCCGACTGGTTCCATGTAACTGTCCAGTGGAAACTGCCATGGCTTTAGCTTCCTTATTTTGTTCACCATTCCTACCATGAATTAAATAAAAATAAATCAAAGACTTATGGTTGGACATCATTGACTTACGGCCTTGCTTCTTTAGCGATGATTCTGAATAACCAATTTGTTTGTTTATCTCGGTCAGCTGATTAGTTATACTTGATGTGGAAGCTAAATATAGTATGGTTATATTTGTGGCAACTAAAACCAAAAAGATTTCAATAATAGTGGCTAGGCAGATTGATTAATGCTTATGCAAGCACCAAAAGAACAATAATATCTAACAGGCAGGGATCTTGTATACTGTTATTTTATGATAAAAATTCACTACATTTAACCAAGATGATCAAAGCCGGATATTTACCTGAACAAAGTAGTATTAAACCTTGCACCACCATGAAGAAGCTGACCCAAACCAGACCTTGACCTGACCTGACCTGACTTGACAGACCGACATGACTTTTGCAACATTTACCACACGACATTGCACCTCCCAAACACTTAAGCCAACCAAGACGCTGTTCCTTCTGCCCATAAATTAAGACAATATTACATTAATAGCAGTCTACTCTTCCTTTTTGTTTGAATCGGATGTTGTGATTTGCCACTTGGAGGCTGGAGGGTTAAAATAGGTAACTGAATCACTAAGATAATCAAGAAGTTCACGCAAAAATAGGTGTGGCACGGCCTGTAGAAACAGTTTTCTTGTTAAAATTTAGAATCAAGATAATTATTAATTGATCATTAGCAAAATCACCTATATCCACTCCTTGATATACTCAGAAGAAAGTTCTTGTATTTATCGCCAGCTTATAGTTATTAAAAATGAAATATGGTTCATACATATTCACGTGATTATTGGATATGAAAGCTAATCAACTGCAAAACCAGATTATTCAACTAAAGCTTTATAACAGATGCAAAAACGTACACCAGGTATAGTTTGGTACCTTTTAAAATTTAAGTAGTTACTCAAAGATATTGGTCTCTGATTCTGGATTATCTTTTTCGTGTAGTTTAATCAGACTGCAGCTAAAAGAAATGATAGATGGTAGCCAAATTCTTATCTTTTTTGAACCGAAGAAAGGATGTGATTAAGTCACAAGAAACGTAGAATTGGTGGTCTTGTGGTTGAGCTTATGAAAGGTATAGCTTCCACTTCCGGTTTGACCTTCAACGGTTGGTAGATATATATTGACTAAACTTTATTGCATTCACTATATAAGAAATAAGATTATTAGCACTTATTCTTTCATTGCCTCCTTCCTTCATGTAATTATGCTACACAAATTTACATGAGTTTTGGTTCTTCTTACTAAAATCCCAACAGAAATTTGTTTGTTAGTACTCCTTTACCTGCAAAAAAGCTTCTGATGTCGTAAGGTAAGGACATCTTTAAAATAAACCTGCGTAAGAGATTATAAATTTTTAACAGACTTACTTTGTTCTTTGGCCTTTGCAAACGCTGTAAAGATTAAGTGAGTACCATAATACACTCAGGAAAAGTAAATAAAAAACATTCAATGTTGGTTTAGATGCCATTTAAAGTCCAAAGCATATGCGTGAAGAGCTTACTCATACACGGAGCTTCAATAGCGCAGCGGGTCATGCCCGCTACTCACTTTGAGGAGTCGATGAAATTTCCACGAAGGAGTGTGAGTGATGGTGACATTGGTAAATACTAAGCTTTGCTCAAACATTGCAGCAGTCTAGGGGGATTAGCTCTGAGTTCAGCTTCTTAAAGGGGGGAGCCAAGTGGTAACCTAAAATTGAGTTTGTATACAATTATATAACTATAAAATTGAGTTTTTAAAAAATTGAGTTGGTATAAAGATGGGAATTTCAGACTTGAGATACTAGTATAAATAAGGCATTTATGGACAAAAAAGAGAATATACATGTTTCTGGTTGCAGCGGATAGAGCTCTTGGCTTTGCATCCTATTTCACCCCATGGGAATGTTCAGCTTAGTCATTTAGGTAAAGTGAAAAGAATCTGATTTTCCATGTTCTTCTCTATGTCCATTAGTAACATTTATAAGTATCATTCTATGCATGTACTCTACCGACATAAGGGCCACCATCCTGTTGGAAGCCCCAAAAATTGCCAAGTGTGTGTAGTGAGTTTTTTCACCTTCTAATCTCACTCAACTAATTTCATACTTGGGCCCGCCAAAGCATCCCGTCCTACAAAGAGGCTAATATATTTAATAAAAAGAGTTGCAAAGGTACTATGTATATTTTTAACACTATCTTCTTAGTTATTGTTATAAGAAAGGAAGTAAAGTTGACCTGTCCCTGAGAAACATGAACAATAAAACCATTGATAAGATGCTTGTATAGGATATCGTCTATGTAGTTGACTTCTCCTATCTTGCACCAATATCCATATTAGAAACTTATTCACAGGGTAGAACAAAACCTTCAATTTCTTAGCTCACACCCTAATTAACACTCGCCAGACTCCGTCAATGTTTCCTAATATGGACAGTTTGTTTAGTAGATATGACTAATCTCAAGCACAAGACGATTTTCATACTAGTAATGGTCTATTAGCATAACCTAAGAGTATTCAAAATATATCCATTGCAAAAAAAAAGTTCATTAGAACCCTTTCAAATAAAATATCCTTGTACAGTTGTATAATAAAATCAATCGCAACTTCGTTAGAAGCTACGACAGACCGTAAAGATTTGACTTTTATTATAATCGATTGTCAACTAATAAAAAATGAAAGTGGTTTACATAGGAGTTGTTCATCGACACAACTAATAGAAGTAAAATAATTCACCAATTTACACTACTCCTTTAAAGCGAGAACATTTAAAGGGAAAAAACCTATTATGTCGTTGTATGCAAGAGTTAGCTGATAACAGTAAATGAGATACCTGGTTGTAGAACCGCTATTTGAAAACCACTATCAACAACATAGGTGATACCCTGCTCCAACAAATGAAATACAAAAAATTTAGCAAATAGAATTTGCAGCAGACAATATATACCTTTCACAAGAAATATTATTACTTAAAAGTACATCTAGTGTCAAGGATGGATATAAGTTTTCATATACAAAGGATAATTCTAACTCATATCTTTATACCTGACGAACTTTAGAATCTTTATATATGATGGATCGAGAATATGCAACTCAGCTTCCATAGTCTAGAAACTTCCTTCTACAAATGTTTTACCAATTGTTTGTCTAAAACAACATGATCATAGTTTTTCAAAAATAAAAGAACCAGATTAGCAACGTGCCAATGTTACATCAGTTGTGACATTTAAAAACAATGATTATTCTAAAAGTAAATAACCAAACCTATGATAAGATGGATCACTTTCACAATAGAATTTATGTAAGGATTAAGACGTCATGGTGCTATATGGTTACGTTGATTCTTCATTACTTTAAGATATTTTACATGTCCTTTTTCAAAAGTTATACACCAATAAGAAAAAATATCATGAAATCATACCATGTTCAGATAAAATACCTCTTTGAGTTTGTCTGATTAGAGTTGATGCATGGTTGAAATTCCAAAGCAAATTTCTAATACAATCGGTTTTTAGGGTTTATGAATAAAGTTATTGTTTTAACTTATGAGCTAATATGTATTAAAGTTAGATCATTACGTTATTTTTATTAGTATATTAATTTAATTTAGAAACTACACATCACAACTTCTAAT
The DNA here is from genome assembly GCA_025667525.1 of Glebionis coronaria. NCBI lineage: Eukaryota > Viridiplantae > Streptophyta > Magnoliopsida > Asterales > Asteraceae > Glebionis > Glebionis coronaria. The sequence goes on along the minus strand of JANFOE010001073.1, from coordinate 15,344 downwards.
TTGGTATAGTGGCTAAGGCGTTTGTTCTTTGAACATCAATACCCGTGTTCAAATCTTGCATTGAACAATATTTTTAAAAGAATTTCGAAAAATCAAAGTCATGATGGTGTTACCATCTATAGTTTTAGAATGGAAATTTTATCTATAAAAAATATAATCCGAAAATTTAATGAAAAAATTAAAAAAGTAAAATGATGACGTGGATTAATGGGAAGCTTATGTCGTATTTTCCTCCTGTTATATATAATGTAAAGATATATATGTATATATATATATATATATATATATATATATATATATATATATATATATATATATATATATATATATATATATATATATATATATATATATATATATATATATATATACACTAGCCTTTAGACCCGTCCGGTGGACGGGCTAGCTTTAAGTATATATTTCTAATAAAAATTGAATTTATTTGTGTTTGTATTAGAAGTTTAGTATATGCAGTGTTAGTTATAAAATTAATATTTTAATAATGTAGCATAAAATGGACAAAAATAACGTAGTTTAAGATAATTTATTTATTTAAAAATATTATGTGTTATGTGAATTTGCATACGTCAACTTTATGAATAAGTTTGTTACATTAAATTTTTTAAGAATTTAATAATAATGTATAAAATATTTTATGTATTTATGAATTTTATGAGGTAATAAATTTTGTATATGCTAATGTTATGAATAACCTTTTTATATTAATTTTATTGAAATTATTATTATTGTTATTATCTTTTGTCACGTGTCTAATACAGAGACACATTATATAGCCCAGACCAAAACATGACAGTCTGGATATTTAAAAATATTTTTATTTTAGTAAGTCAAACTATTGTGAATCATTTGTAATTCCTATTTTCTTTTTCAAGCATGAAAACCTTTTAATGAATTATATGTGTCATTTTTACTGAATTTTATATTTAAGGCATCATTTGTAATTCCAATTTTCTTTTTGAAGCATTTTATGGAAACCCTTTAATGAATTACATGAGTCATTTTTATAGAAGTTTGTATTTAAGGCATTGTTTCACCTTCCTTTTTATAGAATTTTATTTTTAAGGCATCATTCGTAATTCCTATTTTCTTTTTGTATTTAAGGCATTGTTTCACCATCTTTTTTTAGAATTTTGTATTTAAGGCATCATTTGTAATTCCTATTTACTTTTTGAAGCATTTTATGCAAACCCTATAATGAATTACATGTGTCATTTTTATAAAATTTTGTATTTAAGGCATTGTTTCACCATAATTTTTATAGCATTTTGTATTTAAAGCATCATTTGTAAATCTTATTTTCTTTTTGTATTTAGGGCATTGTTTCACTATCCTTTTTATAGAACTTTGTATTAAAGGCATCATTAGTAATTCCTATTTTCTTTTTGAAGCATTTTATGGAAAACCTTTAATGAATTACAAGTGTCATTTTTATAGAATTTTGTATTTAAGGCATTATTTCGCCATCCTCTTTATAGAATTTTGTATTTAAGGCATCATTTGTAATTCCTATTTTCTTTTTGTACTTAAGGCATTGTTTCACCATCATTTTTATAGAATTTTGTATTTAAGACATCATTTGTAATTCCTATTTTCTTTTTGAATCATTTTATGGAAACCCTATAATGAATTACATGTGTCATTTTTATAGAATTTTGTATTTATGGCATCCTTTCACCATCCTTCCTACATAAGGCATTTGTATTTGTATTTGTATTTGTAATTGTATTTGTATTGTATTTGTATTTGTATTTGCATTATATTTGTATTTAAGGCATTGTTTCACCGTCCTTTTTATAGAATTTTATTTATAAGGATCATTTGTAATTCCTATTTTCATTTTGTATTTAAGGCATTGTTCCACCACCATTTTTATATAATTTTGTATTTAAGGCATCATTTGTACTTCCCATTTTCTTTTTGAAGCATTTTGTGGAAACCCTTCAATGAATTACATGTGTCATTTTTATAATATTTTGTATTTAAGGCATTGTTTCACCATCCTTTTTATAGAATTTTGTATTTAAGACATCATTTGTAATTCCTATTTTGTTTTTGTATTTAAGGCATTGTTTCACCATCATTTTTATAGAATTTTATATTTAAGGCATCATTTGTAATTCCTATTTTCTTTTTGAAGCATTTTATGGAAAATCTTTAATGAATTACATGTGTCATTTTTATAGAACTTTGTATATTGTTTCACCATCCTTTTTATAGAATTTTGTATTTAAGGCATCATTTGTTATTCTTATTTTCTTTTTGTATTTAAGGCATTGTTTCACCATCCTTTTTATAGAATTTTGTATTTAAGGCATCATTTGTAATTCCTATTTGCTTTTGAAGCATTTTATGGAAACCTTTTAATGAATTACATGTGTCATTTTTATAAAATTTTGTATTTAAGGCATTGTTTCACCATCCTTCCTATATAAGGGTTTTTGATTTGATTTGATTTGATTTGATTTGATTTGATATATATACATACATATATATATATATATATATATATATATATATATATATATATATATATATATATATATATATATATATATATATATATATATATATATATATATATATATATATATATATATATATATATATATATATATATATATATATATAGGTATAATTATGACTTGAAACCATAGTTTTTAATCCAGTCATATCCCAGTCACATCTTTTAGCCAATAGGATTTGAGTGTTTGCTAAAAAATCTCAATTATTGCCTTATTTACCTCAATTTGGGCGGAACGCAATTTTGTAAAACGTATTTATTTTAAAATCGCGTTATGTAACCGCGGATATAAATAATAGGTATATAATTTTTTTCCCATTTTTTTCTCACAGCGACGGTGTGAAAAAAACACACACAAAACCATCCACTTTTCTCTAAACGACCGTGTAAACCCTAATCCTAAAAACATAAAAAAAAATCAATCGATCTTTAATAATCAAAGATCCATAACCTTAATTAAAAAAAACCAACCATCCGTCATCTCGTCATCTCCCTGGTATTTACTTATTTGGTTCGATTTATCATCTTCGTCCCCCGATTTATGTTGATTAGAAGGTTGGTATGATTGGTATTTACAACTTTGAAGGTACTTATTGATGCGAATCAGTTCTTCATGAAACGATCTTGAAAAACCATGGAGTTTATGATTGTTTTTCGGAGTCTATCACAAATCTAACTGTTGTTGATAAAGACAACAGGCTTCAGATATTTCCTTATCATGGTTCCGAGATACCACCTCATGGCTGTTATCTTTGCCCTCCAAATTTGTGCAAGGTACCCAATTAACTGTCCATCTATTAAATATCTATTGTGTTGTGTTATACTGTAATTGAGGTACTAACCGATTGTGTCACGAGAAAATGTAATCTATAAACGAGTTAGTAGTCAGGATATGGCGGTCAAAGTTGTTGTTGATGCGATAAGACGGTCAAGAGCTGGTTTATCTGATCCAAACAAACCAATAGCAAGCTTCATGTTTATGGGTCCCACTAGTGTTGGTAAAACCGAGCTTGCAAAGAATTTAGATACTTTTATATGTTTTGGATTTGGTTAATGCATATTTGCCAAATCTATGATGGATCAGGAACACTAAAAATGTTTTTTTATAATCTTTGTCTTGATGGATTCAGAATGAACAAAAGTTTAATGAAGACCATGTGGTTGAGGATTTAACTGGTCGTACATATTATACAAACAAGAAAAAGTAAGGTTGGTACTAACATTTACAGTATAAACCATCCAAAAGATAATTACAGATTTATAGGTGTGACTGTGAAGTCAAACTCACCAAAAGTTTTGGGATATATTAATTAAAGCGAACAAAAAAAATCAACTTTATTATCTTCCTTTACTATGTACATTCTATATTTGGCAGAGTGGTTGATAGTTCTCAGGAGAGCCTACCCAAGAAGAAGAGATTGGAACTCCAGTAACACATGGTCCCTTCTTTCAAGGCGATTCACTTTGCAGACTAGAGTGAGTTATTGGCTGATGAAATGTTAGCTGTAATGCCATCTATACCAAAAACATCCTTCGGCTATTCTTAGCCATATCAAATGCCAAAAAGTTAGATGAAGCTTTGGTGAATTTAGTGAAGTTGGCTAGAACGAGTGATGGTCATGCTGATCTTGCGTCCAAGCATGTTTTAACCGCAACTCTTCACCTCTGTCGAGTGCTTTTGTATCCCTCTAATGGTGGGACTATTTTATTAGCAATTAAACTCATTAGAAAGTTATGTACCAGAGAACTGCGAAATCAGAATTCATTGTAGAAGTTTAGTGTGTGAGTTCCAGCTCATGTACAAAATTTGTTTGCCGAAAAAAGCATGCCACAATCAGGTAACTCATCTACAAGTATTGTAACTTGAATGTATTCCTTACACACGGGTTAGATTTAGCCAAGATGTCACAATCAGGTAACTCATCTACAGGTACCTTGATATATTCCATAGAACACTCCGCCAAATTGAAGTTACAACAACATGATTGTCTCGTACTTCGGATTTACAATTTCCAGGTACTTACTGAAAATGATAATGGTCATCTTTACTGATTTCAAGTATTTTGTAATCTAAGTATAATACTCATATATATCAATTTGCACCTTTGCAATCTAAGTATAGAATCTCTTCTATATGTAACAAGATTGGTGACCAATTTGTGCCTTTGCTAGACTTCTGGTGTGTTTTTTTACCCGTCTGAGATAAAACATAACCAAAAAACTTGCACATTCATGTGTCAATGGGTCAAATCTATCACCCATACTTGAGGTATTAGAAATTTTGATTCATTGTTCTTCTCATGTTTCGCCAGCCAAAGATATACTTTATACAATGCTATGAGTGCTAAGAGCTATGAAAAGAAGGTTCCAGATCCTCCAACTGCTTCACTTATTGTATCTGATGTGGTTAATGCCGTTTTGGCCCTTGGCTTCGTCCGGTACGCAGAACCAGAACAGGTTTTTACTATTTCGTTACACCTCAGTTTACATTCAGACTTTGTGTTAGATATGGTTAACAAATCCTATAATCAGTCTGAATCCTATAATTTCCTATAAACAATCTGCATCCTATTATTAGGACATTTCCTTCGAACTCTCAAATTTAAAATCTTCTTATTAGCTCATACCACTCTATGAAAAACATGACTAACACCACTAAAAAATTTATTAATCCACACAAGGTGTTACTGGTAACAGCTTTGACCCGGACAATCTGTAGTAACGGCTAATTAGTTACTTCTCGACATTTTCTACTTGTATGCTTTATGCTCCAAATGTTTAAACTTTTGGTTTTGTTTGAACGGTATAGAAAATGATAATATTGACCAATTAGGAAGTGCTTATAAGTCTTCCTGGTATTGAGTATTAGAACTATAAGGAGGTCATAAATTTATGGTTGGGGATTGCTATAACTGTGATTAGTTTTTGTAGTATATGTGCATTATTGTAATATTCCTTATAGAAAGTAGGATTCTACCAAACTTATTAGCACATGATTAATTCTAATTTTCCTAAACAAAAAATAGTGTCAGTTAGTATTTCTCTCAGCACCAAAGCGGATGGCTGTGAATACCTATGGTATATATGTTTTCTTACTCTCTTTTGGATGGTACCATATATGTTGTTTTCTTACTCTCTTTTGGATGGTACGAGTACTAACTCAGAACTCTACAATAGGTAATAGCACTGGCGTCTTGGACATATGGCCTGATGCTAGAAAAGGACGAAAACATTCTGGAGTGGTAATATTTTTTTTGTTCATGAAACCTCATGAATTTTGGAAAACACTACGTATGTTTTAAACTCTCTTTCTTTTTCTTCTATTGGATGTAAAAAACTGCATAGGCTCTTTCCCAAAAGCTTGCACGCTGAAAAGCTGGTTCTTTGGTTTTAGCGATCACGAATTAATTTTTAGATACCCCTACAGAGAAAATAGATATTTGGTAAATATGTATGTCTAAACTCATGGTCTCCACCCACTGTTCAAAACAAGTCTTTGAGAATATAAATAGAATTACTCAACTGCTTTACAGAATATTATATTCGCATCAAACGAAAGAGAGCAGTGGTGATTGACAGAAGCAACATCGTTGGAATGCCTGCGACTCTTATTTCAAGTAAGATTATTTGTTTAAGTTGTAAGTTATTGCTTACGGGTCAATATATTTGTATCCACTTCCTTATTGGTTACTTTAAGTTCCACATTTGAAGAACTAGAAAACTCTCTCTTTGACACTTCATAAATTTCAGAAGGTATGTTCCACCCTTAAAGTAGGTATGTTATTTATTGTAGGTTGTTACTTGTTTAGAGATTTGCGTTTTTGTTTCTAACTACACCGAGTACCAGTGGAATATTAAACCATCACATAGTGAATGATATCTATTAAAATCCCTAATCACAGTTATTCAGTTCAAAATTTTACTAATAGTTGAGGTCCTACATATCATGAATGACTGACATGTGTTGCATCTTCTTGTTGTAGACCGAGGTACATTCGACATCATCATTAATATTTTTTAGTTTCAATTAAAATATTTTACATCATCACGAGTAAACGATAATACCTGGCTAAAAATAGAAACGCGTCAAACGAGTCAAAAGTTGCCAATGGTTTATTCACGTTTTTACAACTTCATAAATCTTATTATTGAAATAGCTTTTGGATTCATGTATGATAAGTTAGCTATTCTCATATCAGATGGTGGAGGTCTTCAGGTGGGACCCAAATCAACACACAAAAATAATACCGAGAATACACCCAGCAGCAAACACAATGAAAACTTTGATGACCAAGCCAACATATAAAGAAAATATAGTTAAGTTTCCATTCAGCCTTTCACTTGGATTGGTAAAGTTGAAAGACTTGGTCACAACAAGGTTTCACCTCAGTCCCAGAAGCTTTTCCAATTTAAAATTAATTATATGTTGACCTATAGTAGGCTTATAACCGGAATACAATTTCAAAACCGATGTTGGTTGAGATGGTTTGATGTGCTCTCTTGGTTTATAAAAGGTGAATGTTTTATCTTTCCTATTTTAACTCCAAATAAAGGGAACATCCTTTGTCATACATAAAAATCAAGTGGTTTCATTGGCTCAATCACTGTTATGGACTGAAATATGTTCAGCCACAGTTAAAAAAACTACTCTTTGAGTGAAAATCTTTGGACTGGAAATTTTGTAAAAGTGAAAAATACGTCAAAAAATCCAAAACATTTAAAAGTTAATCCTTTTCATTAGTTTGCTTGAATGTGTGGTCAAATTTGCAAGCACCCCCCTCAGTATGAACTTTAGGCCATTTCTCCACATATTTGACCTGATTTCTTCTTTAGCAAAAAATATTTATTTGACGTGTTTGATATTCAATAGATCTTTTTGTCGAGTCTGCTTAATAGTCGTGCCTTTCTTCTTTCCTACACCTGGACAAAATATTAGAGATAGTAACTGGCAGCAGATCCGCTATCTAAAACAAATTTAGGAGCTGGTGGATGCCTTGAACTTTCCAAAAACAGAACTTTAGAATATGTAACTTCATCATAAAAATATAAGATATTTACAGGTTGCCGCCATGGCAGCGAATTGGACGACATGTAAAGGTCGTCATTTACGCACTTTCGGCATCTTTCTACAAGGTTGTGACTTATCTGACAGGAAGAGTGTAGTGACCATTGCAGGGGCCATAAGAGAACTTAAGAGCCTTTAGAAACTAATTGCATAGCAGTGTGTGGGGGAATGCTTTGAAGCTCATTAGCTGATAATGTAAATGTGGACCCTGCTCATGTAACCGTGATGGAAAGAAGGAAAAGACAAGAACATGCTTTACCATTTGAAGCACCATCAGATGAACCAAATGGAGATAGTAACACAGAGTCTCGTGGAACCTTGACACCAGATTATAGAATTACAGATTTTCAGGAAGTGTGGGCTTCGAAATCTCAGGTATTGTGGGTTCTAGAAGCACATATATCTCGTCTTTCGAACATCTGAATTGCAGGCTTGCTGATCTCTCAAAATGTAGGCTTTGAAAGCTATGAACATCAGGTTTTTGAATCATGTAAATGATTTAAGGGGATTTGAGGGGGTGTTTGGCACTACTACTTGCTGAATACTTTGACAACATTTATGTCGACCCTGGAAATTTCGGTACATACTTAACACTTAGAAACTAATTGCATAGCAGTGTGTGTAGCTGATAATGTAAATGTGGACCCTGCTCATGTACCCGTGATGGGAAGAAGGAAAAGACAAGAACATGCTTTACCATTTGAAGCACCACCAGATGAACCAAATGGAGATAGTAACGCAGAGTCTCGTGGAACCTTGACATCAGATTAGAGAATTACAGATTTTTAGGAAGTGTGGGCTTCTAAATCTCAGGTATTGTGGGTTCTAGAAGCACATATATCTCGTCTTTCGAACATCTGAATTGCGGGCTTGCTGATCTCTCAAAATGTAGGTTTTGAAAGCTATGAACATCAGGTTTTTGAATCATGTAAATGATTTAAGGTGAGGGGGTGTTTGGCACTACGACTTGCTGAATAATTTGACAACATTTATGTCGACTCCGGAAATACATACTTAACACTAAGCTTCTTTTATCATTTTTACTTTCAAATTGTTCAATCTTGTGATCTTATTTCTTGCAGTTGATCGACGAGCTTAGTTTGAGCAGTTGGAGTATACAGATGTTGATTATTATAAGGAACTTGAGCACATTGAATGGGTGAAGCTTCTTTTCAACCATTCTATCTGTGTAAGTAAACCAAAATGTAGGTACACGTATTTTAAAACTGCATATAACTTATAAAATACAATTGCAGATTCACTTATAAGATAAAATTAATTTATCTTCTGAAATAAAAATTATCTTACATATTTGCAATTAACCATTGGTAAGGATGTGCACGGTCTGAAAACCAGACAAAAACAACCAAAACCGTACCTAACCGAAAACCTATTTGGCCTAAAACACCAGACAAAGACTAGACCGAGATTGTTGGTCCATGTTCAGGTGTCCCGTCTAAGAAAGCTAATGTCCAGTTGTTCATTGGTTTTATTATTATCTTCTACAATAAAAAGGTACGGAGTTGAGGTACTATGTTCTATTAGCTTTTGTCTTTATTTTTATTCTTGATTCATGGAAGCTATATCTGATCTAGGTTGTAATAGAGTGGACTGTTTCTCTGTGCATGGAATCGGTAATGTAGAGGATCCACTACTTAAGACTCATGTAAACTTGATTTTAAAACATAAAAATTTGTAATGAGAGAAATTATGGATCTATAATTTTTTATGTGATAAGGCGATAGTGTGCCAACTGTCAGAGTGTCATTCTTATGCGCGAGTATGTCTTATTTTACATTGATAGTAATTTTGCTAACATGAGGAAAAGCTCTGTGTATAAATGCAGACCAAAGGAAACCAGCCTACCGTCTATAAAACAGGCTACAACCTTAAAAATTCCAACATCGTATAGAGGTATACTGTATATTGCAACTTCATTGTCGATTTAGTGTTCGACTAAATGTGTATATTGTGTATTTCTACAGATATTGGGAGCAGATATCCCCTTTCTGCGTTCTTTGTATCATCTTCTTAATGTTCTATTTGGGCCATTTATTTAGGAATGTATCTATGCAGAGGTAGTTTTTGTGCACCAGACTTTCCCGCTCAACAGGCCACCTCTAATTGACTGACCATTCAACTATCTGCAATATGAAATGAACCAAATAACTATAAATTCTTACCATAAGCAGCAAGCATCAATATTATTCATGAAGAACAAGAAATTCCATCATCAGTAGGATATCTGCAAGCAAGACACCACCCACATATTTTTTGTCGGAGGATCCACACTTAACTTCTAGATATAAGACCAGCAAAAATTAACAGATGTCTTTGTTATAATTTTTATCTGTATCAAAACGAACTACTCCATTGATTTTGTAGGTGACCAAGATACCTTGTCTTATGGTTTCAATATGAAATTTCTTGCCACTGATGATGCAACTCTAGCAAAGCTATATAAATTCAGATAACGATCTCTGAATGTTGTGACACGCATTTATTTGTAGGTAGTTTGGATAACATTTCCATTGTTTAAAGAATAATCAACATTTGTCCTACCAGCACGAGAATTTTTTTTTTAACTTTCGCTGATATTTTTTGAGGCAGCCTTAGTACATGTCACAACCTCAGAAAGTTCAGAAGATCCATCGGAATGAGATAATAATCCATCAGTTTCCACACAAGTTTCTGAAGATTCTCTAGCGACACCCTGATATCTTAAACACTAAATGGATTAAGGCGATCTTTAACACTGGAATAAATTACGGTAAATATTGTGATTTTGATTTTTCTGCTTTGGGTCAATCGATTTGAAAAGACCGTGTGTCTTAATACACTTTGAGGGTGTTCGAGATTTATGCAGGCCTACTGAAGCTACTAAGCTGATACTTTTTATTGCTTATGTAATTGTAGTAATAATTATGATTGTTAATATGTTATGTGTTTTCTATAGAACACCAATTATTACTGAGTATGTTCCATTACCTTTGAGAGAGTAAACCAATTGTTTATGAGTGGTCTTATTGTTACTGCATATTTTTAAGCAGATAAACTAATCCTAAGCACCCTATTTATACCAAGTGAGTTTTTTAAGAAGCTTAACAACTTATGTTGTATTGTGTTTTAGAAAATCTACAAAGCTGTTCTTCAGAATATCAGGTCTCAGGAACAGGCAAGTCGGACATACCTCAGCTATCGAGGTCGAGGTTGCTAAAAGACATTACAGGTAACAAAGGCAAAAAAATCTATAAACCATTTACATATATGCTATTTTGGAGTACTAATTCACAATGCTGCCGTCTGATAACTGAAACAAATTAGGATAATGTTGAATTGATTGAATTCGATTCCTTTAATGAATTATTATTTTGAATAAACAACACTGACAATGTTAAATTTAGTCTTATTTCATTTTTTATTTTTTATGAGCCGACAAGATGCACCTACACATGAGCCAGACTTCAAGATCGTTAACCCTGTAACTTGTGAGTGTTGCTTATCAATACTCAAATACCCAAAAACCACATGCACACAATAAAAAAAGATCACATATCACAAAACTCAAAAGACAAGATATGATTACAAGTGATGATACGCAAAGGTGTATGTGATGTTATGATAAAGTTGTGATGTATTAGATCAGAACCTGGTTCTTGATACCACAAAAAGATATTGATGTTTCGGAGAGCAATATGAAGGGTCCAACATCAGAAGGAAGGGCACTATTAGCTGATAAAGAAGGTCAGCACAATCAAGTTGCGGTTGAGGCAGGTGACTAAAGGCTCATTTCACATTATATTGCATAACGTAATTCATTAAGTTATTTTCTGTTCATTTCTTGCTATGTGGAATTTGGAAAACATATATAATCTTTTATCACTTGTGTCGAGATCTTTGTAGTTAGATACTTAAGGTTATCATTATATAAATAATGTCGTCGTCGCATGTGATGTGCCACTTTGTATCAGATTGAGATTTTATTTAGATTTATATTCATAAAAATTAGGAGGTGTGGATTTTTAATCTTTAATAATATTTTAAAGGTTTGTCTACTGTTACCCCATAATAGTAATTAGATTTGATAATTGAAGCAAGAAAACCATGATTTCTGGTGTGACTTTTGTATGATATTATGTTTCGTTTTATGGAGTTGTAATATTACCCGTCTTTGCTTTCATCGTATTTGAACATGAAAACTGTGTTTAGTAAATCTTCTAACTTGGCACAGCAATAATTTGATTTGGATTCTGTTAGATTCTATACCACCAAAATGTTATTGCCAGATTTTAAAGCGAAAGCTCCATTCTGGGCTAAGTTGGCCTGCCAGATAACTGGGCATTACCCTTTGAGGTAATCTCAGTCATCAACCACCCATAATTTGGTGATAAATTAACAGAAATAATATGCATTGACATGAAGATTAAGAGCCAAACTGAGAGAGAAGCTTGAGGCAGCTAAAAAGGTTATACACAAAGGCGGTTTTTGTGGAGGAACAATGATCGCTTGTGAACATGTTGGGCTGTGTTGAAGATGCTAATAGCTGATCAGAGCCAAACTTTGGAACTGAACCTAGCTGTTGTATATACAGTGAACCCAAAAGAAAGACGTGTCAAGATTAGGTAATGAATGTGTTCTAGCTCTAACCGATCAATGGTATCTCGCTGGAGAAAATCCGCTGAAAAATGCCTAGAAAAAATGAATTTGTATTCTGATGAGAACTGGTACGGGTTCGAGTATACACTAAGCTCTCTTAACCAGTGGGCGTGCTCCAGAATTTTTGGAAAATCCATTGAAGTTTTTAGTGGAATCATTCTACAATTTTTTTTTGGTTACATGGTACAGTCTGTCATCTGTTGCAGAAAGGTGAGTTATTTTGTGCGGATACTTCTTCGGTGAAACCAGAACACTTAACCGATGATGTGTGTAACTATTTGTTTCTTAAGGTACCCGAACCAAAACATACAAATACATATTTCTTTGGATCTTCTAAAAATACGAGGAAGGAGTTTGAGTATTCATTCGTACCCACTTGATATTCATGTTTACTGTTGACTCGTCTTTAAGAGATGGTCCGCCTTCTCCCTATGCACCCTGTATTTAATAATGAGTTGAACTTTGATATAAAAACGAAAGAGAAGAACTACAACGATTTCATGAGTATTTTTATTTATTTTGGTAAAATTTATGTAATTTTTGAGCTTCAAGGTGAATAATTCGTTTTTGAGTATGATTTTTAGAGGTGCAATAGTTTCGATTCTACGCATAATACATTTTGGAGTTAAAGGTATGTTCGTTGGCTTACTTCACATACCTTAGTTTAATCAAATACTTAGAATTTGATAACACAAGTGATAGAATGGCACATACGCACAAATAACACAAGTAATAGAATACACAGTTTTACTCGTGTTCGTAATCAAATACTTGAAATTTATTTACTGATGTTCGCCCATGAAGATTGGCGAACATAAATAAATATAATAGTATTTTTGCTGAGGTTATGTAGCATATAATAATTATAACTTTATAACCTTGGACTTCTATTTTCTTAATGTTCTAACGGTTTGCAATAAAAAGAATCGAGCCATGCGAATTTGAAATTTGGTCACTATTTCGAGATTTCGTTGATGATGTATGATATTTCAACTTGTAACCATTTGACTCTAGAATTATGAGATCCAAAGTCGTATCTTTCATATTTATGCATGTCTTAAAGTTTCTCAGACTTTAGATTGGATCAAGACATATTATCACCACTTGATTTTCAAGTGATAGTTGTTGTACACATACAAAACTATGGAGTTTTTCAAGTGATAGTTTTTGTACACATATAAAACTATGGATTTGTTGGAACAAATAAAAATACCGAGCTAAGAAGTAAGCATAAGAGTTCGCAAAAATCAATATTTCCAGCGATATATTAAGTCGCTTCATCATGAAGTAATCACTCTTTGTTCTTATTTATGCAAAATATCTGAAAAAACTATTTGTAAACCCTCAATTAGTAAACACTTAAAGGGCATGGTGTAGTTGGGCTGTGGAGCTTAAGCTGTGGGCAAAAAGGTGTGTCACGCCAGCTTTTTTTCTCATTACATCAAAACGCCTCATAACCTGCCAAAACCTCTCTCTGGTTAACACCAAATTTTCTCGGTTTATCGTGACCCCACCACCTTTTTTTACTAACAATAGGTGATAAAACAGGGTATTTAACACCTTCAAACGGTAAAAAATAAGCCAAAAAAGAGTTGTTGCCCAACGACTATATTTTCAAATTTAAATTATTTATTTTTTGATAACGCCATGACGCGATCCACGGTGTGGTTGGTTGCGGCATGGTCTCGCGTCATCCACCATAACGCCAGATGGCCATTGTTAGCCAAAACTCCACAACGCAGCACAGGGTGTGGTTGGCGACACCATGGCCTCGTGTCATGGTGGCCAGCTAAGCCACCAGCTAGTGTACCGAGGCCTCTTAGGTAAAACCCTCTTCCTAAGAAAAGGACAAGAAAAAAAATTGCTACTAATTTATGTCAAACTTTTTAAAAGAGTTTATAACTGCATAAGTATCAAAAAGTTAATATAGTTAAATAGAAAAACTCTAAACATTACAAACTCATCGATTTATGAATTATCATAATATTTAAAATATATACAACACAAAATGTCTTACAATACTAATGAATCTAATCAATTGTATTAGATGTTTAATAGAAAAAACTTAATAAAAATCATAAGTTGCGCTTGCTCATTGGACGAAATTTGCATCTAGATTTATAAAAATACGACAACTATTAGAACTAAATGACAAATATTGTTTGAAATCAAGATTTATGAAGCAAATCGTATCTTTGGTGAGCCAAGGTCATAAAATATCAAATGTTGTTTCAAAACAAGATTTATTAACTAAATACGTCCGTTGAGTGAACCAAAGCAATATCAAAACTTGATTTGCTTTTACCAAATACGGTATTCTCGCACTAACAAACACAATTGTATGTCCCATTTCCAAGAGTCAAAATCAAGAATAAAATGAAGATTCTATATTTACACAAGCACGACGATCATTATAACCAATCGAAAGTATTGTATCCAAAAAAGAGTTAAGAACCGAACCCGCCCGTTCACAATTGGACATTAGCTTTGCTAGACCGGACCGACCCAAACATGGGCCAACAATCTCGGTGCCGTCTTCGGTCTGGTGTTTTAGGCCAAATAGGTTTTTGGTTGGGGTCGGTTTTTGTTGTTTTGGTCTGGTTTTCAGACCGTGCACAACTTTGCCAATGGTTAATTGCAAATATGTAAGAAGATACTTTTAGCTGCGAGTGAGGATATTCAATATTGGGTGAAAGATTTATATTTTCAATGGCAAATGTTCTTTTTTTATTAATTAGGAAACTCGAGTCTTTGGATAGATCAATGGAAGACCTGCGAATCGTCAAAAAATGTAAATTGAAACAAACGACGAGCGGGTTATGTTACTAAAAACATTTAATATCACCACTTAATTCTCTTTCCATAAGCAAAAATTCCTTAAAAAAACACGTTAAGGAGAATCACAAGTCATACTCATCTACTGGTGTACTAAAACTATCAAAGGTAAACAAAACAAAAAAACACAAACCGATATTTGTACAATCAAAGATTCACATGGGCATAAAAACGTTTGTTGGGTAGGACAAGGTTTAAAAATATCAAATATTAGTTTCTTTTTACTTTTCTTTTAACAAAAACGCA